>JBBHKE010000653.1:15492-175744 GCA_037447655.1 Zygnema cylindricum | reverse complement strand
ATTACTATTATGACTATTATGAGGATTGGTGTTAATACTGTTGCTCAAAAAAGTAAAATACTTGAGCTAATTGAAGCCTAAATTAGTCTAGTATGAAGACACTTTTCTGCTAAAATTATACTTTTTATGGCTGGTAAAAGTTATACTTTGAAGCCGGTAAAAAGTGGACTCCACCACTCCAATGGATTTGTATTTTTTTGAGTGACCAGAATCTGAAAGGGCACCATGAAAAAATAATTACGAGCTATTTGATAGACGAGGAGCAATTTCTCGGGATTTTTACTGGAGTTTCCTGACTTTGCCAAATTTCAAAAACCAAAAAACCTAAACCAAAAAAAGATAGAAGTAATAATCACCAACAATTTCTCTGAAATGTCGGGAAAACGGTCACCCGTGAATTCTGGTCGATTGAAAACTTTGCATGACATCTACACGTGGCCATGTGACAGAAGGATCGGCCATAGATTTTAACTTTTTAAGCACTCTTAAAGAAAGTATGCGACAATTCAGTGCGGAGTCAAATCAGATATCGCACGAATACACGCACTGTTCACCATGTACTATTCGCGTTGTTAAATTCGCCACTAAAATTTATGTTCTCCGTGCACGCCTGCCCAATTTCTTTTTGCAGACCGTCAAGCGGAAAAGTACAAACGTTATAATTCAAGATCAACCGTCAGATTAATAATCGGACAATTGTGTACTGAACAATCTGATTCAAGTGGCAGAAAAAACATTAACGCACGGCCTTAAGTTTCTATATGGAAATTTTCGCACGGTTTGAAGGTTTCGCACTGAAAATTCGCACGTTTTTGTTTATTAGGTTTTATTGTTTTATTAGAAAACCTTCGGTTCTAACTTGATGACATTTGGCCGTCTTTCAGAAGCAGCTTTCCATGAAACTGCTTTACAAACTTTTGCTTATTCGTAAGATCTGTCGTCTTCTGCCAGGAAACCTTTACTCAAACCTGACGGAAGTTTCAACGGCAGAGGGGGCATAATGTACCTTTTTCCAACTTTCCATCATCCGTCATCATTTTCAGTAATGTACCTTACGATACGTCAAAACTGTCATTAGATTCGAACTCAGCAAATAATTTCTGCTGCCCGAAGCAAAATGATTGCCTGTCGAAGATAAGATCTGGCGCAATTGCACCTACGAACGGTTGAGATTGAATCTCAGACGCGCTCAATGCTTATACAAGGTTTGGTCGACAGCGGGTACAATACCCTAATAATTACTACTGTACCGTGGACAGTGAATTTCCACGCGTCTCCTCTGGGCATTTCGGCAATTTGTCTGTTTCGTGCTTTTGTATACGGTACTAAAAAACAAAAACGCACTTCGGACGAATACCGCGAACTTTTATGGAAAGCTAAGTGAAGTTCGTGAGCAGAGTCGGCCGCAGTTCGCGGCCGGTGGGCGAAGCAGTCCGCAAGCTTCCAACGCACAGAATCTTAGAATCCGCAGTTTGGCGTGCAGGAAATGACGAGGAAGCCATGCAGACGGCAATGACGTCACGACAAAGCAGAATCGCGCGTGCACCTTCTGACAAATAATCGAAGACATATGCACCGTCCGATCTAAATATAAGTGCTATGTGGAGAAACCGCTCTACCATTAATTTCTGCGCCGTTTTGACGTACGGAGGTGGTGAGGTATGACGCTGGTGTTTGGAAATTCCCTGGCCGGTCCAGTGTGGTATCCCAATCCAATACGACAAAGGGTGATGTTCTGCTGACGCAACTCCGTTGGAAACTGTTGGTTCCATGTCACTTCGAGCAGAACCTCGTTACTGTTATTGATGCAGTTCGCTGAGCAATAATTGGAAATCTGGCAGCCAGTGACATCGTCAATGACTCGCATCTAATAATTATTTCAAGACAGTGGCCTTCGAGTTTTGGACCAATTAACCCAACCTTTTAAAGTTACAAATACAACTACATCGCTATAAGTGTATGAAAATTATGAATGTAAAGAAACAAATAACATTTTTAACTCTATTTTGTGTTCAACAGCAACACATTAGAGCAAGTCCTGTACTGGAATGACACCGGTGCATGCTTTAACACAATAAAAAGTACCGATAATAGTTCAAAGAGCAAGGCACATACCTTTCCATCTCGAGTATACCAAACTAATTTGAGGGATTCTCGCTGCCTTATGCAATTCTAAGAAACCGTAATGTCCACCTTCGAACAAAAAATAAAGATTCTACCTGAGATCAATAAATTCAATAGCATATTTGTACAAACGTACGAAAGAAACATTTTTTTCACAGAACTGTTCAATTGGTTGAAAACATTGTGTGTTTTTGTGGGTATTCGAGTGGCTCATTTTTTTGGTAACATCCCTAACGCCAGTTCAAATCGGATAAGCTTCGCCGACTAGAAGTTCAATTTAGACAAATTGAAACTACTCATTTCAGCGAGTTTGATTTAAAAGAAGGGAACATTACAGTGTATTCATTTTAGTACAATTCAGTATGGTACAGAAAAAAAAACAGTATGTCAAGACATATTCTGTAATGCATATATATATATATATATATATATATATATATATATATATATATACATATATTATATATATATATATATATATATATATATATATATATATATATATATATATATATATATATATATATAATAATTTGTACAGGTGTTGCAACATAAATCTATAGGAATTGGCTTAACGACAAACAAAAAGATGAAATGTCCAAGGTGACACGAGGTTACACCAACCAGTATGTTTTCCAAAACTTTGTTTGTAGGCGGGGGCAAGCCTACGCCATCAGAGGCAAACAGAGGCAGACAGGGTCAAAGGGATTCAAACAGAGGCAAACGGAGGCAAAACAAAGGCAAACGGATTTATCGGGGGCAAGCATAGTCAAGCGGGGTCAAACGGATGCAAACGAGGGCAAGGCAAACAGAGTCAAGAAGACTCAAACGACGCCAAATAGAGGAAAAGGGAGGCAAAGGGAGGCAAAGACTAATTGGCTTAAAAACACAACGAATCAATGAATTTTTATTTTTGTTTTTTTATTTTATGTTTTGTTTTTTTTTCTTCGGTTACTTTCATTACCCTTCTGTAAAGGTCAAATCAAGTGAAAAACCTCACACAATTCACAACAATATTTCAAGACTAGAAATGCCAATAAATAAATAAAATGCAAAATCAAAAGAAAAGAAAAGAGGGCAATAAGCTCCAAAAAAAAGTACACAAAAGGAAAAAATCTCCCACTTCTACTAAAAACGTTTTTCAAGTTCTTCAAACTCATCAAAATCCATTCAACTACAACGACACAAACCCGGTCAGATTTTCCAAAAAATGGACCCTTATAACTTTCACTATCCCTCTCCCTCTCCCTCTCCCTCTCCCTCCCCCTCCCCCTCTCCCTTCCTCTCCACCTCCCTCCTCTCCTACAAAAATGTAAAAAATGCTTGAATAACTCTTAATTCGTCCTTTTTGACATTTTTTGACATTTTCTAACCAGATTGACTTTTTTACGATTTTTTTCCGTTTAACCATAGAAATAAAATGGGAAAAAAAAGGAAAAAAAAAGGGGAAATCACCGAATGTGACGATCTCTATGGGACTTCTTCTTCGATCTATCATCCTCCCAAACCTCTTCTCTCCCACTCCCTCGATAAACTACCTCCTCCTCTCTCCCTTCACCCCTCGATGCCTTTCCATGTAGCCTCGGTACAGAACCACCTTTTCCCGAGGGTCCCTCCACCACATCTTCGAAAACACTTCGTCTCCCTCCTCCCCCTCCCCCCATTTCTCCTCTCCCTCCCAATTCCCCTTTTCGACGATCCTCTCTCCCTTCGTACATCAACATTGGGGCGGGAATCCCTCCTTGACTAACGCCATATCCTCCTCCTCCCCCCCCCCCCCCCCCCCCCCCCCCCCCCCGTTGCCTCCCCCCCCTAAGTCTCCCACTGGTCCCCCAAACTCACCCCTTTTCAATTTCCGACGTTTTAAACTGTTTCCCGCAATGTCCTCTCCTCTCTCCTCCCTCCTCTCTCCGATCTCCACTCTCCTCTCTCCTCTCTCCTCCTCTCCTTTCGCTATAGAGGCAGAGAGAGCGGCGGCCTTTAGACGAAGTTTCTCAGCCTTCTCTCTCTCCCTCTCCCTCTCCCTCGCCAAACGGTCCAACTGGAGAACGACGAGGAAGGAGTGAGATGAGAGAGGAGAGTGAGAGGAGAGAGGAGTAAGAAGAGAGAGGGTGAGAAGAGAGAGGGTAGTGAGAGGAGAGAGAGAGAGAGAGAGAGAGAGAGAGAGAGAGAGAGAGAGAGAGAGAGAGAGAGAGAGAGAGAGAGAGAGAGAGGGGGGGGGGGGAGAAAAGGGATTACTTTCCCAGTTTGTTGTTGGAAATTAGAGGTTGTGTGCAAATTTGGGTTTGATGGAATCGGAGAAGAGAGAGCGTGAGTGTGGAATAAAGAGGAAAAAGAAAAAGAGAGGAGAGGAGAGAGAAGAGAGGAGAGAGGAGCGAGGAAGAGAGGAGAGAGGAGCGTGGAGAGAGGATAGAGGAGAGCAAAAAGAGAGAGGAGAGATGAGATAGGAGAGGAGAGAGAGAGAAGATTGGAGAGGAGAGGCGAGGGGAGAGATGAGAAGAGAGAGGACAGAAAGGAGAGGAGAGGAGAAAAGCGAGAGAGGAGAGGAGAGAAGCGAGAGAGGAGAGAAGAGAGAAGAGAGGGGAGATGGGAGAAAGGGGATGAGGGAAGGGAACGCAGAATATGAACTAGTTAAAAGAAAAAAAAAAAAAAAACAAAGAAACAACAGAGAAAAACCAAAGTTTTGTTTTAATGTTATTAAAAAAAACAAAATTCACGTTTTTAATTTTACGGTATGATTTCTGATTCTTAAAATAGGTTACAAAACGTAAGCAAAAAGTAAAAAAAAAGGTAAAAGACAAAAAGAAAGATGCAAAAAAAAGAAAAGGGAAAAAAAAAATCACACGAAAAAAATCATGCAAAAAGTTAAAAAAAAAAAAAAAACTAACGAAAGAAAAGTTAAAAAACAGACCTTCGAGGCTGAGGAGGTAGAGGGCTCCCTCTCGTCTCGTTGAATTCTCTCTTCATCCCCTGTACTCCTCCTCCTCTCCCCTCCTCTCTCCTCCTCTGATCCTCTGCTACCTCCCTCCTCACTGCCCACTCTCCTCCTCTCTCCCCCCCCTAAAGGCGAGCTTCTCTTCCCCTCTCGAACTGTTCCTCTCCCTCTCTCTCCCCCTCTCCTTTCAGGATCATCCTCTCCTCTCCTTCCGATAGAAGAAGGTGCCACATGGGGGGGCAGAGGGGGAGGAGGAGGAGGAGGGAGATCTCTGGGATTTGACATTAGAAATCGATCACTTATATTTTCGGGTCCATCAACAAACCTTCCTATCCTTCCCTCTCCTCTCGTTTCCTTACTTCTCTCCCCAACAGCCCACTCTCCTGTCCTCTCTCCCATTCTCTCTCCTACCCTCTCTCTCATCCCACTCTTCTCCTCTTTCGGGTACCTCTCAAGGACTCTCTCTCTCTCCCTCTCAAACACCGGGATATCTTCAACCATCCGTCTATCTCCCTTATCCCATCTCTCCCCTTTCTCTCTCTCCCCCCTTTCGAGTCCTCGCCCATTCTCCAATCCGCCATCTCCCCTTTCAACGTCCAAATGCCCCCTGTCCGACCCTCTCTCTCCTGCTCCTCCTCCTCCTCCTCCTCCTCCTCCTCCCCCCCCTCTCGAACCTCTCCTCGGTTCTACTATCCACTCCCTTTTCCAACATCCGGAAATCTTGACCTCGACCTCTCTCCATGCCTCTCAGATTCGTCTCTCCTCTCTCCCCTCTCTCTCCTCTCTCTCCTCTCTCTGTCCTCTCTATCCTTCCTTCCATACCTCTCTCCCCCATTTCCGCATTCCCTTTCAGATTTTCCTCTCCTTTTCTTGCTCTCTTTGTCAACCTCTCTCCTCCTCCTCCTCCTCCACCTCCTCCTCCTCCTCCTCCTCCTTCTGGAGGAGGAGACAGGTTCCTCCCTCTCTTCAAAATTCTATCCCTCTTCCCCCCCCCCCCCCTCATCAAGTACTGGACTCAAATGAGTCATATCTTCCCGATACGGAGACCTTTGAGAAGACCGAAGTCTATTTGGGGGAGGGAGGTAAGCTGTCTCCTCCTCCCCACTCTCTCCTCTCTCTCCTCTCTCTCCTCTTTCCCATTCTTTTCCCTCCATCCCTTTAAATCCCACACTCATCTTCTCCGGTTGCTTACCTCCTACAAAACCGCCTACCTCCTGTCCTCTTCCTCCTCCTCCTCCTCCTCCTCCTCCTCCTCCTCCTCCTCCTCCTCCTCCTCCTCCTCCTCCTCCTCCTCTCACTTCAGTCATTTGTCGATTCTCTGTTTGAAGTTTCCTCTCCACAGAAGGTCCTCTGCTGTTCACATCCCCATTTCCTATCCCTCCACCCCCCCCCTTGCCTGCTTCCTCCTCCTTCTCCAGTTCCCCCTCCTTCCGTCATAACCCTCACCGGAGAAATTTTGGGGCCAGAGGGAGGAGTCATCGCTCTCCCTCTAGGGGTGGGGGTAATACCCACCATATTTCCCGTGGATATTCTTTTACTTACCTCCTCTCTCTCTCTCTCCCTCTTCTCCCCCCTCTCTCGCTCTCTCTCTTCGACTGTTTCCGTTTTCGCGTGAGAAGACGGTTTTTGACCGACGATCGATTCCTTTGTCATTTTTCCGGGAGGGAGAGAGGCAAGATCCTCTCCCTCTCCCCCTAAGCCAGAAATGGACCCATTTCCTCCTCCTCCTTTATTTTCTGATAATTGTTGAGAAGTTTCCTCTCCCTTTACTACCACTGGATTCTGAGACCGACTCACAACTCTCCCTGTACTCCCTCCTCCTCCTCCCCCTCCTTCTTTCCCCCCTCCTCCTCCTCCTGTCCGTACAGTTCCAGGGACCGTGACAGTTATTGCATTTCCAGAAACTCCCATCTGTTCGACTTTAACCTCGCCCCCTCCTCCTCCCACTGCCCCTCCCCCCCCTCCCCCTCCCCCTCCTCCTCCTCCTCCCCCTCCTGTTCCACTCTGCTGTGGCCTAACCACCACCCCTCCCCCAACAGTCGTTCCCTTCACCCCCCCTCCTGGAAAAGGAGACACTCTACTCACTCCTCCTCCTCCTCCTCCTCCCCCTCCCCCTTCTCCTTTTGCAAGAGAGGTAGAGAGAGAGGCAGCAAGAGAGGGAGCGAGAGAGGCAGAGAGAGAGGGAGCGAGAGAGGACGAGGTAGAGAGAGAGGTAGAGGGAGAGGCCGCTGAGAGAAAATTAGAAAGATGACCCTGGGAAGGTTTATAAGGGGGAGCACTTGCATTAAGGGACCGAGAGAGAGGGACTCCGGAAACGAGAGGGAGTGGAGGGAGAGGATTTTCCACCTTCGCGGAAATTATAATTCCCGACCGATTATTTACATTCATATCGGTTTTTACATTTTGGGACAAATTTTGTCCTCCCCCTCCTCCTCCCACTCCTACTCCTCCTCCTCCACCCATTCCTCCTCCTCCTTTTCCTGAGATAACAGGTTTTGCAGGAGAAGTGGTAGTACCAAAGGGGGTAGGAGGGGAGGATTGGGGTTTTAATACCACTACTGGAGGACTTTGTGAAACATTAATACCAGGGGAGGATGAGGGAGGTAAGAGAGAGCGAGAAGGTGAGGTATTTGAAGGAGAGGAATGAGCGACTTGAACCACGGAGGAAGAGGTGGGAGAGGAAGAGGTGATTAAGTTTTCTAGGGGGGGGAGAGGAGAGGTAGTAGGAGTGGAGGTAGAAGATTTTTTTTGGGCAGAGGGAGGTTTTGCAGAAGGAGTCGCTCCGTATTCTTCGTCTGAAACCCAAGTAGGCTGATTTTATTTATTTATTTATTTTTCCGCCCAAAAAAAACCAAGAAAACCCCCAAAAAAATACAGGTGGTTAGAGAAAGCGACACATTTTTTTGTCAGAACAAAGCAAAAATATAAGGGAGAGAGAAGAGGAAGAGAGGGGGAGAGAGAGAGAGGGAGGGAGTGAGGAAGAGAGAAAAAAGCAATTCAAAGTGACAACAGCTAACTCCAAGATAAACAAGAAGCAAAAAAAAAGGCAAATAACAAAATGACATTCCAAAATAAAAAACAAAACAAATATACCAAGGTAAATAAAAAGAGAGAAAGAAAATAGAACAGTTTAAAAAAAAGAATAGAACATAGCTTAACAACAATCTAGAATAAAGTTTGATAAAACTTAAAACTAGAGCTTTTAGTTTAAAAACGAGAATAGAATTAAAAACAATCTGAAATAGACCTTATGATAATTTAATTTTTAGTACAAGAATAGACTTTAAAAACAATATAAAACAGAGTTCATTAGAATAGCAATTAAAAAAAAAAAGTAGTTTGTAGTTTAAAACCAAACTAGAACAGAGTCTCAAACACTTCAAAAAAGAGTTCACAAACAAATTCGTACAGAGTTTAAAAAAAACTTACCTTTCGCGAAGATAAATAACAACGCGACACAATCAAAGATAAATCAAAACACTTAAACAGACTTCATAAACAGATTAAAACAGAATTTTAAACGAGTTACCTTCGTCGAAGATAAATAGCAAGACAACAATACTATTTGAAGACAAATTAAAAAACTTAGAACAGAGTCCATAAACAGATTAAAATAAAGTTTTAGCGAAGTTACCTTTGTTGTCGCCAAAATTCTCGCCACATTCTTCGCCAACATTTCTATGTTGGCTCGTACGTCTTTTTGCAATTTTTGCACCTGCGATTTTCAACCACATGTTATAAATATTGGGTATTTTAGGGATTTTTAAAGGTATGTCAGTTATAAAATAAACAATGAGAATCCAGTAAAGAGTTGACATTATCAAATATAACTTTAAGAAACAAGAACAATATGCATACATACAATATAAACATACTTACATATAAACATATGTTTAAACATGCAAAACATATACACTTGCATACAATTCTTTTTCATTTTTAAGTACAACTCTTACCTTCTTTTCAATCCAACAACCAAATTTTATTGTAGCCGGAAAATGTGCCGAAACTTTTGAAAGAACGATGAGAGCGTTTCTTATGTCTCGACTTTCGGTCGAGTCCAAAGCCGTGGAAACTATTTTGACAAGTTTTCCGTTCCACTTCCAATTGATCTGTAAACCCAAAAAGCTCACTTTGTTCTTTTTTCTAACCAGTTTATCATCATCATTATTATTATCATTATTATTACTATTATTATTATTATTATTAGTATTATTAGTATTAGTATTATTATTATTATTATTATTACTATTACTACTACTACTACCACTCAAACTTTTTTTTTGTTGTTGTTTTATTTGGACAAGTTTTCCCACTTCCAATTGACCTGTGG
This sequence comes from Zygnema cylindricum, assembly GCA_037447655.1. Taxonomy (NCBI): domain Eukaryota; kingdom Viridiplantae; phylum Streptophyta; class Zygnematophyceae; order Zygnematales; family Zygnemataceae; genus Zygnema; species Zygnema cylindricum. The sequence goes on along the minus strand of JBBHKE010000653.1, from coordinate 166,352 downwards.
CCCCAAAGCCAAATTATGTTTAACTCGTTTTATTGTTACTTTAATTATTATTGTTACATTAATCTTGAGGAAACATATATAGACAAGAGGGGAATCTGCTATATCAACAGAAATTGGTCTTGGAAATTGGTTTAAATTTCACAAATTGGGTGAATTTCAGAAATTGGTTTAATTTTCGGTGATTTTCTATTCAAATATCCGTTTAAGAAGAAAGAGCCACACGTCTTTTTCTGACATTTTGCATAAGGAAAAAAAAAGCCAAAAAAATAACTGACCTTCCTAAATTGTATAAAAGTCATTCCGGTGGCGTTTTTGAAGCCGGAAGCGAATCCCGGTTTCATTTGACATTCTCGTTCATAGAGAGCCTCGTCACCCTATTAAAAGGGTACAAAAATTCACCAAGTAGGTATATGAATGAAGTAATTTTTGAAATGTAGTGTTACATGAAATATCAATGCAATAAGAAAATAGTTTTATTCATTCATTCATATGTTCGTTTCATTCATTCACCATAAAAGCATGCTTAAATCACATCGAGTAAACAAGTACGTTAAAAAAAGAAGAAAAAAGGTCCAATGTTATCAGATAAATAAGCAAAACCCGGTTTCAATTGACATTTTTGTTTGTAGAGAGCCTCATCACCCTAGAAGAAGAGAAGATAAATTCACCAAATAGGAGAGAATACGAATGACGTATTTCATTGTAACGTAGTTTTACATGAAATATTAAATATAATAAGAAAGATTTGCATTCATTTTAAGTTTTTTTAAGGTTTTCTTTTTTGAAAATGAATAGCACCTTCCATCTATGGACAAGAATAAGAATTTCTCGAAGAAAAACGCCCAATCGAGAGGCCTCGGCTTCAGTACAACAAGAGAGAAGCCCGTGAATGCTTCGACATATAAAATGATCAACTCCCATTACAACATTGAAATACGGTGTCGCAAGTTCTTGCAGCTTTAGAATAAATCTGAAGAAAAAAATAAAAAACGTGAGACAATGGGAGAGTGAGAAAGAGGAGAGAGAGAGAGAGGGAGAGAGGGAGAGAGTGAGAAAGAGGAAGAGGAAGAGAGAGAGAGAGATGAAACCAAAGAGGGAGAAGGGGAAAGAGGGAGATGAAACCAATGTTATTATCGCTATGAACCTAATTACAAGTTCAGTAAATTGTTAACATCGATTTAAGCTGTTTAAAGCTGGACAACAATACTTCAATATACAAAATGATAGACCCTACACATTACAACGCTGAAATACAGAATCGAAAGTTCTTGAAGGTCTGAAGAAAAAATAATGGGACAATGTTATATTTTCATGGATGGGTCTGAGGGAAAAAGAGGGAAATAGATTTTCTAGAACCAATCCGTCAACTTCGAGGTGAAACAAATGTTTTATGACTATTGCGAGGCGAATTACAAATATTATTGAAGTGAGATAAATTGGTATCATCTCTTTTAAGCTGTGTAAAGCATAGTAACACTACTCGCCACCATGGTAGCCTAGTCGAGCCTATTTAAACTAAGTCGAAATAATGGTTCATCAGGTAAATTAAGTGAATTAGTCAAACGTGTAAAGTTCGAACCATGAGTTGGCATGGAAATGCAACTAACTTGCAGAATATGTGATAAATCTAACTTGATATATTCCCGGATCAGTATGTCACGGAAAAATGAAAAATATATAAAAAAAAAAGTGCCAAAAAAATGTTTTAGGCAATGTACTGGACTTGGTGGTCAACAACGATCTACATACATTCGTTCACGTATTTAAATATTATATATTTGTCATGTGCATACACTTGTTCATGCATCCAAAGGCCTGTTTTTGAAAGTACTGTAAAAAATCACCAAATAACCCACACTAATAGCATGACCATATCCATACTAAGAAAAAAAAAAAGGAAAAGAAAACCTATACCTTGCACAGTACATAGCGTCTTGGGTGCTCATAAGAGCTCGTGGGATGACACAATGGTGAATAAATTGAGGCATGGTTTGCCACCAATCCTTGCAATGTCTCAACCAACTGTCCTTTTCCCGAGCCAATCGTTGTGTGACAGATGCCACAAGTCGCTCCTGCGCTCGTTGTTCCGCTTCCAAACTCTTTTGTATCTCTTGAATGCGCTCCTTCTCCTTTTTCCGTTTCTGACAGAATAAGAGGGAGGAAGGAGGGGCAGAGGGAGGAGGGAGGGAGGGAGGGAGGGAGGGAGGGAGAGAGGAAGGCATCGTATCCACGAACAATTTTGATTAGAAGTTGGTAAAGACCGATGTTCCTTTTCCCCCTTCCGACCAAAAAAGTGGGGGGAGAGGAGAAAGGGAGGGAGGGCCGGAGGCATCACATCCACGAACAATTTTGATTAGAAGTTGGTAAAGAGACATTCCTGTTTTCGTTTTGAATGGCGTCAGGTTTACAGAAAATTTTGAATAGTAGTTTGTAAAGAAAAATGTTTTGTTGAGGCTGTTATCTTAACATCGTTATTTAAAATCATTATATTCGAGAACAAACAAATAAAATGAAGGTGGGAAAGGTACCTGAATAGCTCCGCTGGAATTGTCTTTATTGTTCTCGAGGATGGTTAAAGCCTCTTTTAACTTTTTCTGTTCGCTGGCATAGGAAATAGTGGGGGTTTGAAGGTCTCCAAGTTGAAGTCCCCAAAATACAAGGTAAAGTTCCGGACTAATACCTGTCCACACTACTTCTGGCAACATGGACCGAGCTGTTGCCACAAGGCTCTCCCACCTGTCATCCCAAAACATGAATAAAAGTTAAATTAAACACCAAAAACACTAAACATTGATAACACCAATTCGGTCCGCGTTTTTTTTGCCCTCTGAACACAGAATAGTGTTAAAAAAACTAATTGCATTTCCTTTTGTAACGGGTGGTTCACAATCTCCCACAACATTCGCACAGAAAATAGAATTACTAACACTAAACAAATCATCGGTGTTATTAAAGTCTGTCTGTCGAGGTGACCAAATCAGACATCGACATTAAGATCAAAGTTTATAAAACCAATCATCACACCCTGAATCGCTATTAACGTTGATAACAGTAGTTTGGTGCCAATTTCTTTTGCCATCTAACCACAAAACAGCGTTAACAACACTGATTCTTAACAATATTTCTTTAAGCAGTCCAAAATAAGCCACGTCGTTTAAAAGTGAATTAGGAAATAACACTAATATGTACCCAACATTAACAATTTCTTTACTGGAATAACGGTTAGCGTACTGCTTTCAATACATGCCCTTGTTCTTGACGATTCTCTAGAGTTTTTTATGGTTTTTTTGTTTTCAAAATTTATCATCAGGTTCCGCGATTGCCAAAAATACCATACAACATATCCATATTATGAAAATTCCATTTTATACGAATTCATTTCATTTCACTTCAGCGCATTTATTTTGACACAAGGATAATCCATCCCCATCGCCGATTCAAATTTCGGGTAACAAAAGAAAGTATCCAAAGTCTATTTCTCATGCCTATTTGAGAACCATTTACAGTAATATAGATGGTTCTTTTCCAAAACCGCAGATACTTTGACACACTGGAACAGACAAAGAGAAGAAGAATAAATGGAAGAATGCGTAGAAGAAGAAGAGGAGGAGGAAGAAGAAGACGACAAAGAAGAGGAAGAAGTAAAAGACAAAGAGAAGATAAAGAAGTTGACGAAGAATACATGAAGACTACCAGAAAAAGAATAATACATGGAAGAGTATACATACAAGAAGAAAACATGAAGAAAACAGAGAAGAAAAATACTACATGGAAGAATACATAGAAGAAGAAGTATACGTGGAAGAATATATAGGAGAAAGAATACGTGGACTTACGTGACAGGTGTCGCTTTTTTATTGACAGAACTTAAGTCCAAAACCAGAACCTCCTCAGGCACAGAGGATTTCAATCCGGATTCTTTTCCATGCCCGTTTTTCACCGTAGTGACCCCATCCATGTCTACGTCTTTCAAACCGCCTTTAACCTTATTGTTTTCTTTTCCGACTCGGTTATTTGAAGTCATAGACTGGGAGACGCCATTCGATGCTATAAGAGAAGGCCAAGAAGTCGATGCCCCTTTATGTGTTGTAAACAAACGGAGAACCGGTCTATAAACTAAGAAAGCAACCTGCAAAAGTCCCATTCGACAAATAAGCAACATATTTTTTTTTCTGATTTTTTATGAATTAATGGACTCAATAACACTACTCATTGGAAAGATTTTGAAACCAGCTTCATATCTTTAATATCGTAATTTCATAAGATTTAAGAAAACCTGTTAGTTATATTGTCCTATTCGTTTTATTTTTCATTAGAGGCGAAAAGTTAAACTAAAAAAATTGAACCAGGCGAAAAGAACTTAGAGATCTAGAGCTTGCAAATCCAAGAAAAACCACACAACCCATGAAAAAGACAAAAAAGATAGCAGTTTTACCTCTGGTTCTAAGTGGTACAGGTTGATTAGGTCATCTAAAGAGGGTACAAGAAGGGCATAGGCGGTATTAGGTGTCACAGCAAGAGTCAAAAATTCGACATATTGCATCATAGAAGTGTGACATCTGTCGAATCTTTCGGTGATAAATAAAAGGTGCTCCGCAGGTTCTGTCATCGCAATCCTGGATACAGTACAGGGAGGAAAAAAATGGAAAGGTTTAGGAGAAGAAAATTCAATATGGATGAGGGAGGTGTTAATGCTATTAAAACTAGTTTTGTTGGGAGAGGGAGAGGAGGGGGAGGGGGAGGGAGAGGGGGAGGGGGAGGGAGAGGGGGAGGGGGAGGGGAGGGGGAGGGGGGGGGGAGAGGGAGAAGGAGAGGGAGAGAAAGGGAGAAGGAGAGGGAGAGAAAGGGAGAAGAAGAGCAAGAGGAGAATGAGGAAGTGGAAGAGCGAGAGTGATAGAGAAAGAAAACCTAAAAAGATGTGTGTGAGAGAGAGAGAGCGAGAGAGAGAGAGAGAGAGAGAGAGGGGGGGGAGAGAGAGAGGGAGAGAGAGAGAGAAAAAAAAAGTGAGAGAGGGAGAGAGAGAGAGAGAGAGAGAGAGAGAGAGGGAGAGAGAGGGAGAGAGAGAGAGGGGGGAGAGAGAGAGAGAGAAAAAAAAAGTGAGAGAGGGAGAGAGAGAGAGATGCCTCACCTTATCCGGTGTTGGGCAATAGCAATTAGCAATGGCATTGCAACTCCCGACTCGTCTTTTGGAAGTAATGCATCTCTCAATCGTTCTCTCTGCTTAGTCACTACACTTGCCTGTTTTGGAAAGGGAGAGGGAGAGGAAAAGGCAGAGGGAGAGGAAAAGGAAAAGGGAGAGGGAGAGAAAGTTGGGTGTAATGCAATTGCATAAAAAACTTGCAAAAAAACCCTGCATCTCCAATTCTTTACTCTGCTTAATGATAACACTTGCCTGTTTTCAAGAACCTTACCACAGGAGGGAGAGTGAAAGGGAGAGAGAGCGGGAGAAGGAGAGGACTTGCAAAACAAACTTGCAAAACGACTAGCAGAACAAACTAGAAAAAAAAAACTAAGACCACCTTGCGAATCAATTTTGTTCAGAAACTGGTGACGGCAAAATAAAATCCGAAACCTGTCCATTATGAGGTAAATAGTCTGAATCACAACTAGTTTTCACTTCATTTTTCTGCAATCCCTTAAAAACCTAAAAACATCTTAAAAATCCCCCAAAGACATTGCCAGCCTGACGCATGTGCACAGGAATAATTAACAAAGGTTTGAAATTTGCTTACGACGCAAGGTTCAAATGTTCAAAAATAATTGGAAAGAGAATATGTGGTTTTATCATACTATATGTGTATTATACCGTGTAGTACAGCAGTATATGGCACAACACGCATATAGCATTGGGTAACTACATTCCGCATTAGCAATTGTTTTCGCACATTTGAGCTATAGGCAAAACATTAATAGTTTGAATGAGTTAATACTATTATCCACTATTAGACTGCCCATGATAAGCTCTACAACTGTCAGGATAGCCCATACAACTAATTTTACAGACGAATAAATTCTGGTAACACCACACAAATAAAAAAAGTTGACTTGAAAGGATTATTAGATATACACAATTACTGGCATTCCTAGCCAGTAATCATAATAGTCATACACTTTTTTGTACGATAGCTGCGATTACCAGCCAGAAATACCAACAATCGTGTACGTATAATTACCCTTTTTAACAGCGAGGGAGAAAGAGGAAGAGAGAGGAAGAGGGAGGGAGAGAGGGGCAGAGAGAGGGAGCGAGGGGAGCATATCAGTTAAATATTCCTCATTATGAAAAAAATGTCCCGACCTTCTGATTTCGGGCTTGTCCACTCGCAGCTATTATTTGCCGAAGAGTGTCTCCCCCTGAGAGAGCTTCCACATCGTCTTCCATAAACTCCACACTCGCCATTTGTTGAATCAAACCCTAAACCAATAAACATCAACTTTGTTATGTTTAGCATAAAACCAAAAAAACAAAAGCTCACAATATTAACAAACTCCATGAACTCCAGACTTTCCATTTGTTGTATTGAACCCTATTTCAATAGACATTTCCCTTTATACATATTCAGCGTGAAGCAAGAAAAAACAAGTCCAATATGCTTTTAACTTTGTTTTGCCAAGATGCTCATTAAAAATGAATTACATTAATACTACTTGAAGTACATTAATATAAACACTACTTGAAGTACATTAACATAAACACTACTTGAAGTACATTAATACTACTTGAAGTACATTGATAAGAATTAGGTCTTCCAAATACTGCAAATGTTACATAATTGTCTATGCATCGAGAAAAAACAACCGGAAGAAAAATATATTTTATATTGAGAAAAACAGCTTTAGCCTTTAAAATAACATTGAAGAAAATAAAGAAAAGAAAACCTTTTTTAGCCTTTAAAAATTGTTCCATGAACCAAATTATTGGTTAGTTAAAGAGGGAAAAATGACTGAAGAAAAATGAGTTCACCATAAATGCATCGCGCAATATACTCGCAAAGAAGATTTTCAAGGATTCAGAGGTAAAAGTAAAAGGAAAAGAAGGAAAAGAAAAAAAAGAAAAACAAAAGTGGAAAAGGAAAAGGAAAAGAATGAAAAGGAAAGGGAAAAGGAAAAGGAGGAAAATGGAAAAAAAAATTGCCTGAAGAAAAATGAGTTCACTCCCTTCCCCACTCTTGAGACGAGCAAGGAGGAGTTTGAATAAACCGCGCAATTCCATCGAGGCATAACGCTTGCATCTAAAAAAATACAAAGGAAAACAAATGAATCAAATGAGCTCTCTTCCTCTCTCTCTCTCTCTTTCTCCCTCCCTCTCTCCCTCCCTCCCCCTCCCTCCTCTCCCTCCCTCCTCTTCCTCCCTCTCCCAATTTCTGACTGACGTTTGATTGATTTCTTAAAAAAAAAAAAAAAAAAAAAGATCATTTTGATCGAACATCGAACCGGACCAGCCGGATCGATTCCGGATACCACCTCCAGATAAACCCATCCCTGTTTTATTGATCATCAGATAGAGTGAGTGAATGACAGATATTGAGGAACAGATTGGTAAAGTTTTCCCAAATAAAAACCACTTAATGACAACTTTTTGATTATTAAAGAAACTTGAGTCACGAAAAAACCATTTAAAAGAAAACCGACGTTCTTGCAAAAGTACCTACAGTGAAGTAAAAAAAAAAAAAAAAAATTGCACTTGCTCTATGTCCCCATAAATCTTAAAGTAAATCTTAAAACTTTGTCAATTTAATAAAGCGTGACATGAGTAATTTGAAATAATGACTTTGTACTCAAAATAAGGTGAAATACGTAATTAAGTTTAGAATAAAGGTGGTTAGTTTGTATCCGATGAAACCTATACGACCAAATATCATGGATACACTGGCTTCAACAGTGAAGAAAAAAAACCATAGTTTTTAGTTTTATTTTTAACCATTGTTCAAATGCATGAAAACAATTGGAGACCCTGCATACGGCTGCCACATACTAAATGCATATCATACAGTATAACATTTGGGTAATATTCGGTAACCGCTATAGAGTTTCCAATTGTTTTCGCACATTTTAACTATGATTTTAACACAGATTTTAACACAGAAAGATAGTGATTTGAGGTACAAAAACTTACAGAGTTCCCCAAAATGTTGCTAAATTTTGCAACCAATCTGACAAATTGTAACCGTCAAATTCTTTCACTCTCGGTCGGTCCGTCGAAGCCAAAGCCTCAATCACAACGTACTCCAAAACATCAAACTCAAGCTGCAAAAATAAACAAAATAAACACAAAATGAACAATAATAAAGTAACTCCACTAACAAAAAGGGCCAGAATTCTTGCTCTCTTAAATTAACGGAATTAAGATACAAAAAAAGTATCGTTAAAGTGCCCCGATCACAAAGTATTCACAAAACGTCAAACTCAAGCTGAAAAAAAGATATACCACAAAATAAGGTCCAGAATTCTTGATTTTCTTCTTCTTCTTTCAATTTTTTGTTTTCTTTTTCTTCTTCCTCCAGTAACTTACAAAAAATAATGTTAATGAATCCACAAAATACTAAGATCTTACTCTCTGATGTCAATGAAAACAAAAAAAAGAAGAAATCTTTAATGTTAATGGATACACCATGAAAATCCTATCGCTGATTTTAATAGATAAATCACTCTCTATTATTACTTGATTCTCTGATGCTGACTAGAATGATACTATGATGCTAACCAATATAAAATAATAATACTTTCAAGTTGATGCTGTTCATATTGCTGTTGATACAAAACACCGATAAAGCAAAACAATCCATGCAAGTCAAATGAAAAGAGAAAAAGAGAAAAAGAAAAAGAGTGGTGACAAATTAGGATAAGTTCTCTCTGCATTTAGGAACTGAGAGAAAAAACCAAACGGTGGGCAGTTAGACAAATTGAACAGAGAAGGTTGTTAACTCGATGCATATAGAGATCATCATCGTAAGGTTACGTTTAGCAATTGTGTTAATAACATTTTGGGTGAATGACAAATAAAATAAACAAAAAGCCTGACATTATATTCCAGCATCAATTTCTAATGAAGTATTAAAGTTGTGCTCTACACAAAAATAGAGAGTATGCCCTATTTTTCTCAGGCAGACTACACAACGTATTGCTATTAACATTCATGTTTTTTTTGCCATTTAAATGAACTTTCCGTGCACACCTGACCTATAATAATTTGAAGACTGCCCAATGGAAGGTAAGAAACTTAACTTTCCATCGCAACTCTTGTATTACTTATCCAACAAGTGTGCACGGAGAAAAACGAGTTTAAAGGGAAAAAAAAGCATTAAAGTTAAAAGCGATACACCGTGTAATTCCCCTGTAGAATTTCCAATATTTAGCTTTGCTGACGGGAGTCACCAAAAAAACTGTATATGAATCCTGGTATTATTATAATACAGGAATAAGAAAGCTTTTACAGAGTCGAAGGAGTTCACTACATGAAGAATTAGTAATTTCTTAGTACTTTTTTTCACAGGGCCTACCGCACATTGCTGCATTGATTCGGTATCAACCTCCACATATAATAATATAATAAACCATGGCTTAAGAGGAAGCGAAAAAAAGAGGGAGCGAAGAAATGAAACACAGAGAAAGAGAAGGATTGGAAAAAAGAGGAAGAGAAGAAACGAAATACAGAGGAAGTGAAGGAATGAAAAGTAGAGGAAGAGAAGAAGTAAAAAAAGGAGAACGGTGAAGAAATGGAAAAAGTGGAATTAAAAAATGAAAAAAAATAGGAAGAGAAAAAATGAAAAAAAGAAGAAAATGAAGAAATGAAAAAAAAAGGAAACGACAGAATGGAAAGAGGAAACATGCTGAGAAGAGAAGACAGGGCAGGTGGGAATGGAGAGAAGGAGACAGAATGAGAGAGAGAGAGGAAGAGGGAGAGGGAGGGGGAGGGGGGGGGAGAGAGAGAGGGAAGGAGAGAAGGAGAGAAACGCAATTATGAAAAATCATAACGGAAACCACATGTACGACAACCATCATTATAAAAGTTAACTACAATAAAACAGTCGTGCATTTCTTTTCTTTGTTTTTTTCAAAAATCACATAGTGTGTTAATTGAGTAGGTCACATCACCCCACCCTAAATTATTATTATTATGATAATAATTCCTTTAATATCAAGAACAGTGTGTGTTTCCAGACATGCTAATTTTTCGATACAAGAATCACCAATTTCCATTCCAAAAAAAAATAAAAAAAAACAAAAAAAAACCACAAAAGTACCTGATTGAAGTACTTAAAAGCGTCAACGACCTGCGATATCACTTGCTTGTAAGACTCCACCTGTTTTCCCAGAGTGAAGGACAGAGAAATGGTTAAGAGAAAACAGAGAAATGGTTAAGAGAAAACAGAGAAATGGTTAAGAGAAAACAGAGAAATGGTTCAAACACACACTGATACTAACAATTTTCATACTAGAGAAAAAAAATAAAATACGTATGTATATATATGAGCCTTAAAAACCGTAAAACCCTAAAAAGCCCTAAAATTCCTAAAAACGCTTAAAAACCCAGATTTTACCATGTAGACGACGGTTCTAAGAACTGTCATTGGATTAGAATGCGCCAATTTTGCGAGCAATCGACCAGTGGGCTTAAGATTGTCCTTATTGAGACGTTTGAAAAGACGTCGAGTATCTTGCTGCAAATAAGCCCCAACATGTTTTATCAGAAAATATCAACTCTCTCTCTACTTCGTCTCCACCCTCTCCTCCCCCTCCCCTTTCCACCCTCTTCCACCTCTCCCTCCCTCTCCTCCCTCCTTTCCCGCCTCCCTCTCCCCCTCTTCCTCCCTACCTTCCTTCCTCTAACTCTCTCGCTCTCTCCCCCTCTCTCCCACCCTCCCTCCCCCTTTTAAAAGAACCAAATTAAAAACCATAAAAAGAGCCAAATAAAGAGCCAAAAAAAAGAAGGAAGAGAATACATACTCGAGCAATATTTTGAGCAGCAATCAAAGAAGGATATTTTTTGTCCTCCTTTTCCCATTCTCCATATAATCGATACCGGACCTGCGGGAAACACCTCAAACATAAGAATAAGAACATGATAAGAGTAAGAGTAAGAAGAAAAACGAATGAAAGAATAAGTTAACAAAAGAATAAAGGAATAGAAGGATAAACGAACAAATGAACCAAAGAATAAAAGAATAAGAATAAGAATTAGAATCAGAATAAGAACAAGATTAATATAAGAATAAGAATAAGAAGAAGAATAAGAATAAGAAGAAAGAACAAGAAAAAGAATAAGAATACTCAATACAAAATGTCGCCTGCAAAGAGGGAGATGGAAAAAACAATGTCGGGGACAAAAAAAGAGTGCGAGAACCGCTACAAGTGTTAATAACTATTTGGCGCCAGCTACAAGTCTTACAAAATAGCATAGATAATAGCATTTTTTCCATTCATAAAACTAATTTGGTAAGCTGTCTGAAATCATCCACATCACCTGGACGTCAATTATAATTAAATAGCGCTAAATTAAACCCCACATTACGTGTTTCTTAAAATAATAGCGATTGACAGTGTACCCCGATTAGGACAAATTGATCATATCCAGCCTTAAGTTACCTTCAACGCGAAAGTCTTTCGGATCCAAATCGCGAAGTTAATGTTGTTTCAAAAGTGCAAGAATAGAAAACGATACACATATTCCTTTTGACAGGTTCGTTAAAGCTCATTATGATGACACTAAAATACAAAACCAGAATCACAAAAGAAAAATAAGTCTGTCCCGTTCACAAACTTCCTGAGGCTAATACCTCCCACTTGAAGGTGCAATATACTAGAAGTAGAACAGAAGCATTTTCTCATAGAGTTCGATACATAATAACATCCCAAAGATTTCCATGTAACCTTCCATCAGGTCTATATCATCTTCCAAGATGACGGCAAGATCGAATGAAAATATGGTGAGGTCAAAAAAACCCTAAAAAACCCTAATTACTATAAAAACCGTAAAAACCCGAAATAGGTCAAGCATATCAATCCTAATTGTCCTGTCCAAATTTAGCTTCAAAAGAATGGTCAGCGGTCATGCATGTGTTTTCTCAAATGCAATGTACACTCAAGACCTCAAAAATAGAGTTAATATCTCAGAGAAAGGGAGTTGGAGAGAGAGACGGAGAGGAAAATGGAAAGTGCAGTTTGAAGGGGATACGGGAAAACTGACACAGAAGGATAAGGTTAACTATCTCAGTTACCAATAGTTGTTTATCCTTTGTCATGGAAGATGATACAGGAGCAAGCGATAACTGTATACAGCGAGAGACACCTACAGAGCGAGGGAGACCTATATAGCGAGAGAGACCTATATATATATATATATATATATATATATATATATATATATATATATATATATATATATATATATATATCGAGAGATACCTGTAAATAGCGAAGCATACCCAAATATAGAGTGAGCTGCATATATCGAGAGGTGCCTATATATATTGAAAGATACCTACATATGGAGGGAGATACCTATATAGCAAGAGATAAACTATATATCAAGAGACACCTATATATCAGGAGATAACTGCATATAGCAAGAGATACCTACATATAGCAAGAGATACCTATACATCGAGAAATGCCTATATAGTGAGAGATACCTATATATGTAAGGGGTAGAAAGAGAAAGCGAAAAGATACTAATAAAAATAGCATACCTCATATGGAATGTGCTCCATAACTTTCCATATCTGTATGCAAACGGCTGGATTGGCCACAATTAACTGTAAAGAAGGTAAAATTGCGACTTCCAAAGCTCCCACAGCTTTCTCCTGGATCTCCTTCAGTTTCTGACCCTTACTTGCTTTCCTCAGGTTCCAGCAAAGCACATGACATATCTGCAAAAAGAAGAAAAAAAGGAGAAAAAAGAAAGAGAAAGAGGTTTTATTTAGAGTGTTTCTGGTCTTTAAGGTTTTTTTGTGCTCTTTAGGGCTTTCTAAAGGGGTAAAAGCCAAGGAATGCACATTCTTTTTCAGTTTTTGACCCTTGTATGTTTTCTTCTGGTTCCAGCAAAGCATGTGGCATATCTGCAAAGAGGGAGAAAAAAAGGAAAGAAGATAGGCAAAACGAAGGAGAAAAGAAAACAAAAAAAAACCACAGTGACCATTCTTTACTGAAAAAACATTAAGTAAACTTTTTTTTTTCATTCAAGACAAGAATTTTGTACCAGACCTGTCCAATTCATGCCAGTTCCAAGTGGTTCTTTGAGATAGGTTGTGATTTTTCATTCCCCAAAACTTAAAGCGGTTTTGTATCGATTAACAAACTGTTGTGCTTTGCAAACGGTTTTGTTAGCGGTTTTTTTGTTAATAAAACAGTTAACGAAAGCGTTCATAGTTCTGTTAAGTGGCTAAATCACTTAACAAAAATGGTTAAGTGCTTTGGTTAACCACCCAACAAAGATGCATCTCGTTGAAAGTAACTGGGGTGTTTCTTGAATACTACACAGTCCATCGCTAATAGTGTGCAACTATTAGTAATGAAGCAAACTTAGTATCAATATTACTACTCTATGGGAGAGTGACCACGCCGATTCAAAGCCACTCTCTTATATAGTGTTTATCACCAAAAAGGTTGCGACCATATTAGTGTTATTAACACTGATAGCGATGGGCAGTGTAGATATCTCTTGCGAAGCTTAACATTTAAAGAATAAATATCAGCATATAAGGTAGAGTTAGAGAACAAACATATCAGCATAGTACAGCGTAAATTGTTATTGGCGTCAAGAAATGATCAAAAGCACTGTTCTAGTGTAAATAATTATATTTCCAGTCACGTGGACGATTGCGGACCGCGAAAGAATCAGCGTCAAGAAAAAAAAAGTATTAATAACAATATTTTGTGCTCAGAGGGCAAACAAATCCAGGTGTAAATTAGTATTATTAGCACTAATAGCGGTTCACCAAATCAAGTGCATTATGTCCTTGTGTTTCCTGATCTCACATCGAAATATTATTTGTTTAAGATGTGAGGAATTTGATACGAATTCAAAAAATTTCATGAGTTCCTTTCAACATATTCTCAAAGTAGAATAGCTGAAATCAAATCATCAGCTGAAACAAGTGGGCACAACCAAGTAAGACAACAAAATCTACGAACACCAAAAAAAACTGAAAAAAAAAGAGCTAGAATCAGAGAATTACCCACAGAACATGCGAGGGAGAAAAGTTTGGAAGTTGTAATATACGCCTTGGAAGCACACAAATTGATTAGTTTCGGCCATCTCTCCCTCTCTCTCTACCCCCCCTTCCCTCACCTCCTCCCCTTCCGCCTCCCTCTCGCCCTCCCCCACCCCTTGCAGGAAAATACAAATAAGAGCCCAGAATATTGAAAAGAAAAAAAAGAAAAAGTCAAAAGAACACTTTACCTTTTGCAACAATATCACATCGTGATGGAGGTAAGGTCCTATACATGATAGCATATCAAAAACCTCAGACGGAATTTCTACCAGAGATTTATCCTGTCTTGACGTTCCTTCTTTTTCGTTTGATTTTTTTTCGTTCAAACTTTCCATTGGTAAACTTTCCTCCTCTACATCTTCCATATGGACATCCTTTCCTTCTCCATCCCTTCCTTCTCCATTCACACATTCTCCCTCTCCTATTTGTGCAATTGTCGCATGTGAATCTCCATTTTGACATTTTTGTGAAAGGAGACCGGATAAAAAAGTTGGTTTACTATCGAATTCTATGGTCTCTTTTTCACGTTTAACGGACGGTTTTGAAGGTTGAAGGCGATTAAGATATGGTGGTTGAGTTTGTAAATAAGATGGTTCAAGAGCACGGTCGATTGCCCTGCAACGAGGGAACAAAAAAGTTTTTGGAAATCGAAAAAACGTTAAAAGTAAATAAATATGTAAAAGATTACAAGAGGGCAACTCGAGAGAGAGTTGAGCGAGAGGTAAGAGAGACGGGAGAGAGGTGATCGTCATGAAACATCAGCTACAAATACTTGTCTAGTATAAATGGCACAAGTCTTCAGCTTTCTCCACTAACCTAACCAATATTCCTTTTTAATTATATCAATATTTAACTTGACTTGCATTTGATGCTCAACAGTTCAAAAAAATTACGAACATTAAAATAAACAGACAAAATTGCAAGTGGTGAAAATATGGCGTATATTATTTTTAATATAGCGACACAGCATATGATTAAAAAAAATATAAAAAAAGACACAGAAATTAAACTGGTGGTTGTCCCATGTTGGTTGAGTTTGGATAGAACGACGCTGGCTGATCTTAACTCAAATAATGAACAATTGCAAAAAAAAATACCTAAAATCGTTTTAGCAAATACTTTCATGACGTTGTTGACACATCCTGAAGTTGAATACAGCAGATCAATCTTTAATTGTTCTGTTGGCACTTCGGTTGGCATGACATCTTTGTAATAGAATTGAGCACAGGAAAACCAAACAGTACACTGTCTACTGTGATTCGCAGGTCCGATTTAAACCGAACATTGTGATATTGATATTTATTGGCAAAGTCAATAAATACCAAATTTCAAACAGTATATTATGATATACTGCTAACACAACATATCAACTGGGGATTCGTTTAATATATAACACTACATACCGCATAGTACCCTGCAAGCTGGATCAGAGCGTTTCTGGCAATTATTTTCTTTCTTGGTGAAATTGATGATGAAAACTACGAAGCCTTAGCTAGGGAAACTAAAAAGTGCAGGACTGACCGACTGAAACAGAAAAAACCATGGAAAAAAACCAGCAGAGACAGTATATAAAAGAGCGTCAGGGATTTGAAACATCCGAAATAAAAGCAAGTAGGAAAAAGAAAAACAGACTAGCATTCAGTACTTGTCATAGTAGACCAACCGATTTATGTAAGACAGGCTGTGTGCAAAGACTTGACTTCGTGATAGAGAACGACATTATGCTCCCATGTGACGAATAAAAGTAGTTAAACCTTCAATTCACAAATATAAGTGATAAACTGAAGTCATGGCTCCTTAATCACAGTCAAAGTACACACATTGCATTAAGAAAAAAAAAAGGATGAGCTTAGACAACAGGACAGGTAAAAAAACACTTTTCTATTGTAAGAGCATCGGGCTCCATTCATGCCTTGCAAATGAAAATGAAATGATGGAGTAGTGACTTACGCCAACAAAGAAAACAAAAAAAGTACTTCAACTTATTTATTTGATAATTTGACTACTTAATTACTTAATCACCTAATTACTAGATTACTAAAAACACTCACCTGCAAAGGGCGAGACATATAGGCGGATAGGACACTGGATCAAGCCCACTGAAATGTTCTAGGAGAATACGAGCATGAAACCTGTAAAAACATCCATCCAACAGCATGAGTGTGGTTAAATGTCAGTGGTTTTGATATTAAGATGAGCTCATCAAAAATTATATTATGGGCCCTGAAAAAAGAAAAACAAAAACCCATTTGAACCGTGAGCACCTTAGGGTATCTTGATCATCACATGTCCAATCACCAACAACAGTAGAACCTTCATTGTACGAGACGAAATTTGCTTTCAAACAAACTTAAAAAAGCGTCTTATACAAAAACAGCACTTCAACCATCTAAATCCACCCGTTTACAGCGACAAACAGTCATCTAAACCTTAAAACAGCAACATACAGTGCGCTACAGGCCTGAGAACTCGACGACTTACGTCCACTCTATCTTGAACTTCTAAAGAAGGAATGATTATAAACAGGTAGTGAATTTTACCAATCCCAAACAGTAAAAAACAGTAGTAAAAAACAGAATGAGTTAAAAAAAGGTAGTAAAGACCTTTCTAACTTACCAATCTCCAACAGCTAGGAGTCCTTGCAATAAACCCAGTTTCTGATTTGTTTTCAATCGAGGAATGAGCGCCCGGACAGCGTTCGCTTCTTCAGAAACGGCCGCAAAAAGATCAACGTCAATACGATGAGGCTCGTCTCCTACATAGTCCTTTCCTACCAATGTCAACGCCAATTTTCCGATACTATTTATCTGCAGCAAAATATGCCAAAGCATTAGCTTTCAGTTAACAGGAGGGAGGGACGGAGGGAGGGTGAGGCTCGTTTCCTGTATAGTCCTTTCCTACCAAGTCAAGGTCAGTTTTCCGATACTATTTATCTGCAGTAGAACATACCAGACCAGTAGAGCCAGCTTTCAGTTGAGAGCGAGGGAGACAACAATATAATGAGGCTCATCGCCTCCAGTCCTTTCCTACCAATGTCAAGGCCAATATTCCGTTACTATTTACCTGAAGTAGATTTACGCCAGACAACCACACTGCTCATCGATATTCGCGCCAAGCAATCAACCCGTTATTTTTTATCAATGTTGGTGTGAAATTAGAATATATAATACTTAAGTGCAAGGAGACGTGGCAGAATGTAGTCTACTCCCTTAGATATTGTTGTTAACACTATTTTGTGATTTTCGGCCAAAAAAGATCGTGACTGAATTAGTGTTTTAACACTAATAACGATGGGCAGGGTAGCTTCCAGTTAAGAGGGAGGAAGGGAGGGAGGGAGGGGGGGAGACAAACTATTAGATGAAGTTTACAGCTGAAAAATTTGCAGATGCATGATAGAAAGAAAGTCTTTCGAATAATCCATCCAATATGATACAACAGCACCTAGTTTTACCACAGAATCTCTATTTCTGTTTGTAGGGAAAAAAACAGAGATATCTACGGGAATGGGAGGAAGGACGGCTCTGAGTGTTTTTTTGTCATATTGTTATAAGTTATAAAATGAATATACAGCATGAGTCAAGCTTGTTTTGTTCCCAGTCAAACCACCATTGGATGAAAAAGGGTTGAGCCAAAAGCCATATTGTGCCCCTGTTGTTTATACATTTCAGCTTGCATTTTTACATTTCGACTCAAAGATCCAGTGAAGAGCAGACACAGGAAACTATTTCAATAAAATTGAAAAACTCGTTTCAATAAAATTGGTTACTTCAATGTAGGCACAAAGGCCTGCTTGTTTCACCAAACAAAGAAAACCGGGAATCCCTATTAGCGTTAACAACACTATTTCGGTGCCAGACTTTCAGGCCCCTGGACATAAAATAGCGCTCGTAAGACTAATTGTTTCTTTCTTAACTCTAATCTAGGAAGCGGTTGAAAATCGTTCACATAGCTCGAACCTATATTATAATTAAAAACACCAAAACAAACTTCACAGCATATATTTCGTAACAGCGATTCAAGGTATAAACGTGTATCACTATATGTACTGTGTATCACTATTAGTGTCAATGTTTTTTTCGCCACTTTCCATACACACGTGTTGACATTTTAATCTGGTGGTTGCAATGGAAAGGTCAGATTTTCACCCTTTGACGGGCCGTGTCCAAACAAAAAACGGACAGGTGTGTACAGAGAAAAGGTGATTTGAGTGGTGAAAAAACTCTGACGCTACTAGCTATTCACGGTGAAGTTACAGGAGATTTACCTCTTCCAAGCGAATTGCTGTTGCTTCTTTGTGTTGTTCAGCTGCCTCCTCATCATTCGGAGTCAAATGGGCATATCTGCCATCAAATATTTACAATCGATTAACAATAAAATTTGACAGTTTTAGATCCTCTCAAGGATATTTGAGGCTTTTTGAGGGAGGTTTTAATTTTTTGGCATGTTAAACAACATGTTTAACGCAATAAAAATTATGCAAAAGATTCCATGTTGGCCTTCAAAGTGCGAGGAGGTTCGAGAACTTACATTCCATCAAGTTCAATAAAGTTTTCCTTTATCAACGTTCCTGTTAGCAGATAGAGACTATCAGGTACAGGCTCGGTGACTTCTGGCCGTTGGTAATACTGAAATTTGAAGCCTAAAATATGTGTAGCATGTGCCTGTCAAAAAGGGACAAAAAGGAAACAAAAAACCAATTCCCCGTCAGAAAGTATGTGAAAGAACATTAAAAAGCACTATGATTTAAAGCCTAAAATATGTGTCTATGTGCTTTCGAGAGGGGAATAAAAGGAAAAGAGGGAAGGGGGGGAGGGAGAGGGAAGAGAGAGAGAGGGAAAAGAGGGGGAGAGGGAGGGAAAGATAATGCTCCAGTTGTTTCTTTATATGCATAGCAAAGAGCAGATTTACAGGAGTCACTGAACCGAGAAAAGACAAAGAGCTATAGGAATAACAACTCTAGTTCCTAAGATATTTCTTTTTCCTTTCTTTTCTTTTTCCCCTTTTGTCCTACAATTAAAATCAGATGTCAAGGGAAGCAGTAAACAAAAGGAACTCACTTTTGGAAAAAGTGGAACAAGGTCAAGGAATGCGAGATTTTTCGGTTGAAGTTCAAACGAATCAAGTACCTGGAAACCCATATTAATACAAGTGGATAGAGTGATGTTAGGATTTTTTACAGGTGTGAGTTGAGGAGGACATTGCTCCCTAATGTACCACCTTTTAGAGCCACGTTCATCTAGTAAGTAATCATCTCTTAATTACCACGGACAATAATAATATTGACAGCAAAAGATAGTATACGAGCAGATAAAAACAAAATTTCAACAGAAAGGTGAAACTTACAACATCAAAAACTCGATTAGGATCCAGGTCGAAGTGACCAATAAGAGACTGCAAAATGGAATGACAATTAAAGATGTCAGTCTCGTTTCAATAGGCCAATTACTAACGATGACAAAACCAATAATCCCACATCATCCAGGAAATGTTAAGCAAAAAGTGCAATGAATTCATGGTATCGGTAACCACAATTGACCAGTGGTAAAGAAACAAATCCGTAAATATAGCAAAGAAAAAAAAAATCTATGAGAAACAAGTATAGAAAAAAGGACAAAAGATACCAGCAAAAAGTCATAAGTCAATGCCCACAAATGTAGGTGCTCCATATGTACCTATAAATGATAGACAATTAACGTGGTAGTCAACTAAGCAAGTCAACAGCGTAAGAAAAACAAAAATATAGGCAGGGTAGAGAATTTCTTTATTTTTATTGCTTGATGAGGAAGAATTCAGCAAGTCAACTTCAGCATAAGCATAAAATAAATAATGGACAAAGTAGAGTATTGTTTTTACCTTTATTGCCTCAATAACCGAGGAAGAGTTATTTTTGGACAGACCAGCTGGGCCTGGTTGATTTAGCATTGTAATCTGCACAAAAACTAGGCATCTCACCGACAAATAAGTCTACATTTTTAGGGTTTTGACAAATGTAGAATACTCTACACCCATTATTCTGATCATTCAAATTTGGTTAGCTACGACAAAGCTTTCTTTAAGCTCGGGGTCATTTTCACGTTGGGCATTTAGCACTTATTCCACATTAAAACGGATACAAACCGGGGTAAAATATCAAGTATTTCATGCTCAACAGAGTTCAATACGTTATCAACCATTGTTAAAAAAGTTAAACCATCAACCAAGTTAAAAAACAACAACCGGTGTAAAATATTAAGCAACAAGCATATGTTTTACATCCATTTTATTCTAGCAAACACAAAGGCCTGAAGCCAGAGATGTAAAATCTCCTCGCATTTAGACAAATTGCACCCATGCATTTAAAACATACATTCTTTTAAAAACACTTGGAACTTTTTTTGAAATCCACCACTGGGAATTTTAAGAGTTATCTGGCAGAAGCTGTTATAGAAGCTGTTATAATGTTAAGTTGTACATTATACAACAGAAGAAACAATAAGAAAAAAAATAGATGGGAAAAGAAGAGACTGAAACGTTGAAGATAAAAAGGAAAAAACAATAAGAAGAATTAATCATGGAAAAAAAAACAGACTGAACCATTGAAGGTTAAAAGAAGGAAACGAATGAAAACTACGGATGGACAAAGAACAGACTGAGACATTGAAGAAAAAGAAATGGAGATTTCACAAGGGCATGTTGAGTGCAGCGGTGAGCTAAATAGTAAAAAGAGAGAGAGAGAGAGAGAGAGAGAGAGGGGATGAGCTTCTAAAAGCTAGGCAGGCTTTACAAAATGGATCCTCTTTCCCAGTTCCAAGATTCCCTCGATGGTTGCTTTGCCATCGCCTACTGGTTCATCTGTAAAATTGGCTATATTTGTTTAGTTCTTTAATAATATATTTATACATTTACATATTCATATATTTATAGATTTATTCATATACATAAAATATTCAACCTGTGTGCTTTATGGTTGCTGTGAAACTGGCTGCATAATTGGACTGACTGACCTGACCAAAAAATCTTCAATTTGTATCTTTCACCTTCTTATCAATTATTATGCCTTTTTCTTTTCGTTTTTGGATGTGCCCAAACACTTCCTTTGAAATTTAAATGAAGAAAAGGCACGATCTGACTTGAAGCTCTCCTCCCTTAAACAAAAAACACTTACAAGTTTGCTATACCCTTCACTCTCCTCCCTCAAAAGGTTGAACTTGGTCTGCGTGTAAATGAGGCGTGTATTCACCCTGACCTGCAAATTTAATAAACACAAAAAAAAGTTGAATAAATACAACAAAAAATGCGTAAACTTAAAACATAACAAGTAAATGACTTGTCTCCTTTAAGAAAAATGAAAAATTGCATGCTGCAGGGTTTTTTAGGCTGGCTACATTTTGGCTTCTAAAGAACAGTCTCCTAAACCTTATCAACAAGACTTATCAGTTATTGTAAATCAACTCTAAACACTGTTCCTTTCTATAGATTTTCTATTATACACAATGATTCTTCATTTTAAGGTATTTTAATAATGGTTTTAAAAACAAATTGGCATAGACCAAAAGAAACCTTCACTATTGCATTGTTACTTGAATTGGAAAATTAAAAAAATTGGCAAAGACAGGCCCCCATAAAAGACTTGATTTAATAAATAGAAGCGGTAAGATTGAATCTGTGCAGTTCATATTAGCATAAACTCCAACATCTAGAAAAAAATCTTAAGAAAGAGTAATTAAAAAAACGACTTAAAAATCATATACACCAAAATCTATCCAATTTATGATGGAGTTTAGAAGTCATATCCTCCTCATATTCAAGTCGAACATAGCTATCCACTTGAGTATGCAGCTATTTAGATGTCCAATATATTATGCACTATTTTCCATTTTTTACATGTATACTTGCATAACCTTCAAATCTCTACTGAGCCCAGTGTCTGATGCAAGCCTTGCAGTTTTACTTCTAAATTCTGTGGGGTTTTCAGAGTTTTTTAAGGTTTTTTTAAGTTTTTTCAGATTTTTAAGAGGTTTTCTATGGGGTTTTAAAGGGTTTTTGAACCTTACCGCTTTTCTCTTGAACTCCGTGGGGTCTAACTTCCACATTTCCGCCTCATGGAGAAACTCTTCCTGAATACCTCCAAGATCAATACAACAATCAGAATCAGTACACCACCCATCACTATTTGAGTTAATAACGTGAATTTGAGTGAGTGTTATTTCCAACCCCAAGTCATGAATTAGAGCATATAAAACTATTCACTTAAGTGGACATAATGAGCCACGTCACAGAAGATAATTTAGAGTAGTTAGTTCTAATAAAGTAATAACATTAATAATTCGCTAACGCTATTAGAAATAAAAGGTGAAGAAGAGGGGGAGAGAAAGAACTGAATTTGAATACCTCGCATCGTTCTTGAAGCAATCGGATTGGAATCACGCCTGAATTGGTCATCCACTTTGTCTGCGACAATAGAGAGAGAAAGAGGGGGAGAGGGAGAGCGGGAGAGAGAAAGGAGGTAAAAGGGAGGGAGGGAGGGAGGGAGGGAGGGAGGCAAACAAAATAAAAAAGATGTGTTACCATCCATTTCAAAGTTCCCACGATGGATATGATGTATGATTCCCATATCACTATAATGCGAACTTTGTCATATCGAATACTGGCCTACCAACTTTACATTAATATATTTTGAACATAAACATAAACTTTCAAAATGCTAGAGATATAAACCTCTGGGCCAAGGAAAAACCAGGGTGGGACTGATAGGTGGCGGAAATACTCGGAAACTGGAAAAAAAATCACCCGATCACTTACAAAATTAGTTTTATGCATCCACTTTATATCTTTAAAATTAAATTTTACAACAACAAACAAATACTTCAAAAAAATTGGGTGGTACCTTTTCTACTACATTTAGTTCCGACTCAAATTGTGCCAATTACAACCTCTCTAATTCTGATTTCACATGGACGGAGAAACAAATATAGTAAAAGTTAAATTGCAATTAAAAAAACTATTTTTTCACCATTAACGACTGTAAAATTTCATTGAAATGACAAATTCAAATTTGATAGTTACCAACTTGACAAGTAATGCAGTCATGGTGTGTTTCCTTATTTAAATCAAAACAGAACATAAAAAAAGAAAGAGGGGGCTGGAGGGAAAAGAGAGAGATAGGAAACAGAGGAAAGAGAGGAAAAAAGAGGAGAGAGGCAATAAGAGGAGACAGAAGGGAGAGGAGAGAAGAGAGAGAGGAAGACAGAGAGGGCGGGAGATGGAGGTGGAGAGATGGGGAGAGGGCCTCGAATAGAGAGAGAGTGTGGAGAGAGAGATAACAATGGACATCAATAGTAAATGGAGAAAACGTTTGCCCATGTTGGACTTGGCCTAATTAAAGCAATACATTACATTTTTCTGTCAGAAAAAAGTAAAAAAGGATACAAATCTCTTAGAAAAGTTAGTATTTATGTGCTATGTCTTGAATTTATAACTTTTCTCTTGGAAAAAAATAAATAAAGGACACCTTACCGCCTAAAAAATTTATGTCATACAACTGCCCAGGATAACTAGACAATATAAACGGACAATATAACCAAACAATATAGCCCTTGAATTATAACCAAAAAATTATAACCACACAATTATAACCAGCCAATATAACCAGACACTTGTAACCAGACAATATAACCAGACGATTATAACCACACAATTATAAACAGACAGTTATAGCCAAACAATATAACCAGACAATTATAACCAGACAACTATAACCACAAAATCATAACCAGACAATTATATCTGATTACAAAATTATGAGGTCAAGTGATCAACTTTACCATGTCTATGAGTCGTGATCGAAGTTCCCCAGGTGTTGGCAACTGCAAACATAAATAGAAAGACAGGAAACAACAAAAATGATAACAATAGTTACAATACATGTATCCCTGCTATCTGACAGGGAGAGGGAGAGGGAGAGGGAGAGGGAGGGGGAGAGGTGGAGAGGGTGGGAGGGGAGAGAGGGAGAGAGGGAGGGAGGGTGAAGGAGGGGGAGAGGGGACAGGGAGTGGAGTGGCTGGTAAAGTGGAGAAAGACAAGGAAAATCACTTTGAAGAAGGAGGATGAGAAAGGAAGGAAATGGAAGAATGGAATGGAAACAAATAAATGATCGAACTGATTACAAACCTAGAACTGAAGACAAGCGCATATCTGAGCCAAATTAATTTTCAGACTCTTTTTTTTCCTCCCTCTTAAAGACAGCATCAATCCAATGCACAACAGAAATGTACATTGAAACTTGTGTTGAAACTTATAATTTTACATTGTTTTGAAAACTTATTGAAACTTATGCTGATATTTGTATTGAAACTTCTACTGAAACTTTTATCAAACCTCCAATGGGAACTTATATTGAAGCTTATAATGAAAGATATAATGACATATCAAACGCATGTCAAACTGGTATATGGTTGCATTGAAAAAAACGATCCAAAACAACCCAACTTGGAGGGTTGGTCCCTCAAACAAAGCTTTGAGTGCACCATAATAAAGCATACAATATTCCAATAGCTGCATGGAATTTGAAATTCCACCATATTTTTGAAAATTACTTGACTATATCAAAACTAAAATCAAAAGAATGACCATATCAGCGAATTGGGCTTCGTACTGCTTGACCCTCATGGGACACCATGTGGTCCAATCCATCAGAAAACACAAATGGTTACAAAAAAGCCAAATGCTTACAAAAGAAAATGTCCATGAAGAATAGATAGATAAACCTTACCATTTGACCCATAATGAACACCATGGTGCCAATCCATGCCTCGGTATCAAAAAACAAAAATGATTAGAAAAAGCACAAAAAATAATGATTCCAAAAGCACAAATGCTTACAAAGAAAATGTCCATCGAGAATCAAGAAAATGTGAACCTTACCTCTTGACCCATGTGGGCTACCGTATCCGCGAGAATTGAAGCTGTTTCCTCAGGAGGAATAATAGAAGTGGAGCCCAAAAGATCTGCGGCTTCTAGTGCCACTCTGCACTTTGTATATGGCAGGTCTCCTTTAACCTGAGGAAAACGACAAAAAAATGGACCAATCAACAAATCAAATGTGCACACAAAAAAAAAAATCACCAGCCCAAAACCCAAGTCTTACCAAAAGTATTAAGAATGAATTTACATTGCAAATACATTAGTGACATGAATTCATGAAACACGAAAGTGAAAAATTATCACCAAAAAGAGAAATGTCCTTTGGCATGACTCCACTTTCGCTAATCTCTCCCTAATCCTTATTTCTCCTCACAATCCCGCTTCTCTCTCTCCCTCAACTTTTCGACCTTCCTCTCTAGCTCCCACCGTTCCCTCTTTCCTCAAACACTCTCCACTCCAATCCCATCTCCTCCATCCCTCCCTCTCCTCTCGACTCTCCACTCTCCCTTGCCTCCTAACCCACCGACCAACTCACTTCCTCACTATTCCTCACACCTCCCTCACTCCTCCCCCATCCTCCTTCCTCCCCAAGCACTCTTTCCATTTCCTCCTAGTCCTACTACCCATCCGATTCATGCTTTTCCCTCACTTCCTCTCCTCCCCCTTTCGTTCAATTCTAGCAAATGAGTCTACAAAAATGCATTTTGCAACATAGGAGATAGACACCCTTGAAGGAAAAAAAAAGTTGAGGAAAAAGACTAAGGAAGAGAGGGAAGAGGAAAGGTGAGGGACCATATTGAGAAGAGAGCGAGAAGAGGGGAAAGGAGAGAGAGCAAAGAGAGGAGAGAATAATCAAAAGAGAGGAGAGAGGACAAAAATGAATGGAGAAGAGGGGGAGATCGGGAGGAGGGTAGAGGAAAGAGTAGACAGAAGAGAAGAACAATTCATTGATGGCAATAAAATTGACAGGCAAACAATTCATGCCATATTATTTATGCCCTATAATTTATGCCATGTAATCTATACCCTAGTATTTATACCCTCTATGCCCTAGTATTTATACCCTACTGTGTATGCCCTCAAATTTATGCACTACAATGCCCTAATATTTATGCCCTATAGTTTATGACCTTTGTAGAGCTTGAACAAAATCGAGCAAAAAAAATGTGGCTTTTGTAAAGAGTTGTAAGTTATAAGAATGACAATAAATAGAATCCCTATAACAGTAATAATAATTAGTATCCTTTAATAGTTATAATAATTATTATCCTTATAATAAAGATAATAATTACTGATCTAATAATAATAACATTATCCTTATGAGAATGAGAATAACTATAATAATCATAATCCTTATAAAATAATAATGATAATAATTATTATCCTCGTAACAATGGTAGTATTCTTGTTCTTGTAAAAGATAAAAATTATTAATAAAAGGAGACAACCTGTCAATTTTTTGTTTTCGGAAAACAAAAATTACCGAATTGTAAGCCAAAAGGTTTTTCTTAGCGACAGAGTGGAAGAGAGAGAGGATAAAAAAGGCGAAGAGGGGGGAAGGAAGAAGAGAAATGAGAAAAACAGGAGAAAAGGGGATAAAAAGGAGAGAAAGAGGGGAAAAAAAGAAAGAAACGAGTAAAAACGGGAAAAAGGAGGGAGAGGAAGAGAGGAAGAGGCGAAGAGGAGATATGAGCTCACCATAGTCCAGCAAAGCTCGTAAGCAAATCGCGTGGGATTCACTTTTTGAGCCATTTTTTTGGCCTGACTTGTGGCCTTCCATTCCTGGACCCTGTCCTCACTGATGTAAACTGTCTCCGTGTGACGAAAAACAGCCATCAAGGGTCACATAAACCTAAAAAAACAGCACCTTGTGGCTTTCAAAATTCACGTAGGCTAAAAAACAACATAAACTTGTGGTTTTTTAGAGTCTTTGTAGTTCTTTCAGTTTATGATAGAAAGAAAAAAGGAAAGGAAATAAAGAGAGAGCGTGTGACGGTTGACGTGCAAGAGAGAGGTAGAGGGAGAGTGAAAGAGAAAAAAGTAAGCGGAAAAACTCGTAAAAACTGTAAAAGACCTTGTTAAATTTGTTTCAAGAAGCGAAAAATTGCAAGTATATGAAAAACTGCAAATACGAAGAGTATCTCGGTGGAATTCGTTCTCCTTCCACTTTACATTTATCCCTGTCGCTAACCCTAACTTGAGCCAACCCTAAAAATTCTCCTTCGCTAATAAACACATCCCCTCCTGGAGAAACGGACCGAGATAGTGGCTGTAAGTTAGACTTCAAGTCATAGTTCAAAAGTACTGTAGCGTTTTTATGGTAGGCCTTTGGTCGGCGCCTTTATCGTAAGTTGTGTTATGGGCTTTTCATGTGATCTTCTTAGATTGCTACTTTGATCAGCGGCCGTCCGATCGTCCGAATCTGACGGTGAAAATAAATTTTTTTGGTCCGAATGTTTTAATTGGTTCAATTTTTGGTCCGAATAGGTTCAGATACAATATGGGTCTTAAGGTTATATTGTATGTTTTGCATACAATAGGCATATTGTATGGGCCTACTTTCACCTACTTTTTGAACTATGCTTCAAGTACTGTAGCCTCAAAACGTGCGAGTATTTAGTTCAGATATTTTGTGCGAGTAACGTGCGAAAACAGAAGTACGGCAAGGTAACATTTGCAGTACATTGTGTATCGTTATGACTTAGGGTACGTCCCCATGTGTTAAAGTATCGACTTTATTTCGTCGTTTTCACCCAAAACGCAGTTCCATACGAGAAAAACTTTAGCCGTACAAAAAAATCAAGTCTTGAAAAGTACAGCAAACGTCAAGTCGATAATTTGAAGTTTGAATGTACTTCATGTTTGTCGTCAAATTAACAAATTTTGGCGTTTTCCTTTTTTCGACCCCCGGGCAAGAGAATCCAGCCAGTCAAAAAACTTTATCAAAAATCACCTCGCGAGGTGATTTCAGAGAAAGTACCGCCCAAACAACGAATGCAAAACGGCCCACGCACGCGCCACACGCGTGGAAAATTTTTAGGTGGATAAAAAAAAAAACAATTTGTCGCTTTGCGAACTGTACGTTTTTTTTTTCCAGGGGTCTTTCGCAACCACCGTCATTTCGCCCAAGGTGAAATCCGCCGAGTACACCGCCAATCGTTATTAGCGTGTAAGTTTTTTTAGCGTATAAAAATAATTACCGTGGTGTACGCTATTTAAGAATTTGAAAATTTTGGAAAAAATCATACATTCTAACTGATTGGTTATGGTAATTTGGATCTTTGAAAAAATAACTGTCGGTCGCAAACATGCTTACACTAATATAGGTCTCCGTACAAAATCTGACAAATCGTACACAAATCGTATATTCACACGGTCGAAACGCGGCTGTCGGACAAATATGTGCGAGCGGGATTTTTTACGACTTGGTTTTTTTGCCGTTTTAGAACGCACATTCTCATGCGTCCGCGGTTACTAAAACAAATTTATTGTACTTTTTAACTTAAAAGGTACATTTATGTACAGTCTGACACTGACCGTACTCCACTCTATTTACACAACGTACTGAACATAACCCTAAATAGAATAAAGAAAAAAATAGAATGAACTACACTAATGGAGAATAAAAAAAAAAAAAGCGGGACGGAATTAGCGTACACAACGCTAATAACGATTGGCGGTGTAGTAGTGGTTATGTCTCTCTCAACTTACTTGCTAATAAGAAGTTTGCTAATTGGTAGTGGCCACCCTTGCGATCCAAACGTACTAGATATAGCTGGTCGTGACACTTACAAAACCCTCGCACAATGTAATGCTTTTGAAATTGTTTTTATAAAATTGCGATGAAAGCACTCATAAAAATCTCTCAGTAAAGCTTTTGTATCAAGTGTGGAAAAGGAAGAAATTGCGAAGTATAAAATTCCTTGGTTTTGTAAAAACATGCAGGCGGAAAGGAGTCAGTTGGACAGTGGTAGTAGGGTAGGAGTGTGACAGTGGTAGTAGGGTTGGAGTAAGTTGGACAGTGATGGTCGAATGTGGTCTGATGTCTACAACGTCACGGTCAACATCACGATTGATGCATTCACACCGAAAATGGATGATGAATGAGATGAGGAAACGAATGTCCTTTTGTTTTGTTTGGACGTGAAACGCCCTTAACGTCATCTCACGTCAACTAAAACATCGCGATGTGAGTCATGTTGCCGTAAGATTAAGCGCCTAATTATTTAAATCCCTCCGTACCAAACTATCGTACATCGAAAATTTCGTTACAGTACGGATGAATCATTCGGGGTGCGACTTCATGTTTTTTCAAAGTCGGATTTCTGCATTCCGAAATAGGATCCGAAAAAAAGGATGACTTACCACGGTTGTCAAGTTTTGACGCACTTGACCGTATGTTTTGTCCGTCGCTACGCTCCAAATCGTATATTTTGTATGTCGCTACGCTCCCAAAAGGTTGACAACCGAGCAGTCGATCAGTTTGGCGCCTCTGTTTTTGTTTTTTTGCGAAATGAATGGTACCGGATCATTCATTTTATCATCTCATTCATCATCCATTTCCGGTGTGAATGCAACAGATGTCACGTGATGTCGCGGGAGTTGTGAATAGTTGAACACCATTTGTCATTGTAGACGTGTACATCCGTCGTTAGTTTTTTAGACGTCACTAATTGCCGCGTGTATTATAGACGTCTACAACCGTACACCGCGAATCGTTATTAGTGTGAAAGTTTAAATAGTGTTGAAGAAAATTTACCGTAATTGATGCTAATTAAAAATTTGAAATTTTTCAAAAAACAATGTGTATTCTAATTTCGGCGTTTATGCTAATTTGGGAACAACAAAAATGGAATATTCACCGTACGATTATATACATTAATATATGTATCTGTTCAAAATATTAGAAATCGTACCCCGTCGCGAAGTTAAAATTTCCGTACATGCTATACTAATTTACGTGTCAGTCTAATCCCGCTTTTTTTAGCACACGTTCTTATAACTGCGCGTCTGATTTAATTCATTTTTTGTAAATTTTCACTTGAAAAGGTACAGTTATGTACGGTCTGACATCGACCGTACACCACACTATTTATATTTTATTGTACTTTCAAGCTTTACTTTATTTTGTACGGTACTTTAATTAACGTCAAGGACAAATTAATATCATGTATCCAATTTGAAAAAAATAAATAAAATTTTAAGAACCCAAATTAGTGACTTTGACACTAATAACGATTCGCGGTGTAGTAATTTTTGCGTACGTTATCAATCATAGTAAGTTTTGTGGTCGTTTCCAATCGCCGCAAGTTATTACCCACATCTACACCCGTCACATTTTAAAGTTCCGATTTCATTTTCGCACATAGGGACGCTTTTCAAAGTAGAACGGAATACTCCACTACAGTCCTAATTTGTTTTTCAAAGTATCGCTTACACGAGGACGTACCCTTAGGGAGTGTCCCCATGTTTTAAAGTATCTTCTTTTCTCTGTCTTTTTGCCCTAAAATTCAGGGAACTTTGACAAAACTTTAGCCGTACAAGAAAATCGTTTTAACCAAAGTACAGTGAACGTCAATTCATACTTTGAATGTACGGGGTGTTTGTCGTCATGTGAATGTATTTTGACGTTTTCCCCTTTTCGACCCCCGGGCAAGAGAATCCAGCCCAAAAAAAAACTTATTTTAAAATCACCTCGAGGGGGTGTTTTTAGTTAAAATACAACCCAAGCAAGGAATGAAAAAGGACCCACGCACACGCCATGCGAGCGGGAAAAATTTAGGGCGAAAGAGAGTCCTCGCTATTTTTCTCCGTACCCGTTACGCGCATGTACGGAAAAAAAATTGCAGGTGTCTCGGACCTCCACTTTCATCCATGGGTCCTTTTCAAAATTTTACGTCGTCGTCGTCGTCTTTCCCCTCTCCCTCTCACACTATCACTGTCATCGCACACTTTTTAGAATGAGACGCAACAATATTGTTATTAAATGAAAGATCTCTGATTTCTATTATTTTTTACAATTTTCAAAGTTTTTTTCAATGGCAAATCGAGTGAAAAAAGTCGAAAAAACGAAATCAGAAAACCATGGCGGGGAGTTCTTGAATTTTGATGTCGACGTTGTCACGAGTGAGCGTGACATCATAATGTCACCAAACCCTAAACGTCTGCGATTTCACAAAAATCTAGACGTCTACTACTGTCGTTGTTTTTGTTGGCGTCACTAATCGTTTGGAAATTTGTTAATCGCCTTCAATCGTCACAAGATAAACCTACGTCTACAAACGTCACATGTCAAAGTTTCGATTTCATTTTCGCACATTGGGATGCTCTTCAAAGTAGTACGGAGAATCTTCACTACAGTCCAAAATACTTCATCAAAGTATTGATTACATGGGGACACCCCCTTATAACTTGTAAGTACACCGCAAAACGATATTAGCGTTAACATAAATTTAGTGATAAAAAACAATTAGTCTGATTAATGTTAATTGGATACTTGGGGATTTTCAAGGAAATCACTTGCTCTAATTTGTTTTTAATGGTTTTTTTCATCAATTTATTTAAGAATTTGGGTAAAAATCTAAGGGCGTTGAATTAGCGTGATTAACCCTAATAGCGATTCGCGGTGTACAGTACACCGCCAATCGCTAATTGAGTAAGGGTGACGTTCCATCAGGCAAAAAGTGGTGTAGTTTACAAAAATCCGCGACCCTCCGTACCAAATCGTACCGCTATTTTGTTTTTATACGAAAAACAACATTACGGAGAATCTTGCGATACTCTCCGAAGGTCTTAGAGGTAATACTGGCCGTCGGATAATCATCTGCGAGGAGTTAGCTTCATTTTTTTCTGTAACTGTGAACCCACCTCGAGGAGGTCGGTTGGGAAATACAGAAAAACAAAATTGTAACACGTTAGACGATTAAACTACGTGTCATGATGGAAAACCAACGAAAAATCTTGAGATTTCCACGTGACACAAAGTTTCGAAAATACAACCGTAAATAAAACAAAATTCCGTAACATTCCCTCGTCACGCTATTTTCGTTAACTTTTGTTCGTCACGCTATTTCTCTAAAAGGACTTTCATTATGTTCGAAAACTAGAACCCTAAAAAATGAGCTAGCGTACAGACTGGCGTCTGCAAAAAGTATAAAAGTTTTGTCGTAATTACATTGTACGCAGGTACATGGTACGTGCAATTCTGTGTCCTCCATTGGACCACAAAATACAGGAAGCCTCTAGATAGTATTTAACTAACCCACTTCAAGCCACAACCACTGCTGTCCAGGAAGACAAAATGACAATTTGAGTGCACCCCTATGCAGCCTCGACTCCCTTGAGTTGGTAGCAAAAAGAATCACTGAAAACGGCCAACCAGCCGATGAGTTAGGAGGCAGTAAAAATGCCAATTTATACAAACTCTCAAAGGAAGAGAGGTGACTGCCTACCAAAATTTTCTAAGTCCTGATTCCCTCTAATAACTTCTATCTACTGAAGTACGGACCAATTTGATTACTGTACCGTACCAAAAAGTACTACTGTCAGTTTACCTTTTGTACGGCCTATGTACGACAAGGATATTAAGCACACGCGTGTCTGTTTTTCACTCGTCCGTACATTCCTCGGAATTCCTATGATTGAATGTCATCTCTCCACGTGGCTCCAGGTCATGCCACGTCACAAAACGTGAAAGTGACCACTCCGCTATTTCGGCGATGATGTGAGTCGTTGGATTTGCAGCGGGATGCAATCTTAGTCGTTATAAATACTTGCGCGACATTTGTTTCGTTGTCGAAACAAATTGCGTTGTATCCTTTTTGAAATAGAATCGTACTTTGTACTTTCATAAAACTGTATCTATGCATGCCGTACACAGTTTTAGTTAAATGGATTTGTTCCTCGCTAAATAAATATATATCTATCAGATACTATAACATTTAGCATTGGTCATAGTCTAATACGATAAAGCTGACCGCTATCGGCCAACTTGATGAACCGTTGGTAATGGGATCAAATCCCGGGTCCGTCAAGTAATATTTTTAGTAACCTACTAAAAATAATTGCTTGTTGAACTAAGGCAGCCATGGATCAACCACCCTCTCTATCTTTCAGTGACTACAACAAGTATGGGGGCTGTCATAGATCAACCACCCTCTCTATCATTCAGTGACAACAACAAGTATCGCGGCTAGAGAGAGGAGGTGGAGGCAGGCTGCCCGTCCTTTTCTTTTTTTTATACTAACATATTTAAACCTAGAAAATACTCTAGAAATCTATTAATTTCAACACTCCCCTTATTTTCTAGTCTAATTTTAATTTTTCTTTCAACCCGCATTTTTCCCGACAGTATTTTAATTTAGGAGAGGGCACAGGTTTGGTCATCATGTCAGCCACCATTTCTTCATCAGGTCTATACACAAGATTTAAAATTTTATTTTCAACTTGTTCTCTTACGAAGCTTAATCTTATGTCCATATATTTTGCTTTGAAATGGTGTTTTGGATTGGCTGCAATTGCGACTGCAACTTGATTATCGCATAAGATTTCATGCACTCCCTCCTTCATATATCCCAGTTATTGCAACAATGACTTCACCCACATTAGTTCTTTTATAGAAGAACAACATGCCATATACTCAGCCTCTATAGTAGATTGAGCAACCACCTTTTGTTGCTTACTGCTCCAACACCAAGCACCTTCCCCCACATACAAAACATATCCAGAAGCGCATCTTCTCATAGGAGCATCCCCATAACTAGCATCACTCCAAGTGGTGATATCAGTGTGCTCCCCTCCCAAATGCAACCATAATTCTCTAGTTCCAACCAGATATCTTATGTCTCTCTTGGCTGCCTCCCAATCTCTCTTTCTAGGATCGTTGAGACTCCTTCTGATGACTCCTTTTGCTGCCGCTATGTCTGGCCTTGTACAGTACATAAAGTAGATCAAACTTCCTACGACTTGTCTATAAGGGATGGAATTCATAAACTCTCTCTCCTATGACTCATCTGATCATCTAAGATCATCACTCCTCCTTTTACACTCGCATCACTCACTTTTTTCAAGTCTATGGGAGTGGTACAACTGTTAGCATTTTCCATCTGGAATTTCTCAAGCATATTTCCTATTGCTTCTTTTTGAGTAAGTCTGATAATCTCTTTCCCCTTATCTCTCTCCATTTGGATCCCCAAAACATATTTTGCCTCCCCTAAATCCTTCATATCAAATCTGCCCTTAAGATTTTTCTTTAGCGTATTGATCTTCTCCAAAGACTTACTTAACACAAGCAGATCATCCACATAAATTGCAATAAAAATGACACCATTCTCATCTTCAAACATATAGATAGAATGGTTAGAGCTGATACGGATATATCCTAGATCAGTGAGAAACTCATCTAGTTCTTATTCCACTGTCGGGGAGCCTGCTTCAGTCCATATAAGGACTTTATGAGCCTGAAAACTTTGCTCTCTTCTCCTTCTTCCAGAAACCCCTCGGGTTGCCTCATGAAAATTTCTTCCTCTAACTCACCATTAAGAAAAGAAGTCTTGATGTCCATCTGGTGTATTTCCATGTCTTCCGCTGCTGCCAGACTAATGAGAATCCTTACTGATGGGAACAGAACAACTAGAGCAAAGGTCTCCTCATAGTCTATCCCCTCCTTTTGGGTAAACCACATCGCTACCAATCGAGCCTTATATCTCTTGATGGTATTATCAGGGTTCAGTTTTAGTTTAAATACCCATTTACACCCAATAGGTTTTCTGTCTGGAGGACAATTCGCTAGCTCCCAAGTATTTGCTTCCATGATAGAAGCCATCTCATGATTTATGGCTCTAATCCATCTTTCTTTCTCTGGACTATTCATTGCCTCCGAGTAAGACTTAGGCTCATCTGGGTGAGATAGCTTAGTTACCTTATAAGCGACCTGTTTTTCTTGTATCCTTTTGTTGCTCCTCTTTCCTCCCTCAAACTTCGAAGTTGGAATGGATGGAAGTCTTGGGTTTCTTCTCACTGTCTCATCGGCTCCCCTATCCATGGAAGCCGGTTCTGGTCCCGCTTCTTCTATGTCCTCGAAAACCATATAAGTATGTGAGGTTTCCAGTGAGTCTCCTGTATCGGATCTCCACTGAATCTGCAATCACGGTTTCACTCATGTTCCTTTCGAAAACGACCGAGTTCTCCTCACTGTCGGACTCAAATCTGATTCTTATCTT
Source organism: Zygnema cylindricum (assembly GCA_037447655.1). Taxonomy (NCBI): domain Eukaryota; kingdom Viridiplantae; phylum Streptophyta; class Zygnematophyceae; order Zygnematales; family Zygnemataceae; genus Zygnema; species Zygnema cylindricum. The sequence continues at coordinate 131,020 of JBBHKE010000653.1, read as the reverse complement.
TTTTGTATATTTGAAGGGGTCAAATGACTTCCCTTCATCCATGACAACTAAGTGTTTGACCTGAATTATATCTTTCTTTGCTAAGTCATAGACTCTATATCCCTTAACATCCTCATCATATCCCACAACGTATCCAGGATTTCCCTTAGCATCTAGTTTCCTGTTCTTCCTATCCGTGTCTAGATTGTAAACTTGGCTACCGAATACTTTAAGATGTGAGATATCTGGTTTCCTTCCAACCCATCTCTCATAAGGTGTCACTCCCTTTACAGCTGAGGTAAGGAATCTATTGTTAATGTAGTTGGCACAGTTCATTGCTTCTACCCAAAATCTCTTTCCTATTTTCTTGTCAGCCAACATACTGCATGCACTATCTCTTAGGGTTCGATTCAACCTCTCTGCTACATCATTTTGTTCCGGGTTATATGGTACAGTTTTCTGGTGCTGCACTCTCTCATCTCTCAGATATTCCTCAAACTGGTTAGAGGTATATTCCCCCCCATTATCACTTCTTATCCTCTTAATGTGGGTTTCATGCAACTTCTCACTCCAAGCTTTATATTTTTTGAAGTAACTTGATGCTTCAGACTTTGTTTTCACAAAGTAGACTCTAGATTATCTAGACAAGTCATCGGTTATTGTCATCATTAACCTCTTTCCTCCAACCGAAGGTACTTTTGCAGGTCCCCAAATATCTGTGTGGACCAAATCTAACACTTTCTCACCTCTATATGTGGCGACTTTGGGAAAGGGAAGTCTGTGAGCCTTACCTTCAGCACAACCACTACAATTATCATCATTTCATTATCCCCAAACTGAATGCCTTTTACTACCCCAAGCTTTTTCATTTCCCTCAACCTATCAAAATGCACATGCCCTAACCGCTTATGCCAAATCATCAACTTAGGGACACCAACAAAGTAAGCATTCTTCTTTTTATTACTCAGGTTAAGCCTAAACATTCCTTGGCTACCCTTATCTGCCGTGAAGTAAACTTCATCCCCATATTTAGCTGTAAAGACTCCCTTTCTAGTGAAGGTATCAAACTCTTTGTCATCTATCACATACGTAGAGACAAGATTTTTACTCAACTGAGGAATGAACAATACATTTGAGAATGTAAGTATAAAAGTCTTACCCTCCACTAAGACTTTCAAATCTTTTGATCCCACTAGATCTGTAGTAACCACTCTCCCATCCCCATACTCTATCTCTACAATAGGGATTTTCTTTAGCTTATTGAAGAGTTCTTTATCACGACACATAATCCATCCTTCCTGTGGAGCTTCCCGAATTGCTCCAAGGGCACACTTCTGTCTCCTAGGGATCTCCTTCTCCTCTAGACTTTTATCAAGAAAAAGCTCCCCATCCTCCTCAAAGGACTCATCCTCGGTTTCTCCTGTCCATTTTGTAACCACAAGTGCCTTTTACTTCCCTCCGGAAGAACCACCTACACGGTTCTCTTGGAGTCTCAACTCCGACAGCTTGACACAATCTCCGATGAAGTGTCCCGGTTTTTTGCAAAAATGACAAAGACCCTTTAGGGGCCTCGGTCCTCCAGAATGATCTCTTTCCCCTTTGTACGGTTTCTTCGCGTCCTTCCCCCATCAATCCCCTCCTGCTGCAAGAGCTTGAATGCTCTTTCCTCCTCTCCTAACCTCCATCGAGTTTTCCTGCACAAGTATCATCCTGACCACTATGTTACATTTCCATGAACTATCAGGCATTTCCTGAACTCGGTACACTATGTTCTCGAACTCATCTGGTAACTTCAAAATAAAGGTGTTAACTTTCATTTTCATTGTACTTGTCCACCCGGAAATTTCCATCTCCATATACAAACAAAAAAGATCATTACAGTAATCTAACGTATTTCCTCTTTTGTAAGTGTAACTCACTAGCTTTTGCTCAGCCAACTGGAGCTCCGAAATAGTTCCAGCTCTATAAGTCTCTACCAAACTCACCCACAACTCCTCGTCTTTGTAAATGTGAAGATGAGGGTTGGCCAGAGCTTGAGTGAGGTGCCTCAGAATGAAGTTTTTGACAGCCATTTTTACATCCTCCCACATTTGAGTATCGTTCTCCGCAGTTTTCACAGTCGTCGCTCCCGGTACTGTGGCAATAGGAGTAAGGGGTGTCTCCTTCCCTTTCCCCTTTTTGGACACACTGTTGTTCCCATTATCTGCCTCCTCCGCTGAGGCAGCCGTTGCAGCAAGAAACCTTTCTCCTCCAAATCCTGGTGGAGTTCTTGAAGGTGGACGTATCACTTGTCCACTGACAATACCCCAGTATCGTTTTTCGCACAAAGCCCCTATCATCATGGCTTCCCAATAGATGAACCCAGATCCATTGAAGGTGGGCACCCTAGAGGGTGGGCCCATAACCAGCAATTATGTGTCCTCCATTGGACCACAAAATACAGGAAGCCTCTAGATAGTATTTAACTAACCCATTTCAAGCCACAACCACTGCTGTCTAGCAAGGCAAAATGACAGTTTGAGTGCTCCCTTCTGCAGCCTAGAATCCCTTGAGTTTATAGCAAAAAGAATCACTTAAAACGGCCAACCAGCCGATGAGTTAGGAGGCAGTAAAAATGCCAATTTATACAAACTCTTAAAGGAAGAGAGGTGACTGCCTACCAAAATTTTCTAAGTCCTGATTCCCTCTAATAACTTCTATCTACTGAAGTACGGACCAATTTGATTACTGTACCGTACCAAAAAGTAGTACTATCGGTTTACCTTTTGTACGGCCTATGTACGACAAGGATATTAAGCACACGCGTGTCTGTTTTTCACTCGTCTATACATTCCTCGGAATTCCTATGACCGAATGTCATCTCTCCACGTGGCTCTAGGTCATGCCACGTCACAAAACGCGAAAGTGACCACTCCGCGATTTCGGCGATGATGTGCGGCGTTGGATTTGCAGCGAGATGCAATCTTAGTCGTTATAAATACTTGCGCGACATTTGTTTCGTTGTCGAAACAAAATGCGTTGTATCATTTTTGAAATAGAATCGTACTTTGTACTTTCATAAAACTGTATCTATGCATGCCGTACACAGTTTTAGTTAAATGGGTTTGTCCCCCCTAAATAAATATATATCTATCACATACTATAACATTTAGCATTGGTGCTAGTCTAATACGATAAAGTTGATCGCTATCGGCCAACTTGACGGACCGCTGGTACCGCGATCAAATCCCGGGTCCGTCAGGTAATATTTTTAGTAACCTACTAAAAATAATTGCTTGTTGAACTAAGGCAGCCATGGATCAACCACCCTCTCTATCCTTCAGTGACTACAACAAGTATGGGGGCTAGAGAGAGAAGGTGGAGGCAGGATGCTCGTCCTTTTCTTTTCTTTTATACTAACATATTTAAACCTAGAAAATACTCTAGAAATCTATTCATTTCAACAATACGCAATTGAAGATTTGAAGCTAAGTTTATAAGTGGTAAAAATTTGAAAGATATTTAATATCGAATCGTAGCTTGCGTGGCGCCAGTCAATTTATAACACGTGGCTTACAACCTCTACGTGATGGAACATCGACTCAATCGACCCGGTCTGTAGAGTTTGTCGTAAAATTGCAAAAATGTATGATGGAACTTCACCCTAAATAACGCTAATTTGGTGCCCTTTAAAAAAAAAAAAAACCTAAAATACAATCCATAATTTTATTTTTCCTTTACGCCTTTTAAGGTTATTTTTTAATTAGCGTTAATAACGGAAGTACACCGCAATGTTTAAATTGTGGTGTACGGACAGTTTATTCTGTACCAAAATGTACATTTTGAAATAAAAATGTACAAAAAGTCATTTAATGTAATTGCGCACGCATATGAATGTGCATTGGAAAAAGAGACACAAACTTGAATATTCAGATTTTGGCGTACAAATCGTCAAATTTTGAACGAATACATATATTTCTGTAGACATCAATACGGCAGGCATTTATTATTCGAAAAAAACCCATATTAGGGTTAGTGATTAATTAGTATTTATGTTATTTTTTTTATTTTTTTCCCAATTAGCTTTAATAACACTATTTTTTTTTACGCTATTTATTCTTTTATTCTAATAGCGATTAGGAGTGTAGAGTACACCGTGAATCATTATTAGCCTTATGTACTCTATATCGGCACCCTAAAATTTTGACATTGATACCTTAAATATAACAAATTACTCTATTTAAAGACATGGACCATAATCTGCCACGTCTTCTGACACTTAATTAGAATGCATGATGCTAATTTATTCGTTACTCTAATAATTTTTATAGTCAAATAACGATTTGCGGTGTACTGTACTAAAGTGTTGTGTATTGAAGCTCGCTTAACGATGACCGATATGTACCTTGTTTTGGCGTTTTGGTTACCCTCTGATCAATATTTCACTTCGATACGTTGAGAAGCTTAATATCACGTTTTTTTTTTAGATATATCGGTGTCTTATGGAAATATGTTTGTATCTAAAAAAATCGAGATGATTTCCTTGTTTTTTGTAATTTTTCGTTGGTTTTATACCCTCGTACCCCTTCCATAATGTCTATTTTAGTTTTAATAGTATTTTGCATAGTTGTCTCTTTCTCATTTTTTTGGCTTTTCTACGAAAATGAGTTATTTTTTCTGGTTTTTTAACATTTAGGGTAAAATTTTGTTAGGCGGTCCCAGTAAATGAACGGACAAGTCTACTAGCAGCGTTTATTGGAATTCCGCTCCATTATGTCGGGCCAATAACAAACCTTCCTCTATTATGATTGGAGCCACAGAGGTTAGTGTCCATATTTTGAAAATCTTAAAAAAATATACAAACGGAAAATGAAAACGAAAAATCTGTACGACCAGAGGTAGTTAATGATTCCTATGTCAAGTTTGCGGCCAGATTTTGTTTTTGAAAATGGAAATAAAAATTTCGAAAGAGAATGGCAAAAAATTGCTGCAAACTTTAAATGTCGGTGGATGCGAGACAGAGCGTGCAAGGATATTTTTGGCTCACCTGTATTCAGCATGGCAAGCGACACTTGGCCGATAGGACGTGCATCGTGGCACGCGGCACATGGCCGGTACAACGTGTAGCGTGGCAGGCGGCACATGGCCGATACGACGTGTAGGTCTGTGATCACTTATTCAAAGTGGATATTTTTTTTGCTTTTTCATGTGTACCAATGGTACAACACCAGTATCGTGCAACTCTCATCGCGAAGAGAGTATTTTCACACTGGATGATGTGTGTTATTGCTTCGCGGATCTAAAAAAATAAAATATCTAACGGCTAAGAAAATTACGCCTACATCATTGGAGCCTCCCGATAGCTTTCCAATAACGATGTTTCGTCTGACAAAAAAAAAAAAAAGTACGGTTTTGAATGGTGTTGTACGAAACAAACAGTATCTATACATCTATAACGCAAATCAAACAGTATCTATGTTAGCGTAAAAAAAATTTGAGTTAAGTTTCATTAAGTTGTAGTGGTATTTTTGATTAAAAAAAAATCAATTTTCCCTTTTATTATAAAGTCAAAGTCTGTCGATGTAATTTATAAACAATGCATTTATTTCGTGCATATTCATAATTTTTCGGAGCTCTAAACATGCGTTTTATGTGAATGCGACATCTATGGTTTTTAGTATGGTTTTTTATAAGTTTTTTGGCTATCATGTTGTTTCCATAAAATGTCTTTATTAGGTTTATGATTCTATTTTTGGTCTATTATAAAAATAGTTTTACTAAGAGGCGAAACAAAAAAAACACCAAAATTGGACTTTGAACGATTACGCACTACCTTCATATATATGGCCCTAAATAAATGATATATACTCATACAACGTTATTATAACTTAGAGGCATCGACACCCTTCACCACAAGTCCAACGGACTCCTCTCTCCACCACTCCCATGAAACTCTGAGACCTCCATTGGCCCTCAGAGTATGCAGATCCAAAAGAAGCCAATCTAGATAGTGCCGACTCCAAGTTAATATAAACCCAAGTGACTGACCCCTTGACAGTCAGAACCCCAATATAGATTCACCCCTGTGAAATAACACTTTCTGTGTGCTCAGTTCCACCACAGAATGCAAAGTTAGAATATGAGATTTGGACACATTCACCCACTTTGACTTTCCCTTAGAAATACAGCCACCCTGGCAGACAAAAACTCTGACCGACTACACCCCTGTGTAGCCTAGACTCCCCTGAGTCCGCAGCAAAAAGAATCACTGAAAATGGTCAAGTAAATTGATAGTTACGGCTGGCCAAAGTTTGCCATTTATACAGGGTGCTCTCTGGGAGAGGCAGCTGCCTACCCAAAATTTTCTAAGTCCTATACCCTCTCTAAAACTCTATCTACTGAAGTACGGCACCAATCAAATTACTGTGTCGTACAGAAAAGTACAGGTGTCGGTGTACTTTCTGTACGGCCATTGTACGACATGGCCAAAATGTCGACACATGTCAAATCCGGATTAGTTCCTGTAATCTCCGGAATTCCCGTAGTCCAATGTTATCACGCCACGTGTCACATGACGTGACAAAGACCGTAAAACGCCAAAAATGCCTTTTCCGTGATCGCGGCGCCTATCGTGGCCGTCCGATCAATACCGGCTATAATCGTAGCCGCTGAAATTCGACGCGCGGTATTTGTTTCGCTATCGAAACAAATGCGCGATATTTGTTTCGCTGTCGAAACAAATGCGCGGTATTTGTTTCGCTATCGAAACAAATGCGCGGTATCCGTTCTGCCCCCATTCCGTACTTCGTACTAAATTAAACTGTATCTATGTACTAAGTATCTATTAGCCGTTAAACGGATTAATCTACATATAACGATTTATATATTTGTCAAACCCTATATATCGTAATATCTGTTCTAGACATAACGGCTAGAGCTAACGGCTACTAAGGATTGATGGACGGTAGGTACCAGGATCAATTCCTGGGTCCGTCACCTAACTTTTGGTAAGACTACATAATTTACCCCCTGTCTTCTCTAGAGAGCCTAGGCAGCCATGGCTCTAGCTCCCTATCCAGCCTTCAGTGACTACGACAAGTATGGGGGCTTGGAAAGGGGAGTTAGAGGCAGACCGCCTCAGCTCTTTTTCTATCCTAATACAGACCTATAAAATACTCAAATATCAACACTCCCCTTATTTTCTAGTCTATTTTTCTTTTAACTTCCCCAAACAAGTAAACAAACACCCCCTCCCCTTTTTCTTTTCTTTTTCCTTTTTCCTTTTCCTTTTCCTTTCATAAAACTTAAGTATTTAACACAGTGGATAAAATGAACTGAAATGATAATTGTATCACATATTTTATTTAACATCCCATTTTTCTTAAACCTGAGCAAAGATTTTATCCACCTCTTCCCTTTTCCATCCACACTAAATCCACTTTCCCTCTTGAAATTCAAACAACCAGCCCCATCCCCAACCTTCAACACATACCCGGATGATAACCCTTTTACAGGCACATCTTCACAAGAGACATCACACCAAGTAGTGATGTCAAATCCATCCACCTCCAAATATTCCCAAAAACCACTAGTCCCCACTAAGTTCCTCATAAGATCTACATCTTCCGTAATCATATTTTTATCCATGATAATTACCCCATTTTCTGAACTTCCCTCAGTGTCTCCCATGGAATTCTTTCCACTATCACTTTCTATTTTAATTCCCAATAAATATTTCTCTTCTCCCCTATCTTTTAAAACCCCCTCTAGAATTAATTCTCCCCTTTCCTCGGAATCCGTTGAAGTCTCCCTTTCCGACCAGTTTTCTGTTTCCAAAATATTTATGAAACTATCCTCAATATTTTGAACTTCTTCAAGTATCTCCTCTTTCTTTACTTCCCTTATACCTCCAAAAGCACACTGTTGCCTTCGTCCTATTTCTGTGTACTTTTCTCTCTTCCCCATTCTACCGATGTGAAGAAGCTCCAATTTTTCTTCATCCTCTTTCTCCTCTTCCTCTTCGTCCTCCTCATCCACATTCCAACTTCTAAGTTTTTCCAAACAAGGGCATTCCTCCATATAATGACCCGGTTCCCTACAAAAGAAGCAAACCCCTTTTTTCAAAGCTCCCGTGCCTTTTCCTCTCTCTCTCTTTCCACCAAAGTTCCGATAAGGTTTACCTTTGTCTTTCTTTCTCTCATCACGCTTCCGCTCGTCACCACCGTTCTTCTCATCACGCTTCTGCTCGTCACCGCCGTTCCTCTCATCACGATTCCGCCAATCACCACCAGCTGAAAATGCATTGACCCTGTCCTTTCCCCTACGAAGCTCCAAAGTGCTTTCCCTCACAAGAATTATCCCCATGGTAAAGCTCCAAGTCCATGAGGAGCCATCCATTGCCTGCATACGACAAATTATGTTTTCGTACTCATCTGGGAGTTTCATAATTAGTGTATTAATCTTACTCTCCTCAGATTCTACATATCCCGCACTAGTAAGCTCAACATATAACGCAGCAATGTCATTACAAAACTCTATCATGCTACCGCCTTTATAAACGTAGGCATCTATTTCTTGTTTTACTAATTGCTGCCTCTGAATAGTCTCACTCTTATAAATCTGAGTTAGTGCTTCCCATATCTCCGAAGACTTGGTTAGACTTAAAAGAGTGATAGCTATCGACTTAGACACATATCTAAGTATGAGATGTTTTGCTATAGTGTTTTTGTATTCCCATATTTTCCTGTCATTTTCTTCAGTTTTAATCCCTACATGTGGTACCATAGCTGAGAGCCTAGCTCCCCTCACCATAGGTGTCCCTTTTTCCTTCTCCCCTATTTCCCCATCCACGGAAAGGTTTTTCCCTTCACCTTCCGTTGCATCTGAACTCCGGGTGATATTCTGGACAGTCTCAGATGATTCTCCGTAGTAAGCTCCTCCAAAGCTAGGTGGCGGACATCTCACTTGTCCCGCAACAATCCCCCATAAGTGCTTCTCGAAAAGCAATCCCTCCATTGTAAACGCCCAATACGTGAAGCCTGTTCCATCAAACATAGGCACCCTAGATGGTGGGCCCATAACCTGAAACTCTGAGACCTCCATTGGCCCTCAGAGTATGCAGATCCAAAAGAAGCCAATCTAGATAGTGCCGACTCCAAGTTAATATAAACCCAAGTGACTGACCCCTTGACAGTCAGAACCCCAATATAGATTCACCCCTGTGAAATAACACTTTCTGTGTGCTCAGTTCCACCACAGAATGCAAAGTTAGAATATGAGATTTGGACACATTCACCCACTTTGACTTTCCCTTAGAAATACAGCCACCCTGGCAGACAAAAACTCTGACCGACTACACCCCTGTGTAGCCTAGACTCCCCTGAGTCAGCAGCAAAAAGAATCACTGAAAATGGTCAAGTAAATTGATAGTTACGGCTGGCCAAAGTTTGCCATTTATACAGGGTGCTCTCTGGGAGAGGCAGCTGCCTACCCAAAATTTTCTAAGTCCTATACCCTCTCTAAAACTCTATCTACTGAAGTACGGCACCAATCAAATTACTGTGTCGTACAGAAAAGTACAGGTGTCGGTGTACTTTCTGTACGGCCATTGTACGACATGGCCAAAATGTCGACACATGTCAAATCCGGATTAGTTCCTGTAATCTCCGGAATTCCCGTAGTCCAATGTTATCACGCCACGTGTCACATGACGTGACAAAGACCGTAAAACGCCAAAAATGCCTTTTCCGTGATCGCGGCGCCTATCGTGGCCGTCCGATCAATACCGGCTATAATCGTAGCCGCTGAAATTCGACGCGCGATATTTGTTTCGCTATCGAAACAAATGCGCGATATTTGTTTCGCTGTCGAAACAAATGCGCGGTATTTGTTTCGCTATCGAAACAAATGCGCGGTATCCGTTCTGCCCCCATTCCGTACTTCGTACTAAATTAAACTGTATCTATGTACTAAGTATCTATTAGCCGTTAAACGGATTAATCTACATATAACGATTTATATATTTGTCAAACCCTATATATCGTAATATCTTTTCTAGACATAACGGCTAGAGCTAACGGCTACTAAGGATTGATGGACGGTAGGTACCAGGATCAATTCCTGGGTCCGTCACCTAACTTTTGGTAAGACTACATAATTTACCCCCTGTCTTCTCTAGAGAGCCTAGGCAGCCATGGCTCTAGCTCCCTATCCAGCCTTCAGTGACTACGACAAGTATGGGGGCTTGGAAAGGGGAGTTAGAGGCAGACCGCCTCAGCTCTTTTTCTATCCTAATACAGACCTATAAAATACTCAAATATCAACATCCCACTTCAACCATAAATTGCTATAATGTTTGGACCTTAACTAATTCCGTGACTTTCTTTTAAGTGAGACTGAATTTTTATAAAAAACACCAAATTCATAAAATTCTCCAAGTTTAAACCTTGTAATTCAAAAAAAATGGAAATCTAATTTTTTTGACTTACTATATTTTTAAATTATAAGTTTCAAAACCTCTCAAATTGGAATTCCCTGTTTTTTCACCTCACAAATTATGAAATTCACAAAAACAAAAAAATATGAAATGTTAAATTATTGGATGTCCAAATCGCGACATTCCAAACATCTTATAATATAAGTTTTTCTCATTCCGAAACTTCAATTCACAAATTTTGGAAGTCAAAAATTTCGAAATTCACAAAATTTAAAAATTGTTAGAATGACAAATTATTAGAGTTTAAAATCAACACATTCCAAACATCCATAATCTAAACTTTTGTGCTTCCCAAATTGCAATTCTCGAATGTTTCAAAGCAAAAATTTTGAAGTACCATTTCCAAATTTTAGCTGGTAATCTAAAATTTAAAGTTTCCCAAATTCGTATTCCCAATTTTTGAGAGAAAAAAATCTAAAAATCACAATCTTTAATAATCAAAAATGTCTAAGCTATTGGATTTGGAAATCCCCACGATCTTAACATTTCATTATCTAAACAATTCAGTTTCCCAAATTCGAATTTCCAAATTCTTCAAGTCTTAAACTTTGAAATCACAAGAAATTAAAAAGTTGAATCGTCATATTTATCAAATATGCAACTCTTCACATTTCAGGCGTGTGATAGATCGAAAATTCTCAACTTTTTAACTTGCAATTCTTAAATTGTGCAAATCATTAATTTAAAAAGCCGCAAACTTTTTATAATATGAAATGTCAAATTAGTCGATTTCCAAATCTCACATATTGAACATTACATTCTCGAATTTTAAATTAAAAAAAAAATTATCGAGTGTCCAAAACAACTAATTTATTAATATTCACATTCCAATAATCTCGTGTCTCTTAATCTAAACTATTGAGCTTAAATTTAAATTGGTAAAATTACCAGATTTCTAAATCTCCATATTTCAAACCTTTCACTATCTCATAATTCCAAATTAGCAAATTCAAATCCTTAAATTATGAAATAAAATATTTAATTAACATATTTTCAAAATTTGAAAAACTCAAAATTCGAAGTTTCCAATTTTTTTTGTTTCCATCTTTATCATGATTTAAATTTCAAATTTCAAAATTCTTAGTTTTCAAATTTATCACGATAAAAACATTCAAATTTTATATCATTCAAATTATAGGTATACTTTGTTTCTTTTCACCAATAATTTAAATTTTTTGAATATTTCAATATTAATTTTCAAAATTTAGCTTAAAAATTTGAATTTCGCACACATTTTTTTTTTCGTAAGACTTATTTTTCAGTTACCAATTTCTACTCAAGGTCGGAAAGTATTTTTTTTCTCTCCCGCCCACAGTATTGAACAATTTGCGGTTCCGCCTATGATTTCGAACAGTTTGTTACACTCTCGCGGCAATTTTTAACAGTTCTCTGGCTCGTTTTGAGAATGTATTAATCCATTCATTCGCTTTTAGAAATAAACCGCATGGTGCAAATTCTCTTTAAATTTACCTCGATTCAGTTTCGTTGGTATAAATAAACATCATGGTGCAAATTCTCTTTAAATTTCGCTCGATTGAGTTTGAAAGTTAGAGTTTTTTTGCTAGTTATTTTTCCAAAATAAGTGAAAATGTGTTGCTTCATTTTCAATGTTATTGAAACCTTATCCTTATCGTCATTATGAACATGAGCAACATTTTTTTTGTTAGAAGCGATTGTTTTTTTCACCAAATTGCTTTACGCACCAAATTTTGAATGTCGAGAAAAATTTGCATCTATATATATAAAAAAAACATAGCATAAAATATTTGTTTAGATGCTCTATCTTGCTTGAAATGTGATGTAAAAAGAAGATGTTTGGTTTAGGTTCTAATCCGCATACCATAAACATCTTAATTGTTAAACTTGCTAACTATAAACTGCCGAATCGAGTTTCAAAGTCAGTTACCATTTTTTTGCAAGTTCGTGAATTGCCAAATGTTTCAACAACCCAAATGATTTGTCATCGGTTATTTTTTTTAGTCGTTTAAAAAAGTGAACAATGATCCGGACCCTTTCAACATGACAAACTTTTCCTAATCTAACATACGTTTTGCAATCATAAACAATTTTGTAATAATTATATTTTTTGCAATAAGCATCGAAACCTCTTTATTGAACTTTGCATTCGATGACACCGTCGTCATTATCAATGTACACAAAATACTTTTAAAATAGAAAATCGAACTAAACAAAGCATAAGTTCACCTAACTTTTCGTTACGATAACCGATACCATAACTTTCTACTCGATTCTCAGCTTTGCTGCCCACAGCGCTAAAGCTTTGTTTGCTCTTATAAAGATCGTTAAAAAACGACAAAAATACTTGCACTTTTCACATGTGGAATAACATTGAGACCGGTATATATATATTTATTGTGACTAACTATAATCGGTGGTCGACACACCTATGCCAATCACATTATATTGATCTTTCGGCTTTTGTTAAAGCAACCGCTATGTCTATCACACAAACTGCCACGTTGTTTCAAAAATGTAATTTTATTGTTTTAATTTGGTTGGAGGTGGGTTACGTACATATTTACTACGGAAAGAATGTACGGTAATATTACGGAAGATCCCCCCTTTATATTCCCCTGTTGGCGCACCCGAGGAGGGGGTGAACTTTTCTTAACACCGTAAGGTACGTGTATATCATAACGCTTATCGAGCCGATAACTTATAGCGATGTATCGCACTTTTAGAAAAGTACACCATGAATCGTTATTAGGGTAAAAACAATTTGGGCCACTTAAAACATCATTTCGGCGTACACACTTGTCTGATTTTCAATTTGAGACCGCCAATCCGAAGCTAAGAATTTTACCCTTCAATCGCAACCCTCAAATCTACGATCAAACAAATTTGTAAGAAGAAAATTTGTTTTAAGAGACGAAAAAAACATTAACACTAATAGTGATTCACGGTGTATTAACCTTCTCAACATAACTGGCAGATATTTTGATTATCGGTAAGTGAAAAAAGACAAATTGAATATCGGCAATATGCTGTCAATAGACAATAACGATTTTCTTTTCGGAAAAATAATTACAAAAGTCACCGTGAATCGCCATTAGTGTAAAAATATTATCACTAGCTGTTTTTGGAACATTTCCCCATGGCTTCTTTACCTTGTTTTTGAATTGGCTAGGATTTATCCTTGGCCTTACTACACAATAGTAGTCGTCGATTATATCTTTAGTATTGAAGATGTCAATACCCGTGTTATATGGTCATAAAAAGATTAAACAAAAAAATGTCATCTAACAGATTAACTTACGATAAACAGAGTTTGAAGCACAACAGGGTTACGGATGCACGAAATATTTTAAGCATCGTGTAATCATACGCCTAGCAGCAAAAGGATGTTTAATCGGATGGATCACATCAGCGCTGAAAGCCTAGAATGACCTTTTTGGCAGATCACGCTAAATATGCCACAGGTTGACACGTTGCAACATCTAAGAGGACACCAGATAATAAAAAAATAAATCCATGATGTGAAAAGTACGATGTTCGGATTGGTGTCGTACATAAGTTGTATAAAATGTATGGTAGCTTGTCTACTTTTGTGTACATTATGTTGTAATATATAGTCTCCCTATTGGCGAAAAGTTTTGTAGATACGATCTGTGTGTAGGTAGCTTATGACTTATTTTTTTTTGAAGGTTTTAGAAGTCCTCTCTCCCAAAAGCCATTTGTATATAACAACTAACTTTGATCAACCATAATGTACCACCCACATGAGCAAATTCAATAAATATTTTTTTTCTGCAGACTAGAGGAGTCTTAACTTCATAAGGGTGAAGTGGGTCGGGGTCATTGCCTCGCAGGGTGAAAGTTATTTATTTACGAAATTGAATGAGTCAAGGTTATCCTATAGGCTTAATCGAAGCTGCGAGTTCTGTGGGACTATGGAGCCCACATAATTTCAAAAAACGACTTATTAAATATGGGTTGGTTGATAATAAGAATTGATGAAAGTCACATAACATCAATATCTACGACGGAAATTCGTATTTCTATTAAATAAAAATGATAGTAATAAATATATACCGTGTAGAACTTAATAGCTATGGAACTTCTCCTACTTTGCAATTTTTCCCTCTAATCTGTCTTTCTTTCATCTAAAATAGCTACATAAAAAGACGAAACTTTATACGTTTTGATATCAACAATACACCTTGTATCGTTATCGGCATGAATGGTTTTTTTTGTTATTAATATTGTCACTCAAATAAACTTTTTTTGGGACACACTTTTCGGATCGCTTATCACAGTATAGGAATGATTAAGTAAGATTTTTACCTTACGACTAACGAGGATTATCAACGCTGATAACAAAAAGGTTTAGCAATACGGATGTTCTCATTGCATACCATTTAAACAAGGAAAAATGGAGTCCGAGAGGATTTAATAGCGCTTATGTTCTTGTTGTATAATATTTGACCAACAACAAAAAAAAAGAGCTCTTCTTACTTTATTTTTCAAAGTCGATTCACCGACCAAGTTTAATACCGTTTAGGAATTGTTGATGTTAATCCGATATCAGTTAACAATACTAATTTAGTTTAAGGGGACGCGAGAAATTGTAGTCCCTCCGTTTAATAGCGTTGTCAAAACTATTTTATTATTTTGAGAAAAAAATAAGTGCGACCTAATTAGTACAATTAACTCTAACAAGAATTGAAGGTGGAGCACTCACCTACTATAACCGTAAAGGAAACGCTGTAGATATTCATTTGTCATTGTAAATAGCAGTTGTATAATATTTTTGTGTTTGATCCATTTTTATTTTTATTTATTTTGAGATTATAGAATGAATGAAGAGAGAAAAAACTTGAACGCTAATCATATGAGAGCCTAGGAAATTATTCTAGGGTAACTCTTGGAAGGGGCGCCAATGATTGTCACATGTTACGGAATAGAACAATTGATGAATGAAAAAATAATAGGTGCTTCATGTTAAAAACGCTTCATCTTTTGATAACAAGCTTTATAATAAAAAAAACAAATATAAACCATCCAAGTACATAAACAAAAAAGAAAGGAAAAACATAATGTATCGAGTGCCTCATAAGATCAAACAAACAAAAAGTTTAAAATATTGCTACAAGCAAATTGCTAATAAATCAATTACAAATAAAATTGTCATAAAAGGTTTCGCGAAAGAATAATTAATACAAATCAATCGGGAGCTATCTAAACCTCATAAAAATTGTTAAACCATAAGTAACACAAAGACTTCTCTATAACCATAAATAAAAACCATATATAACTGCATTGAAACCAAGATAGAGCGTTTAATACCTTATGTTTTAAGGAGGTTTGTATCCGGTTTCACGCATCTAAAAGCAACGAAATTACAAAACCAAGTACGGATGCTGCTCGCCCACAGCGATTTCAAATATGTTAGTGCCTTAGTGGACAGGTGCAGTTTTGAGATGCGTAGAGCCTCACTCTCGATTTGGTTTTCCAATCCGATTTTTTTCCATAGTTTGGAATTTTGGTCTCTTGGCGATGCGATACAGTGTTTTGCTTCACAACGTGGAAGTACAGTAGAGGTCGCAAAAGTCAAAATTTAAGATAACCGAAATCGACCGTTTTTTTTTTTCAAAATCTGATTACCCGACGCCCGACCGGGTTATATCCGAAACGCGTTTACGAAAAAAAAATAACCGAAACTCGATTTCTCGCGACCACTGGACCCGCCTGTACCTGGATAAGTACAATTTTAGCGGTACATCTCTCTTATACCTTCCACGATACCAAGAGTACAATGTACAGTAATGGATAGTATGGACAGTACAAAACCTTCAGTTTTTTTCGTTTTTTGCTTACCCGACCGTAACCGTTTTATTTTTTGTTTTTTCGTGAATTACCCGCCCGAATCCGCCCGAAGCCCCAAATTTGGCAACCGAATCCATTCCACATCTGACGCGGGCGGTGGGTTAACGGTCGGTTACGGTTTCGGTTGACCGTTTGCGACCTCTGAAGTACAGTACAACGCGAATCGTAATAAGAGTAAATTACTCTAATTCGGTTGCTCGAAATTTCGACTCTATCACATCAAATAAAGTAATCGATTCTAATTTTTTCATTATTTTAATTTAGGTGAGGTTTAATTAGCGTTTTTATTTTCTAATATAGGTTCATTTTAAATAGTGTGGAGTACGGACATCGTGTGACTGTGTAATATTGTACTTTTTAAATAAAAACGCACAAATATTGATTTAATAAACTCGCGGTCGCACGTGAAGTCGCACAAAACAAAAAGACCGAAACTCATCCAAAAAAAATCCATTCGCATATATTTTGTCCGTCCACAACATCGTCGTCAGTGAGAACGTTAACCTTGAGTTACATGTTACAAGTTTATAGTATAACGGCGAGAACATGTGTTTTCGTTCATTTGTGTAATAATTTGGTAAATGGTGTTCGCCGTTTCGCGGATTCAGTTATAATAGGGAATTTCGCAACAATTACATTAAAACTGTATTCTTATTTAGGACCGCGTCTGTTTTAGCGTAAATATTAGTTATACTCCCTTTGAAATGAGTAACTTTTAACTGTAATATGGGGTTTTTAACACAATGGCACATCAAATAGGGTAAACATACTGACAAAAATAGAACAAATATACAACATTTGACGTGGGTGATATATGTCGTGAGGCAACGCCAAATGCGGACAGACCTCATAAAATATAATCTTTTTGGACCAATCACAATTCACGCTTTCTGTGTCCAATTGCAATCGCTCATTCCCTTTTTTTTTTCCCTGTGGAATCTGACGATTGCGTCGCCATCTTGTATGCGCCGCCATCCTAAAAAAATCTCTTCGTTTTTCCAACAGGGATCTGTGAGAGGCTTGCTTCCTTTTTCACCTACATGGATTGCACGTCGCCCACGTCATCTCTCGCTTCCTCTTTCACATCTATCGATTGCGCGTCACCCACGTCATCACTCGCTTCATCTTCCACCTCCATGGATTCCACATCGCCCACTCATCGCCAACGTAATCACTCGCTTCTTCTTTCACCTCTATGGATTTCACGTCGCACACGCCATAACTTGTTTCAATTCCTCCTCCATGGATTGCACGTCTTCCACGTCATCGCTTTCATGCAGGGCAGTTGGCTTAATTTTATAGGTTGTTTACTTTTTTAGGGTTTTGTTGTGCGAAAAGGCTAACATTTTCCTGCAAGCCAACACCGCCATTGATGACCACGCAAGTGCGTATTCTCTTACCATTGGCTCTTTTGTGGTTTGCTTTTGTTTCCCTCGTTTCACCTTTTTCGCTGACTAATTGATTTTAGTTTAATTTTAATGATGTTTATTAATATTGATGGTGAGGGTACTAAGACAAATGCTCAATATATTTGAACAAGAAAGATGTATTCCTTTGTGATTTTCAGTGTTAGATTTTTTAATAATAGTTGGATTTGTAATCTATACGATTGCCACACGTGTTATTCTCAATGGATTCAAAAACATAGTCATGTGCATTTGTTTAATTTCCGTTAAAAGTCATTAAACAGTGATTTTTAGAAAAATAATAATAAAATAATTAAGAATATGGGGAACTAATTTTGTTCCAGCTTAAACTACGGTTTAATTAAAAAAATATTACAAACTCCAAAAACCCATGAAAAATCTTTGGAACCTTCAACGGATTGACAGTTTAATCTAAGTCATTTTTTTGTTTTTTTGAGGTTGGGGACAACGCTTCTGATTTATTATCGACGTGATGTTATTTGCGAATTTTTATTTGTTTAGATGCACAAGAGGATAGTGAAATGATTACTAAAAATTGGAATTTAAAAATGATAATAGATGGACGATTCAAGATAAAGTTGAAAGGTATGGAAAATTGTATGATTTCATGGCCAATATTGAGTTTCACAATTTGTACGATAACGAAATTTGCGATTCATAATTGTATATTTTTGTCATGTGTACAATATGTTATTACTATTTTTTGCACTATATATATCATTATCTTGTGTTTTGTACTAAATTATTATGTTTTGTATATGTTTGCGTCCGCTATGGAATAATTTTTTCCCCTACTTATGGATTTTTACCTTCCAGCAACGAGACATTATCGTCGCTGGATTTTACATGAATGGAAAAATATTTTTTTTTTATAATGTAATGGTTGTGGAAATACCAGCGACGAGACATTTTCGTCGATGGATTATACATCTATGGAATGAAGGTAGTTTGTTATTTTGTTCCTTTTGTCATGGATTCTGAACAACCAGCGACGAGAAATTTTCGTCCCTGAATTTTACAGCAATGGATTCAAGGTATTTTATTATTTTTTTTCCTTTTGTCATGTATTCAGGACTTCCAACGAAAACAAGCTATCGTCGGTGATATTTATTAATATAACCGTTTAAGAAAAAACACTAAATAAGTTTTGTCATCGGTGAAAAATGCTTCGGCTATGAGGCAAAGTCGTCGCTGAAAAAGCCCATATGCCATGATAAACTGTCAACGATGATGAAATAACGATGACAAAATTCATGTTACTGGTGCGACAACAGCCAGCGATGTGGCGCGCTCGTTGCCTAGTACGAATAACGTCAAAAACAACAAGTTTGTGTATCAAAGCTAAAAAATAAAGAAATTACTAACCAAGTACAACATAATGTTTCACATAAATGAATGATAAACACACAGTTTTACATTGACCATGACAAACCATAGCTCTTACACATACTTATATATTGCCAAAAGAATATCATGCATTATAAAAGGTTCTTGTTGTACATCGTTTTGGCATAACTACTTCACAGTGAAGTAAATTAAAAACTTGCAATAAAAGACCCATGATGCAACGTAATACCCCTACTATAATGTTTGGTAACTCGTACCACCTAAATCCGTACACTATTATCACTTTTAAGACGAGTAATACAAGCCAAAGGAACAAAAGCTACAAAACTATGTCTCTTCTACGCTTTAAAATCCAGTATAAAAGAATACAAGGGAACGCTAAGGTATTCCTAAGGGCTTAAAATTCGTCCCCTTCCGTGAATTGTTTGTCCGTAAACTCTTCTTCTTGAGTACCGACCTCGGCGTCATGAGAATTTTCGAGGGATTCCCGTGTCTTTGGTAAAAGAGGTGGCACTTCGAAATGGTTTCGGTGTTTGTTGATGATGCATTGCAACTGATGTGTAAGCATTCCCTCCTCCCATGTCCCGTCCTTCAATGACAACCCACACTGAATCATTCCTTTTTTAGCATATCTCATCCCATCCTTGTCTTTCATGGAGTTGACTTCTCGAATGGATTCCCTTGCCAACTCGAGAAATCACCTTTTCCTCGGCCCTAATAACTTTCAAGACCAACCTCGATTATAGGGTTGTGACCACTGTTCATTCCTAACCTCGACATCTTCCAATTTTCCCACTCCCTAATCCAAACTTATTTTATTTTTGATATTACAAACGAATCGGCCGGTTGCACCAAGTGAGTAGCACTCGGTGGAAAGAAGTGTAACAACGTATTTTTTGCAGCCAAAACGCGGTTAAGCTCCTCGGACATATTGTGTCCTCCGCAATTATCGAGGAAGATTGTTTTTTGTCGACCATAGAGATCGACTTAATACGACATGCGATCCTCAAACCATTGGGGGAAGACTCTTTTGTCATTCCAACCCTTCGGACCTGTGCGATAGCACACACTTGTTATTGGTTACATGGAAAAAATAAAAAAGGCATTAAATTAAATAACATTAAGGAGGGAAAAAAGGAGAATGGGGATTGAAAATGATGAGGGTAGAAGAACGGGAGAGGGAAGAATCGAACAATTCAGGAGAAACAAAATGAAATAAAGGGATGTATACCTGAAATATCTTCGGTAATTTTACTCGTACATTTAATTCCCCAATCCGCAAATCCTTTCGAACCTCCACAGTATATCAGATAATTACATACGCACGCAAACATGCGCACGCACATACGAAACTTAATCTTCCAAAAACAACACGGCATACTTCACAACTTCATCGCCACGGAAGCTTAATGTCTTGCCATTGTCCATATTTAAAATCAAATGGGTCTCATCCATATTCTCCACTAAATCTTCGTCAAGCTCATCTAGATCGCACAATGAAGATGACGACAATGAAACAAAAATCGGGTCAAAATAATTTATATTTTACCTTTGAAAAATGCAACAACTTTGACACAAAAAAATAAATAACAATATCATTGATAGCATTGAAGTATAGGTCTCACCTGAAATGAAGCCCCTTTTTTAAAACGCCCAAGTGATAAGCCACAGTTTTCTCAATGTGATCCTCTTTTTCCGGACTACATTGTAATTTACCTTTTTGGGCACGGATGACGATGTTGTGTTTCTCGTGAAACCTTTGGATCTACCTTTTTGTAATTCGTGTAGTCCTCTCACGTCCGAACTGTTAAAATTCGGGTAATTTCTAGGTCTGGATTTATTTTATTGTTTTGTCAGATGGTCTGTTTAAGTCATCCATACTTGTCGTAGTCATTGGAAGACTGAGATAGCCATGGCTACCTAAATTACAAAAGAGACAAGTAGGAGGGGAGCTGTCTAAGTAGCCAATGAGAGAAGATAAACGGGTGTACGTCTAGGCGTTACCAACAGTTAACTGGGGAATCGTGGAATTGATCCTAGTACATCCAACCTATGACCGTACATATTTTGGTATCGCGCCTTATCCGCTAGGTGTAGAGGTGATCGATGCATGTATATGGTTTGAATAACCTATAAAATGTAATTTACCGGTATCATCCATTTAACGGCGAAACCAAACTAAATTAACATGGAAAGGTACCGCACTGTAAAAATACTGGGCGCACGAAACAAATATCGAAGACATTTGTTTTGACGGTCGAGATTGACATTACGAAATAAAATCGAACGGCTCCCGTTGAAGCCGGATGTACGGAATGGTAATTTTGGCGGTTTTCGGACACGCTGACACCATACAACACGTGGCAGCATCCTGGAGGATTGCGCGATCTCCGGAACGCAAGAAGACAAATTCGGATGTGACAATTGTCACCATTATAGACATGCCGTACAAGTACATTACATAAAATACTCCGGCACGTGTACTTTCTTGTACGGTACAGTCTTCTGATTGGATCATTTTTCAGTACTAGGGGGCTTAGAGAGGGGTTTTAGGACTTCGAATTTTGTGGGTAGGTAGTCGCTTCTTTGTGAGAGCACCTTGTATAAAAAGGCTAACTTTGGGCAGCCATAACTATCATTTTACTTGACCATTTTCAGTGATTCTTTTTGCTGCGGACTCAGGGGAGTCCACCCTACACAAGGGTGTAGTCAGTCAGAGTTTTTGCCTGCCAGGGTGGCTGAGTTTCTAAGGGAAAGTCAAAGTGGGTGAATGTGTCCAAAACTCATATTCTAACTTTGCATTCTGTGGTGGAACTTAGCACACAAAAAGTCTTATTTCACAGAGGTGAAGCTATAATGGATTTGTGATTGTCAAGGGGTTAGTCATTTGGGTTTATATCAACTTGGAGTCGGCACTACCTAGATTAGCTTCTTTTAGATCTGCGATTTCTGTGGGCAATGGAGCACAAAGAGTTGCACGAACTCGTTAAAGAACTTTGAGGCGTGCTCCTCTTTCAAACGTATAATTATGTCGTACGCCATCTCTCGCACAATTGACGTAGAAAGTTTCATACGTGCCTTTTTAATCGATGAAAATCCTCGAGTAATTCTTCGTGAAGACAGCTCACCCAAGGCATTTCTTTCCTTCCCCTACCCGGTAATGCTTTCATTACCGTCATATTTCGTTTCCCGAAGCTCGACGTAGACACCGTATTGCTTGTATCTCTTATGCCTCATACTATGGCCACCCTTTCAACCCACCATCTCCTTGCTTTTAGATACTCTGTAGATAAAGATAAAAAAATAAAAAACAAAACAAAAAATGGTTAGTAAGTTAAATTATGGAAAAATTTGAAAAAAAATGTGTTTGAATGTTTGTGCCATTTCAGCAACGATTATTTGTCGTCGCTGGTTCGGTTTCGACAATATGTCATTGCCGAATCAGCGACGACATTATGTCGTCGTTGAATAGGTGATGACAAACCATCGTCGAAAATTCATCGACGAGAATTTATCGTCGCTGATTTGACTTGAATATAGTGTCGTTGCCAAATTAGCAACGACATTATCTCGTTGCTGAATAAATGATGACAATTCGTCATCAGTAATTTAGCGACGATAATTTGTCGTCGCTGGTTCGGCTTCGACCATATGTCATTGCCGAATCAGCGACGACATTATCTCTTCGCTTAATAAACAAACCCAAAATTACATATTAATATATGACAATATTATAATATTATTATTACTATATAGATTATTAGTTTAGCAATTGTACAAATGTATACCAAAAATGGGTTTGGAAAGTTAGGCTTAGTGAAAGACTTACCTGCTCCGCAAATGCTTCACCGACTCACCCGCTATGGTGAATATCCCTCCAAACTATTTTTTTTGTATTTTTTTCATCTCTCGAGTGAGGTTGTCCACCATTTGCCGAACATTTCTCAATTGTACAAGTTGCTCCGCAACTTCCGGACTCAACTCCTCAACTAAGCGTGGAAGATCAACTACCTCCGCTGGGAGGGGAGTGTTGATTTCCGTGAAATCAAAGATTCGGTATGTCCCATACTAGGGAAAAGTGAGCCGGCCAGGGCTCGAACCTGGGACCTCTGACTTGAGCTGTCAGCGCACTAACCACTATGCCACCAGCTCGATGTAGAGCCTGGCGGGAACGTATCTATTACTTTTTGCCGGGTTCAAGTGTGACGTATCACATTCTACCCTGTATTGAGCTAAGTCTAACCAAGTCTTCAGAGAAATGGGAAGTACTAATTCAGATTTATAAGAGTGAGACTATTCAGAGGCAGCAATTAGTAAAACAGGAAATAAAGGCCTATGTTTATAAAGGCGGTAGCATGATAGAGTTTTGCAATGATATTGCTGCGTTATATGTTGAGCTAGCTAGTGCGGGATATGTAGAATCTGAGGAGAGTAAGATTTATACACTATTTATGCAACTCCCAAGTGAGTACGAAAACATTATTTATCGTATGCAGGCAATGGATGGCTCCTCATGGACTTGGAGCTTTACCATGGGGATAATTATTGTTAGGGAAAGCACTTTGGAGCTTCGTAGGGGAAAGGACAGGGTCAATGCATTTTCAGCTGGTGGTGATTGGCGGAAGCGTGATGAGAGGAACGGCGGTGGCGAGCGGAAGCGTGATGAGAGGAACGGTGGTGACGAGCGGAAGCGTGATGAGAGGAAGAAAGACAAAGGTAAACCTTATCGGAACTTTGGTGGAAAAAGAGGGAGAAGAAAAGACACGGGGGCTTTGAAAAAAGGGGTTTGCTTCTTTTGTAGGGAACCGGGTCATTATATGGAGGAATGCCCTTGTTTGGAAAAACTTAGAAGTTGGAATGTGGATGAGGAGGACGAAGAGGAAGAGGAGAAAGAGGATGAAGAAAAATTGGAGCTTCTTCACATCGGTAGAATGGGGAAGAGAGAAAAGTACACAGAAATTGGATGAAGGCAACAGTGTGCTTTTGGAGGTATAAGGGAAGTAAAGAGAGAGGAGATACTTGAAGAAGTTCAAAATATTGAGGATAGTTTCATAGATATTTTGGAAACAGAAAACTGGTCGGAAAGGGAGACTTCAACGGATTCCGAGGAAAGGGGAGAATTAATTCTAGAGGGGGTTTTAAAGGATAGGGGAGAAGAGAAATATTTATTGGGAATTAAAATAGAAAGTGATAGTGGAAAGAATTCCATGGGAGACAGTGAGGGAAGTTCAGAAAATGGGGTAATTATCATGGATAAAAATATGATTACGGAAGTAGATCTTATGAGGAACCTAGTGGGGACTAGTGGTTTTTGGGAATATTTGGAGGTGGATGGATTTGACATCACTACTTGGTGTGATGTCTCTTGTGAAGATGTGCCTGTAAAAGGGTTATCATCCGGGTATGTGTTGAAGGTTGGGGATGGGGCTGTATGTTTGAATTACAAGAGGGAAAGTGGATTTAGTGTGGATGGAAAAGGGAAGAGGTGGATAAAATCTTTGCTCAGATTTCAGAAAAATGGGATGTTAAATAAAATGTGTGATACAATTATCATTTCAGTTCATTTAATGCACTGTGTTAAATACTTAAGTTTTATGAAAGGAAAAGGAAAAAGGAAATAGACTAGAAAATAAGAGGAGTGTTGATATTTGAGTATTTTATAGGTCTGTATTAGGATAGAAAAAGAGCTGAGGCGGTCTGCCTCTAACTCCCCTTTCCAAGCCCCCATACTTGTTGTAGTCACTGAAGGCTGGATAGGGAGCTAGAGCCATGGCTGCCTAGGCTCTCTAGAGAAGACAGGGGGTAAATTAGGTAGACTTACCAAAAGTTAGTTGACGGACCCAGGAATTGATCCTGGTACCTGCCGTCCGTCAATCCTCAGTAGCCGTTAGCTCTAGCCGTTATGTCAAGAACAGATATTACGATATATAGGGTTTGACAGATATATAAATCGTTATGTGTAGATTAATCCGTTTAACGGCTAATAGATACTTAGTACGTAGATACAATTTAATTTAGTACGAAGTACGGAATGGGGGCAGAACGGATACCGCGCATTTGTTTCGATAGCGAAACAAATACTGCGCATTTGTTTCGATAGCGAAACAAATACCGCGCGTCGAATTTCAGCGGCTAGGATTGTAGCCGGTTTTGATCGGACGGCCACGATAGGTGCCGCGATCACGGAACATGTACTTTTGGCGTTTTTCAGCCATCGCCACGTAATATGACACGTGGCGCGACAATGTTGGATTGCGGCGACTCCGGAGATTGCGGAAACAAATCCAGCTATGACACGTGTCGACAATTTGGCCATGTTGTACAATGGCCGTACACAAAGTACACCGGCACCTGTACTTTTATGTACGACACAGTAATTTGATTGGTGCCGTACTTCAGTAGATAGAGTTTTAGAGGGGGAATAGGACTTAGGAAATTTTGGGTAGATAGCTGTCTCTCCCAGAGAGCACCTTGTATAAATGGCTAACTTTGGGCAGCCATAACTATCAATTTACTCGACCATTTTCAGTGATTCTTTTTGCTGCGGACTCAGGGGAGTCCAGGCTACACAGAGGTGTAGTCGGTCAGAGTTTTTGTCTGCCAGGGTGGCTGCATTTCAAAGGGAAAGTCAAAGTGGGTGAATGTGTCCAAATCTCATATTCTAACTTTGCATTCTGTGGTGGAACTGACCACACAGAAAGTGTTATTTCACAGGGGTGAATCTATATTGGGGTTCTGATTGTAAAGGGGTCAGTCACTTGGGTTTATATTAACTTGGAGTCGGCACTATCTAGATTAGCTTCTTTTGGATCTGCATACTCTGAGGGCCAATGGAGGTCTCAGAGTTTCACTAAGTCCTATCTCCCTCTAAAACTCTATTTACTGAAGTACGGCACCAATTAAAATATTGTGTCGTACAGAAAAGTACAGGTGCCGGTGTACTTTCTGTACGGCCATAGTACTGTAGAAACTAATGGTTTTATTAGTATTTTCTAAGTCTGAAAAGAAATATAGAAGTCGAGGCAGTCTATCTCTAACTTCTCTCTCCAACTCTCAAACTTGTCGCAGTCACTGAGAAATTGGAGAGGAAGCTAGAGCCATGGCTACCTTGGCTATCCTGAGGTTTACGGGAATTTTATATTAGGGTTTATTTATTTAAGTAAAATGTATGTGCCGGCGGCAGGATTTGATCCTTGTACCTGCCGGCCGGCAGACACGAAGTAGCCGGTAGCCTTAGCCGTTTAATCTAGCGGTAGTGTTACCTAGCATATAGTTTGATAATTATTTAAATATGTATACGTGCGATAAACCATTTAACTAGAATTAATTACGGGATACATAGATCCAGTAATATGTAATGTACGACTTACGGTACGGACATAAATCAGTACCGCGCATTTGTTTCGTAAATGAAACAAATACCGCGCATGTATTTATTACGGCTACGATTAAAGCCGAATTTAATCGGACGGCCGGGATTAGCGCCGAAATCGCGGAGGAAGATTTCGGCGGTTTGTGGCCATCGCCACATCGGATGACGCGTGGCAAAATTCCGTTGGATTGTGGAAACTCCGGAGATTATGGCACCGAATCCGGATTTGACATGTGTCGACATTTTGGCCATGTCGTACAATGTCCGTACATAAAGTACACCGGCAGCTGTACTTTTGCGTACGGAACTCAATTCTGATTGGTTCTGTACATCAGTAGATAGAGTCTGTGAGAGAGATAGGACTTAGAAAAATTAGAAGATAGGACCCTCTCTCCCAGAGAGCTTCTGTACAAAAGGTCAACTTTGACCCTCCATAACTTACTGCTCAGGGGAGCAAATTCAGAGATTCTTTTTGCTATCGACTCAGGGGAGTCTTTTCTTCACAGGGGTGAAGTTGGTCAGAGTTTTTGTCTGCCAGGGTGGCAGTTATTTTTGCTTAAACACAAAGGGGTCAGGATTATCCTAGAGGCTTCTTGGAAGCTGTCCATTCTGAGGACTTATGGAGGTCTCAGAGTTTCAGGTTATGGGCCCACCCTCTAGGGTACCAATATTTAATGGAACTGGCTTCATATACTGGGAAAGTATGATGATAGGAGCTCTATGCGAAAAAAGGTTTTGGGGGATAGTGAGTGGACGATTGGGGCGTCCATCAAGTCTTGGAATTCCTCCAGGGTTTAAAGGAAGCAGATTCACCAGGAAAGAGGATTCACCTTCAACGGAGGAAACAAAGGAAGGAGAGGTGGTGGACAAAGGAAAGGAGAAGGAGGAGACCACACCAATAGCAACTGGTTTAGCATTCATGTCACCTATTCCGAGGAACGAGGAGAATGATACTGAAACCTGGGACTTCAACAATATGGCGGCAAAGCACTTCATCCTACGCCATCTCACTCAAGGACTTGCATGTCCTCATTTGCAGGTAGAGAGGGCATCCGATCTTTGGATGGCTCTCATAGAGATGTACCGAAGTGGTACGATTCAGCAACAACAGTTGGCTGATCAGAAAGTTAAGGAGTATGTATACAAAGGGGGAAATATGTTGGATTTTTGCAATGAGCTTGCTACACTCTTCATGGAGCTAGAGAGTGCGGGTAAAGTTTTTAGTGAAAAAGAAAAAGTTAACTGTTTACTAATGAAGTTACCTGATGAGTTCGAGAACATAGTCAACCGTGTGCAGGACTTGCCGGACTCAAGGTGGATATGGAACTCAGTGGTAGGGATGATTCTCGTTCGAGAGAATACGATTGAGATCCGAAGGGGAGGAAAGAGTGGCCAAGCCTTGGCAACAGCGACCGATTGGAGGAACAAGGATTCCCGGAAACCAGTCAGAAACTATGGGGGTAGGGAGCGGGAAAAACAGGTTGGCGAGTTCGAACCAAGGGCTCCCAAAGGTTTATGTCATTTTTGTAAGAAACCTGGGCACTATATGGCAGAGTGCACCAAGCTAACCGAGCTTCGGTTAAAGGAGGGGCAGACCGGTGGTACCCCGAGAGGAAAGAAAAAGGCCCTTGTCACACAGGTACTTGAGGCGGAATCCGAGGACGAGGACGATGAGCTCCTTTTGGATGAGGAGTTGGAGGCGAAAACTGAGGTTGAAATTCCACGAAGGCAGAAATGTGCTTACGGTGGATTGAAAGGTGAAGCAGGCTGGATTATAGATTCAGGTGCCTCAATGCACATGTGTAAGGATAGACACCTGTTCACTAAGATAAGAAAGATTCCCACCGTAGAGATAGAGTACGGGGATGGGAGGATAGTCACCACTACTCTTGTAGGATCGGTAGATCTGAAAGTGTTAGTTGAAGGAAAGACATCCATATTAACATTCTCCGATGTATTGTTTATTCCGGAGTTGAACAAAAACCTTATCTCTACATCAGTATTAGATGATAAGGGTTTTTTCACTAGCACTAGGGAAGGAGTCTTTACTGCTAGTTTTGAGGAGGATGTTTATTTCATTGCTGAGAAAGGTAGCCATGGGATGTTTAGGCTGATCTTAAGTAATGAAACGAAGAAACTTTACTATGCTGGTGTTCATGATATTATGATGTGGCATAAGAGGCTTGGGCATGTGAATCTAGATAAGTTAAGAGAGATGAAAAAGATGGGAGTGGTGGAAGGGATTCAGTTCAGTGAGAGTGATGATATAAGTGATTGTAGTGGGTGTGCTCAAGGTAAAGCACACAGATTACCCTTTCCAAAAACAGCCACCTACAAGGGAGAAAAACTTCTAGATCTAGTACACACAGATATTTGGGGACCGGCTAGAGTGCCCTCACCGGGGGGGAAGAGATTTATGATGACTATAACTGATGATTGGTCTCGGTATTCCCGAGTATATTTTTTGAAAAACAAGTCAGAAGCTGAGGACTGTTTTAGACAATATAAAGCATGGAGCGAAAAACTCCATGAAACTCCAATCAAGAGAGTAAGGAGTGACAATGGTGGAGAGTATACTTCTAACCAGTTTGAGGATTTTTTGAGGGAAGATGGGGTTCAACACCAAAAGACAGTGCCAGAAAATCCTGAACAGAATGGGGTAGCTGAAAGGTTAAATAGAACACTAAGTGATAGTGCTAGAAGTATGTTGTCCGATAAGAAGATAGGAAAAAGGTTTTGGGCAGAAGCAATGAACTGTGCTAATTACCTCAAAAATAGAGTTCTTACTTCAGCTATAAAAGATCAAACACCTTATGAGAGATGGACAGGCCGGAAACCAGACTTATCTCATTTAAAGGTTTTCGGCAGTCAAGTATTCAGTCTAGATACTGATCGGTCCAATTGGAAGCTAGATCCTAAAGGAAAACCGGGATACTTATTAGGATATGATGAGGATGTTAAAGGATATAGAGTTTATGATCTAAAAAGAGAAGATATAATCTTAGTAAAGCATCTAGTAGTTATAGATGAAGGAAATTCTGTGGATCCCTTCAAATATACAAAGTCAGTAAAAATCAGATTTGAGTCAGAAAATTCTGATGACTTTGAGCTTCCTAACTATCCAGGTTTTAGAGACGATGACATTCTTGCAGGAACAAATCAGACCGAAAAGGACTCGGCTGTGGAAACTCCAGTGACAACTCTACTCGAAGCGGAAGACGTGGTGGAAATTGATTCGGAATCAAGGGATAGGGGAGAAGCCGAGTTTGTTCGAAAGAATCCACGAGAACCATCTATTCCGGCCTCAGATTTTGAGGGAGGGAGGAGAAGTAGCAAAAGACTGCAAGAAAAACAGGTTAATAACAAGGTAACTAAACTATCTCATCAAGATGAACCTCAAACTTATCGAGAGGCGATGACTTGTCCAGAAAGAAACCGGTGGAAGACAGCCATCAATGAGGAGATGGCTTCAATCATGGCAGCCGATACTTGGGAGCTGGTGGACTGTCCACCTAACCGAAAACCAATCGGTTGTAAGTGGGTTTTCAAACTGAAACTGAACCCAGATAACACAATCGAGCGCTACAAGGCCAGATTAGTGGCAAAGGGATTTACACAAAAGGAAGGAATTGACTACGAGGAAACCTTTGCCCCAGTGGTCAGATTTCCCTCCGTCCGCATACTTCTCAGTTTAGCAGCGGCGGAAGACATGGAAGTGCACCAGATGGACATCAAAACAGCCTTTTTGCATGGAGAATTGGAAGAGGAGATCTTCATGCGACAACCCGAAGGGTTTGTGGAAGAAGGAGAGGAGAGTAAGGTATGCCGGCTGATTAAATCTCTTTATGGTTTGAAACAGGCGCCCCGACAGTGGAATAAGAAGCTTGATGAGTTTCTTACCGGTCTAGGATATATTCGGATCAGCTCAGATCACTCAATCTATGTTTTCGAAGATGAGGAAGGTTTTATATTTATTGCAATTTATGTTGATGATTTGCTTGTTTTAAGTAAATCAATGGAAAAAATTAATAAACTGAAAACCGATCTTAAGGGGAGATTTGAAATGAAGGATATGGGGGAAGCAAAATATATTTTGGGAATTCAAGTAGAGAGAGACCGAAAAAGAAAAATTATAAGATTGACTCAAAAGGAAGCAATAGGAAACATGCTTGAAAAATTTCAAATGGATAAAGCTAATAGTTGCACAACTCCAATGGAATTGAAGAAGGGAAGTGAGGGGAGTGAGGAAGAAGGAGTCATAGTCTTAGACGAGGAATTATCTCCTGAAGAACAGAAGTTCATGCAGACTATTCCTTACAGGCAAGTAGTGGGAAGTCTAATCTATTTTATGAATTGTACCCGGCCGGATTTAGCTGCAGCTGTAGGAGTGCTGAGTAGAAGTCTAAATGCTCCCACTAAGAAGGATTGGGAGGCAGCTAAGAGAGTCTTTAGATACTTGGTAGGAACTAGAGATCTATGGTTGCATTTGGGTGGGGAGAATACTGACATCACTACTTGGAGTGATGCCAGTTATGGTGATGCTCCGATGAGGAGATGTACTTCTGGATATGTATTATATGTGGGTGATGGGGCTTGCTGTTGGAGTAGCAAACAGCAAAAGGTTATTGCTCAGTCCACCATGGAGGCTGAGTATATGGCCTCTTGCTCTGCTGTAAAAGAATTGATGTGGGTCAAGTCTTTGCTTGGTGAGCTTGGTCACCTTAAGAGTGGTGTGCAGAAAATATTTTGTGATAATAAGGCAGCAATCGCTATTTCTGCCAATCCTAAACACCATTTTAAAGCCAAACACATGGACATCAGACTCAGCTTTGTTAGAGAGAAAGTAGAAAACAAAATAATCAGTTTAGAGTACAGACCAGATAGTGAGATGGTAGCAGATATGATGACCAAACCTGTGCCTTCCCCTAAGCTAATTTTTTGCAGGGAGAAGTGTGGTCTGAAATTAAAGATTGACTAGAAAATAAGGGGAGTGTAGAAACTAATGGTTTTATTAGTATTTTCTAGGTCTGAAAAGAAATATAGAAGTCGAGGCAGTCTATCTCTAACTTCTCTCTCCAACTCTCAAACTTGTCGCAGTCACTGAGAAATTGGAGAGGAAGCTAGAGCCATGGCTACCTTGGCTATCCTGAGGTTTACGGGAATTTTATATTAGGGTTTATTTATTTAAGTAAAATGTATGTGCCGGCGGCAGGATTTGATCCTTGTACCTGCCGGCCGGCAGACACGAAGTAGCCGGTAGCCTTAGCCGTTTAATCTAGCGGTAGTGTTACCTAGCATATAGTTTGATAATTATTTAAATATGTATACGTGCGATAAACCATTTAACTAGAATTAATTACGGGATACATAGATCCAGTAATATGTAATGTACGACTTACGGTACGGACATAAATCAGTACCGCGCATTTGTTTCGTAAATGAAACAAATACCGCGCATGTATTTATTACGGCTACGATTAAAGCCGAATTTAATCGGACGGCCGGGATTAGCGCCGAAATCGCGGAGGAAGATTTCGGCGGTTTGTGGCCATCGCCACATCGGATGACGCGTGGCAAAATTCCGTTGGATTGTGGAAACTCCGGAGATTATGGCACCGAATCCGGATTTGACATGTGTCGACATTTTGGCCATGTCGTACAATGTCCGTACATAAAGTACACCGGCAGCTGTACTTTTGCGTACGGAACTCAATTCTGATTGGTTCTGTACATCAGTAGATAGAGTCTGTGAGAGAGATAGGACTTAGAAAAATTAGAAGATAGGACCCCCTCTCCCAGAGAGCTTCTGTACAAAAGGTCAACTTTGACCCTCCATAACTTACTGCTCAGGGGAGCAAATTCAGAGATTCTTTTTGCTATCGACTCAGGGGAGTCTTTTCTTCACAGGGGTGAAGTTGGTCAGAGTTTTTGTCTGCCAGGGTGGCAGTTATTTTTGCTTAAACACAAAGGGGTCAGGATTATCCTAGAGGCTTCTTGGAAGCTGTCCATTCTGAGGACTTATGGAGGTCTCAGAGTTTCAAGTACGACATGGCCAAAATGTTAACACATGTCATATTTGGATTCGTTTTTGTAATCCCCGAAGTTGCCGCAATCCAATGTAGCTTTGCCACGTGTCACTCGATGTGGCGGTGATCGCAAACCGCCAAAATCCTACTCCGTGATCTCGACATCTTTCGCGGCCGTCCGATCGAAATTGGATTTCAATCGTGGCCGTCATAAATACTTGCGCGGTATTCTTTCCGACGTCAAACAAAATGCGCGGTATTTATTTCGTAGCCGGTACCGTACGTCGTACTTTACACACTATTTCTATGCATTATGTATATAGTTCTCGTTAAATGAATTTGTCAAATTATAACTATTTATATAACTATCATACACAATAGAGTCTATCCCATAACCTAGACTATTAGGATAAGGTTGCCGGTTACTGCGGGTTTGACCCAGGTAGGTACCAGGATCAAATCCTGGCTCCGTGAAACTACCTTTTAGAGAACCCAATGGAAAAACTGCCTGTCACTCTCTAGACAACACAGGCAGCCATGGCTAACTTCTCTAGTCTTCAGTGACCGCGACAAGTGTGGGGACTTGAGTGAGGAGTTAGAGGTAGGCTGTCATTATCTACTATTTGCTTTTTATTTTGCAATCTGTAGACCTAGAAAATACTTGAATTCCAACACTCCCCTTATTTTCTAGTCTAATTTTCTTTGAACTCCCATCAAAAACAACAAATACATATATATATTTTTTCCTTTCCTTTTTCCTTTTTCCTTCATGATGCTTCAAGCGAATACCTTTATATTTAAGAAAGTTTATTAGATGACCAAAAATAATTTCATCTTGTCGATCATACATTTTATTTTGCATGCCACTGTTTCATAAATCCAAGCAAAGATTTTATCCACCTCCTTTCTTTTTCATCCACATTAAATCCACTTTCCCTCTTGCAATTCAAACAACCAGCCCCATCCCCTACCTGCAACATATACTCGGATGATAACCCTTTTACAGGCACATCTTCAAAAGCCACATCACACTAAGTAGTGATGTCAAATCCATCCACACCCAAATATTCCCAACAAACACTAGTCCCCACTAAGTTCCTCATAAGATCTACATCTTCCGTACTCATATTTTTATCTATGATAATTACCCCATTTTCTGAACTTCCCTCAGTCTCTCCCATGGAATTCTTTCCACTATCACTTTCTATTTTAATTCCTAATAAATATATCTTCTCCCCTAAACCTTTAATCACATATTTCTCTTCTCCCCTATCCTTTAAAACCTCTTCGAGTTTCACTACCCCCCTTTCTTCCGGTACCACTCTCGACACTTCCCATAAAAAAGCTCGCCTAAATACAAGGTTGCGAAATTTTTGCAAAAGTTTATTGCGTGTCTTTCTCAACTCCTTTAGTTTGGGGGTTTTACGAGCATTTTGGAGGACGGTGTATAATCGAGGGTCCCATGGATGGTAATTGTTGAAATTGGAAATCTTTACTCTGTAGATAGAGCTGTGAGAAGGAATTAAGTACTTAGACTATTTTGGGAAGTGAAAATCTGTAATACTTACCTCAAATAGTGTTACAATAATAAAAGACTAAGAGAGCGTATTGTACGGCCAATTGGACACGCGTCGGCAAGAAAATGATGTTGCTGGTTTTACGGAGTAGCGCAGATGACCAGTTACACGTGTCAAGAGACTAACGAGCGGATTGATGGAATCGGACGAACGGATTGCAAACCGCATATATGGAAAAGTATGGTACGGTCAGTCAAGAAGAGTCGTTGATTGATAACGAATTGACAAACGTAATACAGAAGGGACCACAGATGACGAAACACACTTGGACGGAAACACACTTGGACGGCATCAGGTGCTTCGTACTATGCGACAACAGTCAGCCGGATGCCATGGACAATTGCTGACTAAGCGCCAAGAACATTTAACGTACGGACTCATATTTGTAAATATTTGGAAACAAAGATTTGTAGTTTAGCTAATTTAAAATAGTGTCGCACTATTCAGATTTAGAGAAATGGCAAAATTAGGTTTTGGAAGTACTCTTAGAATAGTAAGTACAGTTTTAGTACTTTGTCGTAGCATAAAACAGTATTGTAGTACAGTCACTTAAATTAGTGTGACCAGTAGATACTCACTGTGAGTATATAGTTTAGGACTTAGACAAATTGTGATCATCCAAGTCTTGGGATATTAATAAACTAAGGCAGTTTTTTGTGAATCTGCAGTGTGAATATCTTATGGTTGACTGGATCAATTGAGTTGAGGCGTGATTCTACACTGTGTTTACTATTGTTATGCAGAATTTGAGTCTGCATAGATCACTGAGTTGCATTCTCTTGCATCTTGAAGTTGGTTGTCGAGTAGGGTGCTTGATAGCTTCTGTTTTAGAGGTCTACATCCACTACTACTGCTGCTGAGTCTTCTCCTGCTACTGTGTGGTTGTAGAACAACAGTAATGTCAGAGTAATTCCGGTACATCGATGACTAACCATTATCTTCCCGCACAATCCACGTGAATTGTTGGTTATCGGGTTGGAAATGTCAGATGTACTTGAAGTTCGACCCTCTTTCTTCTCCCGCTATGAAAAGCCAA
Source organism: Zygnema cylindricum (assembly GCA_037447655.1). NCBI lineage: Eukaryota > Viridiplantae > Streptophyta > Zygnematophyceae > Zygnematales > Zygnemataceae > Zygnema > Zygnema cylindricum. The sequence continues at coordinate 95,935 of JBBHKE010000653.1, read as the reverse complement.
GTTGGATAAGCCGGTACGTTGGGAGGAATATCCAACATTTTCGGGAAAGGGTTTTTCAATGTATCAATTGGCCGCGGTTCGTCGTACCTCCAATGCTCCGGCCATTCTTCCACAAGAATGTAATGGGCAGCGCTTGGACGGAAACTATCCATTACCTCCTGCCCGGTGGGGGGCGGAAAATACCAATCCGACTCCTCTACACGGTATGGAGCTGATTGAATGGCCCCCCCTTGTCCTAGAAGGGCCAATACAAGTGCTATTTCGTGGTTCGGTGAAGGAGGTTGCATGACAACCTCATCATCAGTAACATTTTTTTTTTTCCTTTTGTCGGAACTTTCCGAACTCTGATCATCCTCGGTTGAGGCTTCCCCCACAAACTTTGTCACCACGATGTCGGTGGGATGAATTTGTTCGGGCAATTTTTCCTCATCGGTTGGTTCGCTTCCGTCCACAATACTTTCATCATCCTCGGACTCCGATGGGACATAATCCTCATCTTTTTCCCCTTTATTTTTTTTTCCTTCTTGGACTATCTCTAATTGTATGTCATATCTTTTAAGGGATGACACCACCCTACCCTTCTTTTTTACCTTCTTTTTCCCTCATAGCTTTTGTTCGCCATCATTTTCACTTCCCTCCTCTTCTGCTACCACACCCTCCTTTATACCTTCTTCCTCTATCACCATTTCTCCTCCAACCTTCTTTTTTAACCCATTATCACTTCCCTCCTCACCCGACCCTTTTTCCTCTCCTACCTCACCCGGAAAAACATCTTCCTTTACACCCTTTTCCTCTACGACCCTTTCTTCTCCTACCTCTTTTTCCAATCCTTTATCATTTCCATCAACATCCGGTTCGTCTTTTTCCTCTCCTACCACACTCGGGAAAACACCTTCCTTTACACCCTCTCCCTCCATCACCCTTTCTCCTACGACATCATGTTCTAATCCTTTATCGATTTCCTCCTCATTTGATTCCCCTTTTTCCTCTCCTACCACATTCGTTGAATCCCCTTCTTTTCCACCCTCTCCCTCTATCACCCTTTCTCCTTCAACCTCCTTTTCTAACCCATTATCACTTCCCTCCTCACCCGATTCCCCTTGTTCCTCTCCTACCTCACCCGGAAAAACACCTTCCTTTAAACCCTCTCCCTCTATCACCCTTTCTCCTACGACCTCTTTTTCTAATCCTTTTTCAATTTCCTCCTCATTTGATTCCCCTTTTTCCTCTCCTACCACGTTCGTTAAAACCCCATCTTCTCCACCCACTTCCTCTGTCAACCTCTCTCCGTCAACCTCCTCTTTTCCACTTCCTTCCTCATTCGATGCCCCTTTTTGGTCCTCTAACAACTTATCATTTGTTTCACCCTCACTTTCATTCCCTACCCTCACTAACTCTTCCGCCACCTCCCCTTCATGTTTCTGTACCTCTACTTGTGACTCCTCCGTTCTCTCCACGTTGGTTAATATGTCGCCCCTCTCTTCACTTGGTCGACGATTTTCGAGTTAAGTGATGTTTAAGGGAGGAAATTCATCTTTATAATCACCTCTTCCACAACATGTGATGGGATATGAGATATTCCGTTCTCTCCACGTTGGTTAATTTGTCGCCCCTCTCTTCACTTGGCCGGCGATTTTCGAGTTGAGTGATGTTTAAGGGAGGAAATTAATCTTTATGATCACCTCTTCCACAACATGTGATGGGATATGAGATATTCCGTTATATCTCGACGCCTAGTTACCCCAAATTCTTGTAAATCTCCACGTAATTCTGAAGAATAAGCGACTATTTATAGGAGAGACGTGTAGTCAACAACGAGAGTCGTATGTAGGTGTATACATAAATCAAAAATCTATTTCGATAATGTCATAGTTTGTCCGAAGGTGTAATATATACGTAGAAATTATAAAAGCGTGAATTCATTAAAACGCGGCAATCCATTGTGAAAATAGGGTGATATCAAAATATAAATTTTAATAATTGGTTTTGAATTCCAAATATCGCCTTTTTAAAAAAATAAAAAAATTGAAGCGAGAATATGTAAAAATTACCGCCAAATTATTTTACGAAGCAGTTGTGAAAAACGTTGCAGGTTATTAAATGTACGGAATTCTCCAAGAAAAGAGTCCAAAAGGACAATTGGTTTGTGTATTATGGTTGTTTTACATGCATCACGATTCCACGGTTAATAAAATGGCCACGTGTAATTGTGGTTGTCCAATAATATGTCGCTATATGTTTATTCAATAAGATATCTCCTAATTGCGACTCATTTAGAGTGAAAATTAACTGTAATAAGTGTTTGTTTTTCGACTTCGTGACTTCGTCGTCTGAAAGAAACGTAATTAGAGTTAAGAGTCTTTATTAAAGTAAATTTACTCTAATATAAGCTCCAAAGCGCGACACTATTAGAGATTAAAAGTACACTTGTCATATGAAAATGAAAAAAACATAACGGAAATAGTGTTTACATACGAATTACATTGGTAATCCGTCGCTAATAACTATTGGTAATTAATTACGCATATACGTATAATTTACATGTAACTATTGACGGTTGTCAGAGGGAACTGACATCCAGCGCGACAAATTATACAACGTCACATTGACGTCGAAATATACGGACTGACAAATTTCGTACGTCTACGTAAGTTAGTTTTTACAATTAGCGCGCAAGTAATTATCACCGACATAACCAAATATAGAATAATGAAAAAAAATTGAGTTAAGTTCATTGTTGAAAAAGGTCTATTTCATCAACTACTATACAGTACACCGCCAATCGCTATTAGCGTTGTGTACGCTAATCCCGTCCCGCTTTTTTTTTTTATTATTCTCAAATAGCGTAGTTTATTCTATTTTTTTCTTTATTCTATTTAGGGTTATATTCAGTACGTTGTCTCTTAAATAGAGTGGTGTACGGTCAGTGTCAGACCGTACATAAATGTACCTTTTTAAGTTAAAAATTACAATAAATTAGTTTTAGTAATCGCGGACGCATGAGAATGTGCGTTCTAAAAAGGAAAAAAATCAGGTCGTAAAAAATCCCGCTCGCACATATTCGTCCAACAGCCGCGTTTCGACCGTGTGAATGTACGATTTGTGTACGATTTGTCAGATTTTGTACGGAAACTTATATTAGTGTAAGCATGTTTGCGACCGACATTTGTTTTTTCAAAGATCCAAATTACCATAATCAAACAATTAGAATGTATGATTTTTTCCAAAATTTTCAAATTCTTAAATAGCGTACACCACGGTAATTATTTGTATACGCTAATGAAACCTACACGCTAATAGCGATTGGCGGTGTAGCGTCCATTACTCTATTTTTTTTTCTGGTTTTTTTACTTTAATTTTTTCACTACTCTAATTACGATTCGCGGTGTACTGTACATTGCAACGGTTTACGCTTTTAGTGTGATTTTTTTTTCACTTGCACGTGTGTCAGATTTCTTATCTGACGGTTGCGATCGAAGGTATGATTTCGGCCTTCCGATTGGCGGTCACCAACATATAATCGAAAGAATGTGGATGTAGAAAATACGTTTTACGTGACACTAAGGCACTTTCCCATGTAACCGAAACTTTAATCTTGTAACTTTTTTTTTAGCGAAGATTCTCCGTACATCTTTATGAGAATTCCGATGTAATCGCAAATAACTTGTTACTTCAAAAAGTGACAAGCGTAGACGTGTACGAAACACGTGACACATAAACGATACACATAATGTTGTGAAACTTCCACTCAATTTCGATTTCAAATGTCCACCCGCACGTTGAACAGTTTCTGTCACTTCGCTTTATCTGCACGCCACATTGTCGACGTGGAGGTATTGCAAATGTTTAGGGTTTGTGACATTGTGACGTCACGCGCGTCACGCTCAACTATGACAGCGCCCACGTCACAATTTCTAAAACTTTCCGCCATGATTTTCCGATTGTTGTTTTTTGTCTTTTCCTACTCTACTTGCCATCAAAATACGCTCAAAGATAGTCAAAAGAAATCGTTTTCATAAATATTTCATTTGATACCTTTCTTGCCTTTTTTTATTGCAAGAATTGTGAGATATACGCGTTAGTGGGAGAGGGAGAGAGAGAGAGGCGCTTTCATGGACTTCGCTTTTGCGAAACGGCGTCCCTTGGTCGAGACCCCTCCACTGCCTCTGTACGGAAAAATGTGCACGGAAAAAAGTACGTACAGGCTGTAAACGTGCAGTGGATTTTTTTTGACGAAAAATTTGTCAAAAACCTCCGACGCGTGCGAAATCATATGCAAATTCGCCCACGTCGTGGAACTTTATTTAAAATCACCTCTCGAGGTGATTTTATTAAAGTTTGAAGATGATCTGGAAGGACGCGAAACTTTCGCGTGAGTGGGTCGAAACTCGCTAAACGATAAACTGCATCGCAATAGACGACAAACTGCGGTACAGCTAAAGTTTTAATGGAACGCAACTTGTACGGTGGTAATTTGAATTTTTGGGTACGGCTGCAGATTTTTTCCTTTTTTTCCAAGTTATAAAGGAAAACGACAGAAACTAACTGCAACTTTAGCACATGGGAAAGCGACGTACTGTACTGTAGTCCATGTTTCACAATCTGTCGATCCTATCTATAGTTATTGTGTTGTTGCCTTAACTGAACGGCGGACGTGTATACATGATCATCTACATCGCACGAACTGTTAAGTGGGGAACAGGACCGTTGCTTGCCACGTGTGTCATGCATCTCATGTCCATGAAGAATCCTGTAATGGAATTTTGGCAGAATATTCCATAACTCGCGGTGTTTTATTAACGTGACTCAATTTCGGACATTAAAATTAGTAATATGCCCAGAAATAGCGCATCTTTTACTGATAGCATACCGGATGCCAAACAGCGTACGGTATCATTGACGTAAGCATGTCGAGTGCCCACATTTGTGATGTACCATGAGCAACGAGATCCGACATTCCAAAAAAATCCAAACATAATAACGGCGAGGAGTGGCGCTCTATTTTTTGGCTCAGCCTTGTCCATTGGATTTGTCGATACTTCCATGTCAGCCCTATTTGTTGACTTTCACGTGCCAAAAGTCGTGTATCATAAATACAACAACAGATTCTAATATTCTATTAGTACAGTTGCAAATAAAATACTTATACTTTTTGCTGTCTTAGAAGTTAGAACCAACGCCTGATTGCATTGTCCGCAGACATGCATGGAAGGCCAGTTCAGGAGGAGCTACAAGCATTCAGAAACTAGATTTTTCGCACAGAACCATCAGTGGGAGTACGATTTTGAACCTGATTCACTCATAGAACTAGCATAGAACAGATCTCTCTTCTCGAACTTGATTGTCTCGTTCAAGTTACAACTCTGTATTCTGAATCAACAGAACGCTTTTTACATAGAAGCATTCACAGAACTCCTGTTCCCTGGAACTTTGATGAAAATCTGCGCATAGAACGACACTTAGAACCATTTGACTTCTTGAACGGGAGTGCACGCTCTAGTTCTAGACAGAAAAACGCTCAGAGAACCTAACATAGAACCCGTTTTTCTTAAAACGGGAGTGTCACTTTCAAACCCTGCGCTTCGCTTCCCTCTCCCTCGGGATTTGTGGGTTACTGTGAGCCCTCCAGATTGAGCAACACTAGTAACGAGCCTTAACGAGCGCCACGTGGCAGCTTTCTGGCTATCCGACAATTTTTTACAAAACAGCGGCGCCGCCATTGGTTCCTTTCCTTAGCTCTCTTCACCAATGGCTTATAATGTGAGTGATTTACAGGAACTAGTCAGCTAGAATCAGTTCTCATCAAGCTAGAAACAGTACTGTATGTTTCAGTAAAACAAAGTACAGCCACCAAATAATATAATAAGGAACAGTTTCTTAGTTCAAAAAATTAATTTGTCATATTCGATCTTGTTTTATTAGTAAGTATTCAGCTATTAATTTAGTAAGTGGTCAGTAAGTTTTCAGTAAGTTATAAATAAGTCACCCGGAAGTATCGCAGCTCTTTCCACGTACTCTGGCATTTTTATAAATAAAATATAATTCAGAAACAGTACTCTGCTTGACAGTACCGAGCCTTGTTAAACTCACAATGGACATGGAAATGGATTGTTGTGGAGAAACAAGTAAGCAGACAGTAAGCAAAAAAAGAGAGTTAAGTGAAAAACAAGAAGCTATTGCTAATGGTCACGAGAATGGCCACGAGAATTGCTTAGATTCTCTTTATGTTCCAGAAGGACTAAAAAAACGTCGTTCAGAAGAAGATTTTAACAGAAAGAAGCCTGATATAGTATCCTCACTTACTAAAACCCTGAGCTTGTCACTTCCTCAAGGCGCCATGGTGAGTCAAATAAATGTATTCTGAACATCTATAGTTCGAGAAGGTTTTCGAAAAGATATTGATTTTTTTTTTAGAAGATTCCTGAAAAGATTTTTGGAAGAAACTGTGCAACTCTTTTGTGACTGGCAGCAGGATTTGCATTTTGATGTTTCTTGCATTATGATGTTGTTGTTTGATTATTTTTGTATTTTGATGTGATTTTATTTATTTTTATCGTATCATGTTATTATTGCAATATTATTGTTGCATTGTTGGTGGTCATTAACTTATGCAAACTCTATACTGGACTAAAGCAGAGATGATAGGCACGAAGGTATCTACAGAAAATAAGGAAAGGAAGGTTTGTTGGGAGATGCACGAAAATTTCTTGAAGATTTACCTAAGAAAGGACCATCGTAGTCATGCTAGTTGTGTTTCCGATAATGAAGTCTGTGTTTTCTTCTATTTTTTTCCACTTGCTTTTTTAATGACTTTTGCCTGATTTGTTTCTCTCCCTTGTTTTTTTTTGTAATGTAGGCTAGCCATTTGCTTTTGGAAGAGCCAATCAGACTGGCTTCTATTTTGGAAACTTCGAGTCCGGTAAACTTTCATAAGTTTCCCCTTAACTTAAAGTTTTTGCATGAATTTTATACATTTGTGTACAAGGCACTTAAGACATGAATTAAATATGTATTAACATATTGAAGGACACACTTTTTAATTTTCTTAAACTTATCTCAAAGGTATCCCTTCGACATGATGGATTGTGTCTGCCTTGTTAGAGTGACAATGTTAATGGTTTTACAGACTCGACACACATGTGAGTAAATGTTGATGGAATTTAACAGTTTATTAGTTGCCTTGTTTTCTGAATTTGTGAATCTGTTACCTTTCCAGAAAAATGTGTACCTGTTACCTTTCTGGAAAAATGAGTATCTGTTACCTTGCTTTAAAATTGTGAATACCTTTCTGGAACAATGTGACTAAAACATTTTTTAGAAACGTTGTTGATTAACTTCGTAAAATGTCAGTCCATCAACTCCTTGTCCTGGAAAATTGTGTATTTGTCACCTTTCTGAAACAATGTGAATCTAACATTTTTTTCAAATCAGGTTCATAAAATGTCAGTCCATCAACCCCTTGTCCTGGAAAATTGCGTATCTGTTACCTTTCTGAAACAATGTGAATCTAGCATTGTTTTCAAATCAGGTCCATTAACATTGTAAAATGTCGATAAAATTAAACTGTTCATCAGCTCCCTTGTCCTGGGAAATTGTGTTTCAATAATTATCAGAATGCTTGCCTTTTGCTGCAGCTATATTACCTACTTCAGAAAGTGCCGATCTCACTTATTTTCGTAATTCTATTTTTATGTTTAATGAAAGCCAGAGATTCTTGCTTTACTCTTCGTGCTGGATGGTACAATCAAAACTTCAGCTGAGCCAGTATTGGTCAGTTTTTGGCTTTTTAAAATGCATTTTTTTTTCTTCTATGACTAAAATAATTTTTGGACATGTAAAATGCAGAAGAATTTCTCTTCTATGACGAAAATCATAGGCACATTGGGGCCCCAATCGAGGTCCGTAGAAACTATCGAGGCACTCCTCCACGCTGGCATGACTGGTATGGACCATTGCATAACTTTTTTTTCTTTTGTATGCCTTTTCAGATTGTGGTGATTGCTTCTGTGGTTTACTTTATTTTCTGTGAAAGTATTGATGTGTATTATATGATATTTTTTTGGTCATGTGAAATTATGTGGATACTGGGTGCTCTTCAAATGTTAGACGTTTGTTTATGTAGACAATGGCAGTTTTAATTCTACACTCATGCTGAATGTAAGTATCTGTTATTGAACAGTATACTAAAATGAGCTGGTCATTCTTTTTGGAACTATTCTGAGCTTTTTTAAATCTTGCCCTTGACTTAGTATTAGTTTTTGCTGTTTTCATGAATCTTTTTAGTTTCCGATGTTTTTTTGCACTTAAACTTGAAATAGTCTCACTTTATTGAGCTGAACGGCCCTGTCATTCCGGATGTCTCTCATGTTGTATTCTTTGTTTTTTCAATTTTGGTTATTCTAAAAGTCTTTGTCTGTTGTTACAGTGGCTCGCTTCGATTTTTCAAGCGAAAATATAGCTTATCATCAAGAAACATTGGAGAACTTGAAATTAGCTGTCAAGAAAACAAAAAAGCTGTGTGCGGTAAGTTTTCAGATTTTCTTTTTGAAATGTAGAAATTATTTTTCAATTTTTTTGGTACTAGTGAAAACAAATTTGATTTGGGAAATGTCCTTCTCAAACTCTTTATTTCTCAATAACAACGGATTAGAATGGAACTGGTGTCATTTGTTCATTTAGGACCCCACAGTATTTGCGGTTCTGGCCTCCTGTGAGCAGGTCCAATGGTTGCCATTCAATCCTAGACTTGTACATATCTTTGATAAAATCTACAGTTCCCTTGTTCTTCCTGGGAGCAAGGAAAATGAACGTTAACGGTTCTCGCCCGAGTTAATCCATGCCATCTATAATCCATTTTTTGATAGATTGTTTTGTAATTATGCATACCTTTTCTCTTTTACCATGCATTTATATGGCCTACAGAGGTTCAGTCCGATAAGGGCAAGCAAATGATAGAGAAAGGAATTTTTAACTTGATACAAGTTTTCTACGGAAATTTACTGCGGAATTTTCTTTCTCTTTCTGTGAGCTTTCATAAACTTGTTAACTCGATTGTAACTTTCTGACCACTGAGTCTTGCACAAGACAAAAATAGTTTGATGCAAATTTGACAAGACAAGGTATCCTGATGAACGAATTATTTCCCTTTTACTTTGCTTCCTGATATACGGCAGGTGATGCTTGATACTGTTGGACCAGAGCTTTGTGTTCTAAACAAGCCTGGAAAACCTATCACACTCAAGGAAGGCGATCATATTACTTTAACACCTGACGTGAACATCAATCCGTCGTCAGAAGTCTTGCCACTGAATTATCCAGGATTGGCAGCGGTAAGCATTTTCTGTGAAAATTTCTGATTTCTTCCTGTTTCCTAACTTTTTTTCTGTTCGTCCTGTTTGAGCCTCCACAGGATTAATGCACCCTGTATGATGTCAAATTGCACTGCTACATGCATTTTCCGGTACTAGGTAGAAGCTGTCCTTTTTACTTTGTTATTTTTTCATGGGCATTGAGTGTGATATGCTCTCACAAACTGTTGCTCTTTCCGCCCATTTCTGGCCTGTCTGTGCTGTGCTTTCAGGCTGTAAAAACAGGAAGCACCATCTTTGTTGGACAGTATTTATTCACAGGCAGCGAGGGGACTTCGGTGTGGCTGGATGTAAGAATTATGTTCTTGATTTTTTTTATTTTTTTTTCCTTTTCTTTCTTTTCATTTTTGTCTTAGTTTTCTTCATTTCCTTCTTCCCTTTCTTTTCTTTCTTTTCTTTATTTTTGCTATCTCTTTGTTCACTACTTTCGAATTATCATGGACAAGGACACTTTTTCTCCATTTCTTTTAACGGTGTGGAATGAATGTTTCTATTTCTGACATTCTAAAGCTGTTAATTAATGATCTGTTTTGACTTTTTCAGGCTCTAGAAATTCAGGAAGTTTTTTCTGAACAATCTGAGCCTGCTGGGACTATCCTGATTGTCCCCTTTATTGGATCTTTCATTCCTCCAGGTTCTAGAAACTCAGGGAGATAAAGTGATTTGTCACATTAAGAACTCTGCGACTTTGGAAGGTCATTTATTCACTGCCCATGCAGCACAAGTCCATATTGACCTTCCCACTCTCACTGATTTCGACAAAGAAGTTATTTCCAGCTTTGGAGTTGACAACGGTATTGACTTTATATCTCTTTCATTTACACGTGACGCCGAGGATGTTCGGCAGGTAGGAGTTTTGTTATCGCACCGCTTGTTGTTCCTGTCTGCTACATGGAATGCACACTAAATAATATGGCTCTATTGTGTGTTCAATCTCTCAAATGCTTGAGTTAAAAAAAATACTAGTCTTTTCAATAGTGATCATTGTAATTTGCTCTGTGTAAGCAAGACCTGTGTTATGTATATCAACTTTGATAAAGAGTTCAATGAATTTAAAGCTTTTTTTACAGTGCGCTTATAAAAGTGATGTCGCCCATGGTTGTCATGGAAGCATGGCACTCTTTTCTTTCATACAAAAAGAACTGTATGATATATAGTGGACGCCTAAAAATCTTACAGTTTGTTGGCCTCAAAAAATTAGCACTTATGTGAAAGTGTCCTGAGTAATTCAACATGGATGTCCTTCGTTTCAGAAATTTATGAAACGCTGAAGAGTTGGTACTAATATGCAGCATCAGGAAGTCGGTTATTTCCAATATCTAGGCAGGTGCAGGTATCTCTTGAAGTTTTCTCTCTGCTTTTTTTAAGCTCTGTGGGTTTTCCTGTCTTTGATGGTTGAGTTACTTGCTTGTTTAATGATGTCGTAAATCAGTTATGAGTCGAAACCAAATTGCCTAAAAGTTATGTTGTTGGATGTGACTATGTTTGCTTTTATGGATGACGATATGTACTGTATATACTTTCAAGTTCAGTAAGTACAGGTGCAACAAGTGAACGCAATGCCTTCTTGCTTTTAGCCAGTCGTCGGATCTCCTTCTATGTTTGATTCTTGCTATCATTAGACGTCTTTGTCTTCAACATGTCTATTGATAAAAACTGCACAATTTTTATTTTTTTAATATTTACACTTATCATTGTGTGATTACGGAAATTGGTATGTTTTGCAGATTTGCATGATAAGGATAACCCATACCATTATATTGTTGATATCCTCTGGAAAAATCTGTATAGTTTATAACCTGACGTTCTTTTTCTTGTGAGTAACAGGCGCGAGCCTTTCTATCAAGGTTGGGTGACTTGGAACAAACACACATCTATGCAAAGATTGAAAACATTGAGGTATGTGCTCCTCAAACTGTTTGACATCACGAGAATATTGTAGACCACATTATCAATTGGCATGCTATTATTTTAATGCTTTTAAGAACTTCAAGGTGGTAATTTGGTCTTGCACTGTTAGGTTTTTGCTCTATGGCATGTATGGGATCAGGGTGTCATGTTGGCAGGAATTGTCCCTGAAATCGTTATGGACTGGAGTTCAAGAATTTTTCTAGCCTAGTCATAAAGATGATATAGTCAACAATGTTTTAGTTGTCAAGGAATAGTGGCCATTCTGTTTTGATGAATTACAGTTACTATAGACTGTATTTTTGCACCTGTTTTGTTTAAATTCAGGTCAACAAGATGTCGGAATGTCGTTTTTGCAATTCTAGTGCATGCTCTCTAACCAGACGGTATCCGTACATTCAAAGATTTTTATTGTCTTATTTTTCTTGAGTTTTTTTTTTCTCGAGGTTCTTCATTTTCCCTATTATTCCTTTTTCTCCTATTCGAGCCCCCCCTGGACTCAAACTCCCAAGTCAGGTTGGAGATTCCGCAGGGCCTGAAACATTTTGATGAAATTCTTTCAGAGGCTGATGGTATTATTTTATCCCGCGGCAACTTGGGTATTGATTTACCTGCCGAAAAGGTGAACTTATTTTTTTAATAACTTCGTTTTTGAATCTTCTTTGTTTTTTGATTTTTTTAGTGCAGGGCACAGATTTGTTTCTAGGGTTTTGGGATGGCCAAATAAGAGTCTGACCAAATGTTAATGCCTGAAAGCTTATGACTGTTGAGAATGCAGAAAACATACAGTATTGTCTCCATTCTTAAAAACATGCAAGCATTGCAGTTTCTCTGATCTTCTAATGTTATAGGTACATTTAGTGATTTAGTTGGGCTTATTGATTTGAGAATTTAGTTGATCCCACGTCAAATCATGTATGCCAGGAAAAGGACTATCTGGATGGTTGTCATCCCGGACTTTTGTATTTGTAATCCCTGTATTCTACATAAATGTGGCCTAAGGTTTGTATCGTCCATCTAATCCTTAGTAGATGTTGTCGTTAATGTGTTGAATTGCATAGCTGGTATGACGGTTGGTCCATTGTTAATATTCGGGTAAAGAAATTGTGAGCGTAGGGTTTATGTTAGTGTTTTAGTACTAATCCAGTTTGAATGCCGTGGCTGATTCAAACCGTTGAAAGAATTAGCGGTAAGAATCGAAACAATTTGTGTTTTTAATAATATATTGCAATCAGAGGGCAAAAAGAAGGCACCGAATTAGTTTTAGTAATGCCATTAGCAATTCACAGTGTAATAGATTTGCATATATATGTACATTTATATTTTCATTTCTTTTTGGGGATTGGTTGACAGGTTTTCCTTTTCCAAAAGGCAGCATTGTACAAGTGCAACATGGCAGGAAAACCAGCTGTTGTCACACGAGTGGTCGACACTATGACCCAAACTCCACGACCCACCCGTGCAGAGGCGACAGATGTTGCAAACGCTGTTCTTGATGGTGAGAACATTTTCAATTTCACTTTGAAGAAAGGATTTTTATTTCAACATAGAAAGAAGCCTTCTTAGAGCCCCTTAGAGCCTTTCTTTTTGCTGATGAATAGTGTTGCTTATTGAGTGAATGAACCGGGTATTTCAGGTGCTGATGCCATTTTGTTGGGAGCTGAAACCTTTCGCGGGCTTTATCCTAAGGAGTCAGTTATTACTGTGAAAAAAATTTGCTCAGAGGTATGACCAGCTTCTGCCGTATTCTTGGTTTATCATCCTCGTAAACTTGTCTTAGTAATATAGAGGAAGTATGCTTGAATAACTGCCTATGGAATCAACAACAGTGGGAGTTTCTCTCGCATCTCAAACATTGAAAAAAATGGGCATATTTTTGTTTCTGCGCGTTAAGCTTATTCGTTTGGAGGATGATACAGCAGGAGAGGGTAAGAAAAACAATGCAATCCATTTGAAGTTCAAATCCCCAGTGGGAAGTCAAAAAGTAAATTATGTATTTAAAGAGAAATAGTGTTTTGCCCTGATATTATGAAATGTTGCGAGACTGTGAAAATGAAAACCTCAATATGTGCAAGGAGATGCATTTGTCTAATAGAACATCTCTCTTATCTTTGGCTAGAGAAATTTGCGTTTCAGCCCCTTCCTTCACATAGAATGTCGTGCTGACCATTCAGAATGCATAGTATGCAGGGGCGGGGGTGGGTTGGGGGGCTTGTATGCCTGAATATACGTCCTTTCTGTTAGTTGTCACGACCATGGTAATATGTGGTAACCATCATGGTAGAATATTTTTTTTGTGTGGACAGAAATCCTTAAATTCTGATGTTTCAGGGAAATCTATTTTTATTTTTAAAGTAAGATTGCATATGTCATTGGTGTCCCCGAAAAATTCTAAAATCAAATGTTGTGCAATGCTCTTCTTGACACTTAGTGCTTTTCTATGTACGGTTGCCTGTTATTTGTTAGGCCGAAAAAGTTTACAACCAGGAACTATACTTCAAGAAAACTGTGAAGTATGTCGGTGAGCCCATGAGCCAGTTGGAATCGATCACCTCCTCAGCGGTGAGTATATTTTGTCTCTCTGTTTGGAGTTACTAAAATATAAAATGTCAAGATAGGGACTTATAATTTCTACCAGTGAGTAATGTTCAAATTGTAATGTTTAATTTCTATACTTTCTCTCAGTTTTTAGTAAGGGAGTTCATGGCGTATTTGATGTTCTAAAAGTATCGTGTGATTTCTAGGATTAAAAGTTTTCGCTAGCAGTTTTCCTATGCGGTTGATAAAGTATGTAATTTTAGAAAAGAAATCTGTGATTTTTACTATTGAGTATAAGTTTGCTCTCGCAGTTTTTCTCTGGGTGCTCAAAGTGATCATATTCAAAAAGTATCGTGTTTTGGAGAGTGCACAATGTGATGTTAATTCATTGACTGCGTTTATGTTCTTGATTGGAAAAGATGCTCAGTTCGTTATTGGTCCGGGTTGAAAAAAATGTCTTAGTGCGGTTTTTGGGTCCTGGTTAAAAAAAACGTTTCAGGTCCGGGCAGCAGAAAAGGTGCGAGCCTCTGTAATTGCTGTTTTCTCGTCCTCGGGCAGAGCAGCTAGGTTTGTTCTCTTCGTCCTTTGGAAAAAACTCGAAATCTCTGGCATGCACTTTGTTTGAATAAACTAACGCCTTCGCTCAAGCACTTCAATGTTCATCAGTCGTTAGGTTTCCACATTTTCCTGTGCTATCTATAACTCTGTTTTTGTCTTAACGGGATTGCTATCTTATGTCATTTAAAAATTTTATACAGGGTAGGTCTTTGTTCGTCAGATATATGTAGGAAACCCTGGTGTTCGTCAATTTTTTGTTGCAAGCACTGAGTTTATAGAGCAAGATGTAATTGATTTTTCAAATGTGTTGCCTGATTTAGTGGCAATTGTTTTTTTTTTTTCATTGTGATCTTGATTCAGACACTGAGTTCTTGGGACAAAACCTACAGATTCAAAGAAACAGAAATGTAAAGAACAAAAAGCATAAACGTAAAGCATAGCATTAAGATTTTTTTGTATGGATTGGGGTGCTTTATGCTTATTGCCAAGCATAAACGTAATGAACATAAATAAACATAAACAAACATATAAATAAACTAATAACAAATGACTTCAAGAATTTAAAAAAGAAATTCAAATCGGCTGTGAAATTTCAGGCTCATTGCTAAATATCGACCGACAATGCCGGTGTTGGTCATCGTCATACCACGCCTTAGCACCAACCAGCTCAAATGGTCTTTCACGGGAGCATACCAGGTGAAGTAAAATATCCCTTTTTCTGGCGTATATAACTTTTTCCATATGTTGTCATTACCTTACTGTTTTAGCATTGCTATATTGTACCTACAAATTCTTCTGCGAACAAAATTTGATGTTCAAATTGGGTTTTACTTCTGTGTGCGAGCCGATATTGACGCGTCAACAAGTAGTTGTAGAAGTACGTTATGGCAGGTCGCAAAGGCATTTTTTTTCCTTGACTTAGTACACCATGATATGATTCGTGTTATTCGAAAACCTATATAGTCACATAAGGTAAGGCATAGAGTGTGAACGGGCAAGCCTTGGTAGGATTGACAGTAATACATATAATTGGGCTCATTTTGGTGGTAGAAAGATTTGTAGAGCTATTCGATTATTGAATATTGTAAAACCATCAGAGTAAGACATCACAGTACCAAATACCAAGACGTCTGCGGGCCCCCCTGTATTGCTTTCCATGAATCAGTCTTTGACACGTGGTGGGAAGTGTTATTATTTGTTTCTAATCACAAGTCCTTGTCAACATCAAATTCAATTGAAGTATGGTCACTTTCAAGATGAGTTTGATGTTTAATTCTTCTATAGGAATAGGGATATGACCCTTTAATTCTTTAAAGGTGGTTAAACATTTGCATACTGCACCGGTCCATATCGGATTATCCACAGATACTGTTAGGTATCCTTTCACATATTATAGTTTCACATAGTATACAGCTTATCTGACTCGGTCTTTTATGACTTTCTGTAACAGGTAAAGTCTGAGGGCTCTGCTATAACTGTTAGCCCCACCACACGACCCGGTCACAAGACTATTTTACCGTCCGTTGTTAGTATTCGAACTCAGCCCTCGTGTTGACTTTTTTTACTAAGTAGTTCATTGAGTTGCCTCCGACTCTCTCACACTGACATGACTGACCTGCGATAGATTTTTGACTGGTCGTTTTCTAATCACGTTAACCTTTTTTACGTTTATGAATCCCGTTTTTCTCAATCCTTGGGTTGGAATTCCATGGACAACTATTTCCACCAGTCAACTAGAGAGGTTTATACCTGTAGTTTTTGCGGAGTTCTATTTACTGATCCCTTAGATTTTATCTTTACTTTTTTATTTTCACTTTTTAATCGTCACTGGTGAGGATAGTGCAACGTCAACCAGACAGTAGAAGATCATGGAATTTGTGTATTATGTAGTTTCTGCCGAGTTATACTGACTGGTTATTTCTTTTTTATCTTCACTAAGGATAGAGCTATTTCCACCAGACTATGAAATCTGTTTATTATGTAGTTTGTACTGAGTTCTACTACGAAGCTACTTAGTTTTTATCTTTTTATCTTCACTGATGAGGATAGGTCTATCACAACCAGACGGTTTGTATATTAACTAGTTACTTTGGTTTTACCTTCTCGTATGAGGATAGGGCGCTGTTAGTGTCCTAAGTGCCTTTTCATTTTTCTGGCTGAAAGTGTAACATCCCGACGTTGTGGTTTTTATTAGTTTTTTTAAGAAGTTATTAATTTTGTGATTTTAATAGGTTCCATTTGAGAAGATCTTCAATTTTCCGGCCTGATTTTTTTTGTCAAATGCAGGCAAGGCAATGCCTCTTAATGCGAGGGCTTTTTCCGATGCTCGCGGATCCTCGACAATCGGTAATTGCCAATAAAAACCTAATTAACCCTACCTAGCTCCTATTTTAAATTCCTAGGAAGTGTTTGAAAATTCTTGACCAACATCCTTTCTTTGGTGTTCTCTGGTTTCTTGTAAAGCTCTTCAAAAGCCATCTATCTGAATCTTTTTATGAGCAAGATTGGATATTACTCATGTCTTTGAACCATAGTTCAAGTGTGATAAACAGTTGGAAACACTTTTAATGGTAACCCCGTACTAAATGTCTAAATGGATTTTTCGAGTATATTGCGTGTCGTACTGTGAATAGTACGGTGAAACTATATATATTGTTTTCAATTTTTTTCATGCTGAGCTCTTTATTTTTAAAACCTCAAATAACCTGGGAATTTTCTTGGAATTTCAGGAAGACCTTTACTCATAGCTTACCAGTTTCATTTTTTCTGTTTGGTTTCTGTTTCTCTCATTTCCGTTTTTGAACCATTTCCCCTTCCTGGTATCTTTCCGCTCTTCCGATCCATTTCTCTTTTTCTGTTTTTTTTTTTTCCAACAGGTTGAAGCGAATCTATCGGCGAATGAGTCTATTTTGAAGGTCGCTTTAGATCACGGAAAGGCCGCCGGTCTTATCAGAGCTCATGATCGCATTGTCATCTGTCAGAAGTTGGGAGACTCCGCGGTTGTCAAAATTATCGACTACGAAGATTAAAAAAAGGCAATGAATGACGAAGGTTTAAAATCTGTTATAGACTACGAAAACTGCAAAACTGAAAAACTGCAATGAAATACTGAGGCAGATATTGGGCAGAAAGATAGGTGGGAAGTTTTCTTTTTGGCAGTGGTTTTTATCTTAGACATTATTAAAGTGTTTCTCACTTGAAAATTCTTCGAAAAAAAAGAAAAATTGAACTTAACAGGCTAAAAATAGAGAATTCTGCCATACTCTTTTGGATATAAAGAGGTGGTTATGGGTTTATAGGATTTTATAGTTTTAGGGTTTAAACCCTTAAAACTTTGTGAACCATGGAAACCGTTGCTTGGTTAATGGTTATGTTAGAGACCGTATCTCAGTTTTTCAGGTAGCTTGTTTTTCCTCACTTAGACTCTATTTTGTAGTATGGATTTAGTATGGTGGTTATCATCGTAGACTGGTAATAGGGTTTTTATGACAAAGCTGCGTGTAAAAGTAGGAAAGAAAAAGAAAAAAAAAAGGGTATAAATTCTTACAAAGGTTTACCTCGGGTAATATCCTAGAGGGTGTGCATCCAAGAACTGTCCTATTATTTATTTTCAGTTGCCTGCCTTTTTAGCTGATCATGGTGGCGATTAAGCTTTTCATTTTGATGTATTTTTTTCCTTTTTTTTTTTTTTTTTTGCTTTTAGAATGTGGCGTTCCCTCTCCCGGTAATCTAACAAGTGGCAAAGTGTGCAAAAAAGAAAATCCGTTGCAATGTGTTGATATACTGTAGCTTTGTAGTTCTATTGTTTTGTTGGCTAAATGTTAATCATCTCCTCTCTATTTTTCTCTCCGTCCTCACGCCCCCTCTCTCCCGCTCTTCCGCGGATGCATTGTGCATAGACACTAGAAAAAGGTGGAGAAGAATGTGATAGAGGGTGAAAAAGAAACGAAAATACCGCGATTCTTGTTGAACAGGGAAATGTCGGATTGTGGTGTGCCTCATCTCATACAGATGAAATAGACTTATAAAAAAACTTTTATAACCCTTGGGAAGGTGGGAAAGCTACGTCCTTGTGAAGATTTATATCTTATTCATTACATGTAAACGCCATGCATTCTCAAACCTGGAAATGGTGTTCAGTTTGTACCTCTTGTGTACCAGTGTGCCTGTGGGTGTGTGTGTAACTGTGCAAGCGCATGTGGTTTTTGTCTGGACCCCAATCCATCATAGAAATTGCTGGTGAATTACCTTATAGTATCAGGAGGGCTCTTGAATCTAGATTTGCAGGTCTAGAAATTTGTCAGTGTGTTTTTATTTGTTAGTTCTTTGATAACCAGCATGTCATTGTTTGAGTTCGTGTTTTTGAGATTAATCACGACTCTTTTCCCTTTGATGATGATGCGGTGGTTTTGACGATGATGATGGTAATGAAGGTGTGATCATCATCATGATGACGATGATGATAATGATAATGATGATGTGATCATGATGATGGTGATGATGACGATGATGACAAAAAAATAATGATAATGATGTTGGAGGTGCCAAGAGAACTCCAAGACAATGGAGAAGGAAAAAACAAAATTATGATGATTGTTACTGAAAAAATAATGAATATAATAACAGGGCGAATGATCATGGAAATGGTTTTTCCCAAGGAAAGAAAATGTGATCCTGATGAGCCTCTCGTAAATCATATGGGAAAAAGGAACACATAACTGAACGAATGCAACAAAGAGTGAACACATCATGTTTCCGTTAATATGTCGACATTCTTAGGTCCAGTCAACTTCAAAATCTGAAGGTATAAAAAAAAAAGGGAAGAGAAAGTGAAGGACAGGAAGGATTGTGGAGAATTGATATTTTACTTGTTGCAAGCTAAAAAAAGTAGTATTCAGAAGCTTAGGGTTTTCCATATTTCATCTTGAACCTAAGGACCTGTCGAACTGGATAACCCTTCAAGTTTTGCATGTAAAAATATAACACAATCCTAAATGACACACATTTTTAAAAAGTGGCGTACGCTCTAGCTCGCACCTAAATATATGCTCTATCTAAACAGGAGGAAAAATCGACTGTCCATCACGAAACCATACCTGTTTCTCAACAATCCTAAACTCTTGTTACTGAAAACTTTGAACTCTTCCTCTCTCTCCCTCTCTCATGTTAACTCTCTTTTATTCGAGACTTGTAATTCCAAGTCATAGTATTTGCTACAATGTAATCGTGTCCGGTAATCACCATATATAATTTCATTCCATCCCCTTCGTTTCCTTTCGTCTTAAAACTTTTCATAAATCTTCTGGACTTTTAGGGTTTTTAACTTGCTGAATTACAGCTTACCAAAATAACTTTTACCGGACTTATACTGCCTTTTTCTTTTTCTGCAAAAGAAAAGAAGTGAAAGTGAAATTGAACATCGGTAATACCACAAAAAAATAAAAACAATAAAATGAGGAAAAATAACAACAACAATCACGACAACCACTACATTTACCAACCAAACAATGGAATAGTTTGTGACAACAGTTCAAATGCGTGACAAAAATTGGAAACGCTATATGTGGTTATCCCATTATGCATATTATACAGTATAATAAACGTTTAGCATTGGATAACCCCATAAAGTGTTTCTGTTGTTTTCCCATACATTTGAACAATCTTCCTGATCATAGATGACTGCAATATTTTCTGTCAAGGTTCCAAAATTGCAGAAGAAACTCACCTTTTCTTCTTCGAGAGCTTTGAGATAGGAGTAGAGCGCCACACCACCAATAGCGATCATGGTTCCAATACCAGTTTGCGTCGAAATTTTGTTTCCTAAATACCAACAATGTCACAGATTTCAAGTTTAGTTAATACCAACAAATGTCACATATTAATTGATAACAACATTGTCACGTGTTTAGTTGGTACCAACAATATCACATGTTTAGTTAATACCAGCGATGTTCCGTTGATACCAACAACGTTACTGATACAAACGATGTCACATGTTTAGTTCATACCAACGAAGTCACATGCTTAGTTTGATGTTCAATGCTCCCATTAAACACAATCATAAGGTGGTGCTAACACACTATCAACAATGATAAGTTAATGATAAATTAATAAAAGATACACAAAAAAATTGAAAGTGGTGTAAACGCAATATCATTAATAATAACAACAGAAGCAAGGGTCGTGTATGCAAGAATATAGATGCAGGTAAACTGGAAAGTGTGGAAAAGGTCCTCAATTCACAGGATAGTAACGTGGAAAAAATAAAATGTTAAACATAAATAGTGGGGCCAGCGTAATCATATGGGTGAAAAAGAATATGGTTTGCATCTCGTTTAAGCAAAAACGAGACCCACAAAAGAATGCTTGTAGATTTTTTAATAACTTATGCATTGATATGGTTTGGTGGGGATATGGTAAGTACCGAAAACAATAATGGAGAAACCGATAACGAATACACGTTTTAGAACATTTCCAACCGCATGTGTGAGGGGAGAAACTCGTTCCAAAGTGTTTGTCGCCAACTGCAGAAAAACGTCAAAACTCTCAGAAAACAAGTCGTTTCAAAACGTCAAAATGGGCAGCATTTAAAGGAGAACTTATCTCAAAACGTCAAAATGGGGACTTCTAGAAAACAACTCATTTAAAAGCGTCAAAATGGCAATTTTCACAAAATAAATTTTAAGAAATCGACATACAGTGAAAACTACTAAAGCAATAACAAGCACAATCAATAAGTCCCCATATGCAACACCTATTTTTCATAAGGGTCGAAACTCCAAGACAGCCCCACTACCAAACCAAATGTCGGGAGTGGCCATGGAAGGAACCATCTGAAGAAATAACATTCTCATGAGGACTAGGAGATACAAATGCATTAACGGGAGAAAACAAAACTGGGTGCTATGAGAAATGTACACTGAATTGTTATTAGCAAAAATAACACTAATTTGGTGCAGGATTTTGCGCCTCAAACATAAACAGCGTTAATAATACTCATTGTTTAATTCTTCATGCTAATTCAATAAGCGGTTGAAAATTGTCCACATCGCCCAGTCCTAAATTAGAAACAACAACTTTAAAATAAACCCAATGCTATATATTCCTTAACACAAGTAGCGATTAACAGTGGAGTTACCTGATTGTAGAGGTGATAAAACATTCCAACCCAAAAGAGGTCGGTAAGAAACTTGGTCAATCCCACTTTTGCAATGGCATCTTTGAAGCCGTATTGGACTAAAGCAGGGCCTTCAATCTGCAGTACGGCACAAAGAGTTTAAAGAACAACAAAAATACGGGATAAGAGAAAAAGGAACAGAAAGGAAAGGAAAGGAAGGAAGGGAAGGGGAAGAGAACAAAACAAAAGAGAAGGGGAAAAAAGGAAAGGGTGGACAGGAGAGGAAAGGAAAAGAAAAGAAGAGAAGAAAGGAACATGAACATGGAAAGGACATCACTTATTGCAACTGGAGCATCAAGTAATATTATGAAAAACTAAAATTAAAATTTAGATTTAAATACAGAGTGACGTATCTTATACCAGAAGTTGAATTTGATTTACGCTGATATTTTTGTTTGTGATTCAAAAGAAAAAATACGCCAAATTACTGCCTTAATTTGGAAAAAACAGCTTTAGCCATATGAGAATAAAAGAATCAGTAGCATTGAGATTAAACTAGCCCAATAATACTGATATATGGCAGGGTGACACGAAAGCATGTTGTCAACTCCTTCAAAAAGTGATATTAACATAAGGATATTGAGTGAAAAAATCACACAACCGAATTATGTGTGTAAATTTGAATAGCGATGATTGGTGTCTCACATCAAGCATTTTTCACAGGAATATTACAATTTTGACCAGAATCTACACCATGTATTGTTAATTGCATCAATGACACAAGGCCATGCCCCGACATTCCACCCCTTGGATCACCCCTTGGATCTAAAATAGTATGGAAGACATATTGTTTTTTTCTTAACGGTTAAGAGTCAGCCGCGTCATTTGGAATTGAATTAGAATTAATAACATTAATATATATATACGCCACGCTGAAAAATTCTTTACTCTAAACACGGCAGTGTTTTATATTACAAAGGAGAATTGCAAAGCTCTAAAACTACTTTGTCCGGTAATAAAGTTCATAAGTTATTTTAATTCGCCTAATGCAAGGACAGGTGGGGTGAAAATCACATATAGCAGAGTTTATTAAGAGTTTTTTTGGATTAATAAAGGTTTTTAGGGGAGGTCACATACAATGAGAGCAGGAGGAATACAGAATAGAAGTGACAAGATGGAAATGTAGGCATAAACGTTGGTGGAGTCCATGCCCACCTGTAAAGCAATGTTACACAGGCAATAAAAAACGTCATTCAGGGAATTGATCACATGTGATTCGAATGATTTCCTATTTTTTTTCCATTTCTCATGAATTTTGCTTGAAATCAGGGAGACCCTCTAGAACCAGAATCCATACGCATATTACTGTCTTCCTCTTTCGTTAGCGTTCTCGAATAAAGCTGATAAATAAAGGCAACAAATGCAATACAAAAAAGTCGCAGAATTTTAAGGCATCCCCAAAAACTCATGCTCCCAAGCTACTTGTGTTCATATGGACAAATGAAGTAATTTGCCATAGGGAAATTACATACCGGTATTTAGTTATGCGACTGTGGATAAGAATAGTTAGTGTACATAAATATGTACAAATTGTACACTTTTTACCACGAATAAATGATTTACCCACACTAACGTAAATATATTCCGAAAAAGCAATAATGCCCCAGCAATGGCCTAATAATGTTCAGCCTCAACGATGTGACTGACCAAGAAAGAGGAAGGAGGAAGGAAGGAAGGAAATGGAGGAAGGAAGGAATGAAGGAGAGATGGAATGGAAATGGATGGAGGGAAGGGGGGGAGGGGGGGGGGAAGGGGGGGGGAGGGGAACATTATTATTTTATTTTATTTACGATGAATTTATTTTACGACGCATTTTATTTACGATATTTATTTTAGGATGATTTATTTACTTTATTTATTTTATTTATTTTATTTTATTTTATTTTATGAGCATGATTATTTATTTTTACTGATGAAATTTATTTTATTTATTGATATTTTATTTACGATTATTTATTTTATTTTAGGAGATGAGGAGGATTTATGATGATGAGATGATGAGGGGAAGGAGAGGAGGGAGTCAATAGAGAGTAAATCAGGACTCAAAAGGATTTCAGTGTTGATTTGTGCAATAGCCAAGATTTTTAAGCACCCTCGCTAACAGCATGGAGTATCGGCAAAAAAGTGGAATAATTGTGACTTACCCAGAACCACTGGGGTCAATGAGAGCCACAGAGGGAAGGAAACACTTTGACCCATCAGAAACTGGGAAGCTGCCGCACTGAAGAATGGCTCAAGAGCTACGCAGGTCACAAAACCACAAAAGACCTGGATCAGTAAGGACGAAAATCGCTCAATCACCCTATTGTGTAATTGAGTGTTTTGTACATTTATTTTTGTACTTATTTTCATGCATGCAAAATTTACCCTTTGCTTCAGTGTCTAGAAATATGAAACTACCAAAATATTTTGAAAGCTCGAGAATTGTACGAATATCTGGCAATGTATTGCATCATATTT
Source organism: Zygnema cylindricum (assembly GCA_037447655.1). Classification (NCBI taxonomy): domain Eukaryota; kingdom Viridiplantae; phylum Streptophyta; class Zygnematophyceae; order Zygnematales; family Zygnemataceae; genus Zygnema; species Zygnema cylindricum. The sequence goes on along the minus strand of JBBHKE010000653.1, from coordinate 71,926 downwards.
CTGCCTGTGTCACCTGCGTAAGAATTAATTATTTGCATAACAAAATCACAAATCCCACAAGTACACTGCCCATTGCTACAACTGTTAATGACGTATTTTGGTCACGGCTTTTTTCAACAAAAAATACAAAATAGTGTTAATCACACTAAGTCGCCACGTCTCCCTGGAATATATTAGTATTATACATTTTAATTCCGCATTTACAATAACAATTTCATTACACTAATAGTGATGAGCAAAGTAGCTGCTTTCATTATCTGCTGCGACTTAGTCATATTTAGTCCAACTTATAATACTTCTACAAAATATTATTTGAGAGAAAGCAGCACCAGCATGGGGCTCTAAGATCATACTCACAACATTACAAGGTCAGGTAGGAGATCGTATCTACCCTTCGCAATTAAGGAAAATTATATCAAAAGGACATGTTTTTTTAAAAAGACAATTTTATTCTGCAATTTGGAGGTAACAGATTTTTTTTTTTTTTTAAGCGTTCTTGGGGAATGTATTTGGAAACCATATTGAACTTCATCCCGTCATCACCTCAACGATAATGGGACGGAAAAACTTTACCTTCAATAATGTGAGTAAATGAGACTGCGCGTACCCTTAAATAAATTTGGGTAAATGAGAATGAGAAGGCTTAGCTTTAATATTGTGGGTAAATGAGACTAAAAGGCCTACCTTTAATAGTGTGGGTAAATGAGACTGCAACGGCAGCAAATGACACATTGGTCATAACGTGGCCGAGGGCATGACAGGCTGCCACGGGCAAAAGAAGGAGCCATAATTCCTTGTCGATCGGCTGTAAAAACAGGAAACTCAAATACTTGGTCACTTTTTTCTAGCATTCCAAATAACAAGAAAATTTAGATTCTTGCTCACTTTTTTTAGGATTCCAAATAATACGAAAACTCAAATTCTTCTACACTTTCTTTCAGGCTTCCAAATAACACGAAAACTCAAACACTTGGTCACGTTTTTATAGGATTCCAACTACCAAGAAGCTAAATACTTCGTCATTCCAATTAACGAGAAAACTCAGATAATCACTTTTTTTAGCATTCCAAAAGCTTTTTGTGAACAGCTGCCATAAATAAACAATAAACTGCCAGACAGACTTTTCTCTTGTGAAATCCCATAAACGTTTATATAGCATCCATGACAGAATCTGAACTGATCCATCACACACTGCATTATAGAGGGCGGCTAAACATGAAACAATTGTTGATTTCAGAGCAAATGTGCAGTTTAGTGACTACAAGAAGAAAGAAAGAAATAAATAAGAAAATAAATAATGAAATAAGTGAGATCACTGTTAGGCAACACATCACTGAGTGGCAGTCAACGAATAGAATGAACATCTCGGTCACATGACAACTGAAGTCACATGACGACATGACACGAATGTGACAGCAACATAAAATATATAACCATATACGTGACAAACAAAACATATTTAGTCCCTGCATAAACTACATTGAAGATGAGTGGAGTGAAAATGAACCAGTAGTTTACCGCTCGTTTGGGTAACCCAAATGCCCAGGAAATAGCACAGTATCCAACTCCAACAACAAGATGAATAGCAGAAACAAAACTGCATAAAACGTCGCAACCTTTTAACCCTCAATATGTGGAAACATTGCCGCTTGGGCAAAGAAATCAATTTAGATTATTGATTTGCGAAGAACAAAGAAATCAATTTAGATTATTGATTTGCGAAGAAAAAATTGGCACTTTTCAAAGTCTGAGTACTAAACTGGGAGGGATTAACTGGAGAGAGGATAACTGGAGAGAGGATGACTTGAGAGGGGATACTGGAGAGAGGATGACTAGAGAGAGAACTATGGAGAGAGGATGACTGGAGAGACACTGGAGGATTACTAGAGAGTGAATCACTAGAGAGAGGATTACTGGAGAGAGGATAGGAAGTTTGAAAAGAGACTTTTGAGAAAAGATTGAGCCACAATACCAAGAGATTAAAAATTGCCATGTGGACATTATGCTTATAATTTAAAAAAAGGTTGATCGATGGTGCCTTTGTGATAAACCGAGAATTTCTGTGAATGATAAATGTGTAGTTGAGAGTTGCAGAGACAGAGCAGGAAAAATGTGTGGATGGGAGTTGCAGGGCTTATTTTAGAGTTTTTATTCTAATTCAGTTCTGAAAGATGTGGCCGATTTTGAACCACTTAAAGAATTAGAGGTAAAAATTAAATATTTTAAACGGTATTTTGTGGTCCGAGGGCAAGGAAAAGCAGCACTGAATTAGTGTTATTAACGCTAATAGCGATTCACGGCGCAGTTGTCCTGGTGAATTTTTTTTAAAAGCATTACCTCAAAAATACAGATTGATTCTCTCAGACATGTACAGAGGAGTTCAATTCACAGCCTCAGCAACCAAGATCAGCAGTCAACAGCCTAAAATATATATATATTGGTGGACGGAGCACAGATGCTGAGAGAGGGGGGACATAGAGAGCGAGAAGGAGAGAGAGAGGCGACGAGAGTGAGGGGGGAAGAGAGAGACGGGAGATAGAAAGGGAGAGAGGGGAGAAAGGGAAAGAGAGAGAGAGAGAGGAGAGGGAGAGAGAGGGAGAGATAGAGAGAGAGAGGGGGGAGAGAGAGGGGAATGCCACAAACAGTAACTTACTAAGGATAAGGAAAGTAGTTATAAATTTTCTTGTTCAAAATGTTGAAGATCACATTCAAAAAGTACCTGCAAAAAGCCAACTCAACAAGACATCCTCACTGCTCTTGTAGCTGCTGATACGCCAACAAATGTGAGACATCAAAAAGAGACAGAGTACAAACGTTAATTGTTTCTAACTCAAACAATGTCTATATGAGAAACTAATATTTTCTTTGAATAAGACACAAGAAGCAAGAAAATGTGTTTCAGCAATTCCTGGTATTGATAATTATTAACAGGTCACAAATAGTTCAAGGAGAAAACAAAGTCCGTCTCAAAATGTGAACAAAACCATTCAATAATTCATCGTTGATTCACTCAAGAAGTCTTATCCAAAGCGTTTTATTTTCAAGTTTAAATTTCGACAGCAGTTGTACAATTACATACATTCCATCATTCAAGTCTACATCAATATTAGAGCAAAAAAACAAACAAATAAAAAGATGCTACAAAAGATGTTCCAAACGCACTTGATGAATGAAAATATCTAAACAAGGAGAGGGAGGCGGGAAGGGGGGAGGGCGGGGGACCATTTGGGCTAAAACACATCTTTTTGAAGGTGGTATAGTCGATGAAAAATTGTACAAGTATATAGAAAAAGAACAAATCAAGTATATAGAAAAAAAACGAGCATTAATGTTCTAACAAAAAGCACATATCTGTTACATAACATAAGATTCTTGCTCTCCCCCCCCCTCCCCCTCCCCCCTCCCCTCTCTTCCTCCCTCGCCCTCTCTCTCCCTCGCCCTCTCTTTCCCTCCCCCCTTTCTCTACCTCCCTCTTTTTCTCCTTCCCTCCCTCCATCCCTTCCTCTGTTAATCTACAAATGAAAAACAAATCAATAGATAAACTTACTATTGAAATTGATACCACAACTACATTCCAGTTTATATAATGTAAGACATAAAATCTGCTGATAAAGAAAAAGGGGGGGGAGGGGAAGTGGGGTTCAAAGTAGTAGTAATAAAGAAAGGGAGAGAGAGTAGGGGTGGAAAACGGTAATTGACAGAATAACAAACTAAGACAGGGAGAGAGGGAAGAGGGGTGCACAAGGGTAATTGGCAGACGACAAAAAACGGAAGAGAGGAAAGGGTACTTGACAGACTAACAAAAAAAAAGTGGGAGAGGGACAAGGGGTGAAAAAAGTTAATTTGACAGTGTACCACATGAAGAAGAAGAATCCTGTAGTCAATGTGGCGTATTTGGTAGGGGCAGTGGCCAAAAACCTGAATCCACCGAAAAACCATAAATATTTTTTTGAGTAATTGCATAGGAAAACATGGTTTAAATGAGTAAATGAGTTTTCTTGGAATAAGCTTTTGAAATTTCATGCCTCCAACTGCCTCCAACTCAAACACCATAATATGTCCAAATTGCAACAAAACTGGCCAAAATTGACCCTTTTACATCACAAAAAAACTATTATAATATTTGTCTTCCAAGCAGTATATATGCCCTCATTACAATTCCCATCCCTATTAAAGGAATAATTAGAGATTTAGAATGCACTACCGTAACATCCACCCCTATGAACTGAAAATAAGTCGGGATTAGCCTAATGAATTGTTAGTTGAAATACTTTAATAGTGTTTGAAGCTAACAGTTCATAAACTTTGAAAAGTACACAAAACCAAAAAACCAACAAATTGATGCAAAATACTGACGACAAGCTTCAAGCGCAAGTCCTATGCACAATGAACCCAATCACCTCTATCATAGATCGAATTCTCAGAAATACTGGACTGCGGTTCAAATCCCGCAAAAGTCAGCCTAGAAAAGTTCAATAACTAAAATGCCAAAATACAATTATTGAACAGCTCCACAATTCATCAGGGTGGATGTTACAGTACACCAATTAAGTGTAGGGAGACGCTGCAAATTGTATTCCATTCCCTTGAATAGTGTTAATACAATAGTTTATGATTTTCAACCAAAAAAGAGTCGCGAGCAAATTAGTGTTATCAACACTAAAGAGCGGTGGCTAGTGTAGTTTGAGAAATCTCCTCGTTATTGAATACGAATATGCATACAATAACATATATTAATTACATACACATTATAATGCATATTGTGGGAAATTGAAAAAACTCTTCCCATCTGAGTTTAAGCGTTCCCACGTCTATTCACACAATAAACGGACCCAACGGTAAGAGTACTTTTCCCCTAAAATGTTTAGCCTCAGAACTAAGTGCTAAACATACGCGTATACAAATGAATGATGAAGTTAACTGGACATAGATACACTTACTAAGGTTTATGCATATATATATCAAATTCATTTCATCTCTCCAGTGCTGACCAGAAAATGTAGAAATCGCAAAAACCTGTAACTTACACTTAGCCCTCTCCTACTGAGATCATCAGAAAACTTGGCAATAAACAAAAAAAAGGAAGAGGGTAAAAAAGTGTGATTAACAGACAGTAATAAACAGAAAAGGGGAGAGGGAAGGGGGTGAAAAAGGGTAATTGACAGCAGTTATAAACAAATAGACTGAGGAAATACACTAAGCTTAACAGAAAAGTCTGTGTCGAACAATGTTGAATGCTGAATTTATGCCATTGAAGGCCGAAAACTTGTGATTTTTACCGAGTAAAAGTATAAGGACGTAAAAAATAACAACAAAACCTATACCAGCATAAAATAGATAAGCATAAAATATACCGGAAAAAAAACAAACAACATTTACTGTTGAGCAGCAGAATATGTGATCTTATGACACCTTTTTACGAACTCAAAGTTATTGCTTCTTCTACAGAGCAGTATACAAACAGTAGTCTGTGGACCAAAAGAAGAAACGGAACCAGTTTTATTTCTCCATTGTTGACAATAATTTGCAGACCAAAAGAAGAATTAAATCAAGTTTTCTTTCTCCATTGTTAACAATTATTTGGAGACCAAACATTTTTTGACCAAGAATATGATGACATACAAAATACAGACCAGAAAAGAAAATTGAACTAATGCTAAAAGTCCCTTAATTTCAATTAGTGCTCCTAAATAAAATACATAACCCAAAAAACAAGAACATTGTACACAAAACAAAAAAGGTAGAGCAGAAAGTTTTGACTCATCTCCGCAACCTGCAAATTTCTAAGCTACACTGCCCATAGCTATTAGTGTTAAACATTTTTCAGGCAGTCAAATAGTTTTGCCCGCTACACACTTTTCCGATTTTTTATCGCGACATCACGACAGAATGGTAAGACAGATACCTTGCCCTCCTAAGGAAAAAAAAACAGCGGTTGACAACAAAGTTAAACGCCTTTTTGACTGCCAGAAAAATATTTACATTAATGACAATGGTAACCAATAGAGAAGATTCACTCACTTCTCTACAGGAAGCTCTACAAAGCTCCAGGTCTTCATTCAAAACTAACGGTCCCTCTTACAACACTACCCATCGCTATTAGAGTAAAGGAATAATTAGTATTAAAACGACATTAGTATCAATAATACTAACATAGGGCAGAGTGACGTGGCTGATTTAAAACCACTTCCTTAAGCATTGTTATAAAGAGTACTTAATGATTTTAGGCAAACAAAAAGTCACAATTGAACTAGTGTTATTGACACACAGCCATGGGCAGTGTAGAGGTACAACGTTCAGAAAAAGATGCATTAAAGTACAATGCAGATCGGTAAAAGGAGTCAAAAAGATATTCTCACCCAAGCTGTGGCTTTTCCTCACCAGCTCCACCCTCCAGTTCACCGGACACGGCCATGCATGTGATTGGAGACTTTTTTGACCTTCCATTGCATTGTTCATTTAACAAGCTCAACGAAGCTTGTTTTTGAAGTCTCCTTGAAGCTTGGGAACGGTCATCCAAAAATGAACAATGGAGACTTGTGGAGGCTTGTAAGTTCAAAAAATTTCTCGGAATGGAAGATTTTTGCAGAGAAATCAATTGTCCCGTTACTTTAGGTTTCGTAGAAGTTGAGAATGGTGCTGATGAGCCTTTAAATACACTGTTTGTAAGTCCTGGAAGCTGACGAGACGCAATGGAAGCCATTCTTATTATTTTGTGAAGAGAGATAGAAGAGAAGAGAGACCTCACAGCTTCAAAATCCTGGCAGCAATCAGCACAAGTAAAAAGTGTAAGTAAAGTAAAAGTGTAAATGTAAGTTTAAGTGTAAGCAAAGTAAAAGTGTCAGTAAATTAAAAGTGCAAGTGCAGGTGCAAGTGTAAGTAAAGTAAAAGTGTAAGTAAATTAGAACTACAAGTACAAGTACAAGTGCAAGTGTCAGTGAAAGTGCAAGTAAAAAGTGTAAGATCCCAAGATTTGCAACTCTACTCTTGCAAGATAAAAATTGCATTGGGTTACGCACACAGCCTGTAATATTTTTCAAACAATGCACTCCAAACAAAGAGCAAACAAATGGATCAATAACCTGTTTGCAAAAACATTGCAATATAAGAAACTATTTCAAACAAAACAAACAAAACTATTGCAAAATAAATTGCAGTAAAAGAAAGTTTTTCAAACAAATTATCTACAAACAAAGAGCAAACGAGTGGATCACCTGCTTGAAAAAAAACTGCGATACAAGAAAATTCCAGCAGCTTATCTTTAACTCACCTTCTGAAATGAACGAAATGCACTTAAATTAAATTTTACAACAGCACAGCAGAAAACTACAGCAGCTAAATCTTAAAATATGTTTCTGCACAGTGTTTGGGGTGAACTTGGAGCTTTAGCTGGAAGGCTTGAAGTTATAGATCGTCTCCCTGAAAGTTCACCCTGCGACTTCCTCTAGCAAAAGTATGCTGCAGAAGGACACTATAATGCAAGCCAAAGGACAGCTAAAAACACTTTAGTGTTCTATTAGATTCAAATATCGCGGGGAAAAATTGTAATGGACGGTGGGGATCGCATCCGCAAAATGCGGAGGTAAATAAGTATGCGGAGAGTAAACCGTAACGTTTTTGCTCGGACTGTGGTTTAATCAGCACGCGTCAGGTAAGCTGCTAGAGGACAAGAGACGATATTCTGCGGACGCTTCTAGACGTAACAAAATTATGTTAAAGGACAAAGCGGATAAAACTAATAACAAGTCCCTTTATGATTCGTTGGAAAATGCTGGAAACCGAAGCTGCTTTTGTTAACGACACGCGTCAAAATGTTGCTTTTCATGCTGCAACAAAGGGAAATACTGGAATAGAGAGCCCAAAGCCTTAAAGGATAAGGCGGTAAATCAAGTTGCATAAAAAACTTCATGAAACAGGCAAGCCAAGCAACCAATCAGAGTTGTATAACCAAAGCTGACTAGGATGAATTTCAGCCTCTCTGCTCCGTACGAGGACAGACGAAAACCGGGAATCAGCATTTCTGCATTTATCTCCTGTAACGTGGTTTCACAAAATGTGTCACTTAGATCTAAATTCTGCACACTATTTTAGCTAAAGAACAAATTTGTGACTCAAACGTATGCACGTGTCAAAAAAGGTCGTTGTACTGATCTGATATGAAAGAGAATGTGCCATCTAATGCGAAAACGACTTTGTAACGAGGATTCTGTCCACACTATTAAAACCATAAAGTGGCTGGGTGCCGTACCTAAAAAAATCTTTACTGTTGTCCTTTATGATGCTTTACTGGTGGGTCAATGGGTCGGGCTTATCGGACCTACGCCACGCTGGACGCCGGAAGGGACAGCTGTAGTTCCTGTCACAAGATATTCTCTGACATCTTTGTAATGCGTCAGACGACGTAGAGGACGAATGGGAAGTGATATTATTTACACGTGCCGCTGTGTTAGAGTCAAGGGCAGGCGGGCAAAACAATTCTTTCGGACAAATATCTGTGTCAAGAAGTACGAAAGTGCACACATCTGACGAACGAAATAGTGGTGACATGAATATGATTCTGGCAGTGCGTTCACACTAGAAGAAAAAAAACAGCTGTGCTCACACAGGACTGACAAATCGTTTTCCCGTTGACCACGTGTCAGAGCGAAATAAAGTACAGAGCCCTCGCCGGAAATAGCAAACACAACTTTTATGATTTCGACGGAGAAGAATTTGCCATGTCAACGGATGTTTACAACCAGTTTTCCAATATACGACAAAAGAAGTCGTACAGTACACCATCGCCGATAGTATTGATAACACTTGTTTAGTGATTTGGCAACCTTGAACTAAACATAGAATTGATAATTATAATTCTTCCTTACGTTAACATGGGTAAGCTTTAGTGGTACACCGAGAATCGCTATTAGTGTTCGGCGCCCCCAAATTCTGATTCTGAACCTCAATAGAATGGATAAATTATTTTTTTCACACTAATATAAGTACTGCTACATTAGCATTAGTTACTCTAATTTCAACACTTTTTAAATAGTGCAATGTACGAAATGTTTTTACGTGCTATAAAATTGCTCATTATCTCGTAGAAATGTACAGAATAAGTGTCAGATAAAGGCGTTGACGCGGGAAATTGAGTGCGACGCCACGGAAAAGGGCGCTCATATTCGATTCCCAATCATAAAGACGAGGAAAAATTGCAAGAACCCGTTTTCACATGTTCAAGTACCGAATATGTGAACACAGATTATCGCGGTTACAATATGGGAATGTGTATCCAAATTACTATTAGGTGTATAAATTAGCGTTCATTTTTTCTGGCGTTAGGCCATTGAACGAAAAATAGAGTTAATAACACAAATAGTTTCTTTACACTAATTATTTCTTAACTCTAATAGCGATTTGCGGTGTGGTGAACAATTTTTCATTTCAATCATGTTTTATACTTTGATGTTAACCATCGTTGTTTTGATAATAAAAAAATTCTTCTAAAACTAAGTGGTGTGATTAACTCTATTTTGGGTTCAGGGGCCTAATGCGAACAAATCATCAACGCTGATTTATACACCTAACACCAATTTGGATACACAAATGTAGTTGCTATAGCATGGATTCACATAGTCGACGTTTGAACATGTGAGAACAAGCTCGTTAGATTTCCCCCAGACTTTATTACTAGAACAACAAATCTGAGTGCGCTTTCTAATGTCAACGCCACTTTCCCCGTCTCGATGCCATTACTTCACTCATTTTTGTATGTTTATACAAAATAATGAGCAATTTTAGTACTAACTGGCATATTTCGTACACTAGTTAATAACTTTCCAAAGTTAGTGTAATTGACACAACAATCGTTAGTCAAGCGGCTCAACATGTTGGAGTGGACAGCCGTGACGCGGCAACGAAAAAAGAGCATGATTATGCCCACCGAAATGATACGAATGGCTTTATTCCGATCGCGGTCAAAATGCTTAGTCGTTTAGGTGTGGCTTTGGACGAGTTTCTTCGTGCTTGTGGTCAATGCTCGTCCGAGAGTCGGGACCTGGGAGCCCTCTTGCTTCGGTCATTACTTCTTTTTATCGTCAACGTTTATCTGTGGCTTTACAACAAGTGCAATAATCTATCCTCTTTACATCGTTTATTACATTTATGGACCGACAACATGTTGCAGAACACCCTTATGTGCTCCCACGGGATTTGGGACTTACGAGGTTGCTTTTCATAGATTTTTTAGCTATGTTGGGGTTCATCTGGTTTTCGAATCTGTTAGGTCTTTCTTTTTTAGGTATTTGTTTCTTCTTTTGGTGTCTTTGCTTTAATTTTTCTTTTTTTGTGTGTTTATTGCTTTTGCCTTGCTTATCTTTTTGTTTGCCTCCGTCCGCATGAGGCTTTCCACTTATAACATTGTTGCCTTCTTTGTTCCCATAGAATAAAATGGTTAATCACCACCGTGCTCAATCGGTTGAGGGTCAATCCTCGAGAATGTTGAAGGGCAATTGGGACATGTTGGCAGTAAAAAGCTGACATGAGAGTTGAGGAAGGGATACCAAGTCCTCTAACTTCAAAAGTTTAGAGAGCGCGATCACATACAATTTTTTCGGAGGAAAGAGTCCAAGATCCTAAATATCTCCAAAGCAAATGGCAAGAAGTTGTCAGCTGGGCCTCGGTGGGCGTAATCGCGTTCTTTAGAGAATGGTACATCAATGCTGCATGCGTGGAATCATGAGATCTTGCGGGGTCGGTGAAAACTATATCCTCCAGTGTTCTCTCTACGCCTTGCAAAAACATAAGATCCACGCGAGGGCGGCCTACACCCCTACATTGAAAACTTGGCGGGAGGGTGTACGACACCTCACGTTTCATTGTGTATCCTACGTTGCTACATACTAAAGTGATTGCAACTCGAACTGTATCATGTGTTGTTGTACACTCCCCACTGTGTAAACACCGGAGCAAATGGATGCCTTGATCATCGTAAGATTGGCCACAAAGGCAACGATGCTTGCCCAAGAGGGGTGTGGCAAACCGAGTAGTAAGTGGAGAGTGGAAGGAAAAGGTTGAGAAGAGAAGACGGAGTGAAGCAAAAAATTGGACTAGATACGAGCCAAGCCCCATCACCTAACAAGAGGGAAGTCGAGCTCGCACGTCACCCGTAAGGGCGTCTCAGCGAGATTCTTGAAGTCAGCGACGAATACTGTTGTTGGACAAGTGAATGACTGTTGATGGTGAGGGAAGAGAATGGAGGTACTGTATCATGGGCCTTGGTTGGTAAAAGCGAATGACTAACCAATAATGATTGTTGAAATGACAACGAGCCTTCGTCGACGGTAAAGACCACATTGGCCGAGACAGGACGTCGTCCACCACAAACCTCAAACTAATGATAGATTCCACCAGAGCCCAACTACCCAAGTAAGCAGTTGAGTCTATAGAGGCTTTAGGACACCGACCAATACCCCCGAAAGAGACTGGTAAGGCAGGTTGTGGACGAGCGAGGAGGCTTTTTGGGATGGTAAAATGCGGATGCAAAATCACAAAGATTCGATTATCAAAATCTGAAAGTGAGGAAATGAAAGAGAAACTGGGAGGTAGATTACTTGCCAAGTATAAGGGTCGTTGCGCAAAGCAACGAGTTAAGATAGCGAAAGCAAGTTGGGAATTTGGATGTTTCGAAAGGTCCTCACAGTGGGAAAAGTCATTCAATAGGGCATCGTTGACGAACTAGCGAACAAATTTAGGAGCACCAATTGGGGAACCTAACACTCTTAAACCCTCTTGAGGTTTACAAACACGAAAGCCTGCAGGGAAAGGGAAATCTGAAGGCAAGCCAGCAGGCAACCACGCGACACATTCAAGGCTTATCTTAGGAAGTTGCTCAGAAAAATGGCGAATGGCAAAACAAATTGGTCTGGCGAACGAATGATATGTGGACCAATGATATGTGCATCGGCCACCGATTTGAACAGAGAACTTAGAAAAGGGGTATCAGCGGTATCAGGTGCTTTAAAAGTCACCTTGACAAGAAACAGTAACTGAGTCCAAAGTGGCAACATCTCTTAATTGGTCTCCAAAGGAATAAAGGAGGGAGGTAGATGTGGAGTAAAAGCGCAAACAAGAGCAAGGGCGTGCCGGAGCTTGCGGAAGATGGAGTTGCTTTTTAAAAATCGTAAATTGAGTGCACCACAACAAAAATATGGAGTGAAGAATCAATAAACTTATTTTCTTAAACATGTTTTTTTTAGATTGTAAATTACCACAACAAAAGTTGAGAGAAAGAATCAGCGCCAATCGTATTTTTAAGGACGGACTAAAGTAGACCAATGGACAAAATTGCCTTTTTATTTGTTGGTACAAGATTCTGAATCGTATTGAAAACTACTGTTGAAATATAAAAAACAATTTATGTTATAGATGTTATTCATACGATAAACACGTTAAGAACACAACCTAAAAGCAAGACATAGACAGTTGTATATAGCATCCAGCTTTATGTACCGTGTGTAGTTTTTGTAGTTTTTGTACCTTTTGTACTGTGTACGCTTATTCTTGCTTTTGTGTTATATGGAATAATTACACCAGATAATTGCTGAAAAGATTGAAACCTCCGTTATTTCGAAAATATAAACAGGAAAAACAAAAGAAACAAAATACTGTTTCCAAAAAAAAACTGATCTCAGTACCGTAATACTATTTTTTGACCAAGAATATGATGACATACAAAATACAGACCAGAAAAGAAAATTGAACTAATGCTAAAAGTCCCTTAATTTCAATTAGTGCTCCTAAATAAAATACATAACCCAAAAAACAAGAACATTGTACACAAAACAAAAAAGGTAGAGCAGAAAGTTTTGACTCATCTCCGCAACCTGCAAATTTCTAAGCTACACTGCCCATAGCTATTAGTGTTAAACATTTTTCAGGCAGTCAAATAGTTTTGCCCGCTACACACTTTTCCGATTTTTTATCGCGACATCACGACAGAATGGTAAGACAGATACCTTGCCCTCCTAAGGAAAAAAAAACAGCGGTTGACAACAAAGTTAAACGCCTTTTTGACTGCCAGAAAAATATTTACATTAATGACAATGGTAACCAATAGAGAAGATTCACTCACTTCTCTACAGGAAGCTCTACAAAGCTCCAGGTCTTCATTCAAAACTAACGGTCCCTCTTACAACACTACCCATCGCTATTAGAGTAAAGGAATAATTAGTATTAAAACGACATTAGTATCAATAATACTAACATAGGGCAGAGTGACGTGGCTGATTTAAAACCACTTCCTTAAGCATTGTTATAAAGAGTACTTAATGATTTTAGGCAAACAAAAAGTCACAATTGAACTAGTGTTATTGACACACAGCCATGGGCAGTGTAGAGGTACAACGTTCAGAAAAAGATGCATTAAAGTACAATGCAGATCGGTAAAAGGAGTCAAAAAGATATTCTCACCCAAGCTGTGGCTTTTCCTCACCAGCTCCACCCTCCAGTTCACCGGACACGGCCATGCATGTGATTGGAGACTTTTTTGACCTTCCATTGCATTGTTCATTTAACAAGCTCAACGAAGCTTGTTTTTGAAGTCTCCTTGAAGCTTGGGAACGGTCATCCAAAAATGAACAATGGAGACTTGTGGAGGCTTGTAAGTTCAAAAAATTTCTCGGAATGGAAGATTTTTGCAGAGAAATCAATTGTCCCGTTACTTTAGGTTTCGTAGAAGTTGAGAATGGTGCTGATGAGCCTTTAAATACACTGTTTGTAAGTCCTGGAAGCTGACGAGACGCAATGGAAGCCATTCTTATTATTTTGTGAAGAGAGATAGAAGAGAAGAGAGACCTCACAGCTTCAAAATCCTGGCAGCAATCAGCACAAGTAAAAAGAAGTGTAAATGTAAGCTTAAGTGTAAGTAAAGTAAAAGTGTAAATGTAAGTTTAAGTGTAAGCAAAGTAAAAGTGTAAGTAAATTAAAAGTGCAAGTGCAGGTGCAAGTGTAAGTAAAGTAAAAGTGTAAGTAATTTAAAAGTGTAAAATTGCAATAAAATAAAGTTTTTCAAACAAATTCTCTACGAACAAAGAGCAAACGAGTGGATCACCTGCTTGAAAAGAAACTGCAATATAGGAAAAGTCCAGCAGCTTATCTGTAACTCACCTTCTGAAATGAACGAAATGTACTTAAATTATATTTTAAAAAAGTTTACCACAGCACAGCAAAAAACTACAGCAGCTAAATCTTAAAATATGTTTCTGCACAGTGTTTGGGGGTGAACTTGGAGCTTTAGCTGGAAGGCTTGAAGTTATAGATCGTCTCCCTGAAAGTTCACCCTGCGACTTCCTCTAGCAAAAGTATGCTGCAGAAGGACACTATAATGCAAGCCAAAGGACAGCTAAAAACACTTTAGTGTTCTATTAGATTCAAATATCGCGGGGAAAAATTGTAATGGACGGTGGGGATCGCATCCGCAAAATGCGGAGGTAAATAAGTATGCGGAGAGTAAACCGTAACGTTTTTGCTCGGACTGTGGTTTAATCAGCACGCGTCAGGTAAGCTGCTAGAGGACAAGAGACGATATTCTGCGGACGCTTCTAGACGTAACAGAATTATGTTAAAGGACAAAGCGGATAAAACTAATAAGAGCGTTGTTCCATTAGGCGGTCTCTGTAAACATCAAAAATTCGTTTACTGAAGCGACCGTTCCATTGTGTCGGGTCAGTAACCGACATTTGTTTTTGCGTGGCACACTTTGATTTGGCCACGCAATAAAAGATTGCGATCTGGTAATCTTCAGAGAATCTCTGACAGCAAATTGTGACCACGTATTCGTACCAGCGAAGGTAAAAAGTGACTCGTACGACGTATTGAATAAAATCTGTAAGGGGTGACGAAACTTAAGATTTGTAAAATCGTACGAAAATGTCAAAATGGTTAGTGGATCGCGTGAAATAATATCCTCCGTCAAAGATTTTTTTGCGTCTTCCGGTGGCCTCGCATCCTCCCTGGCTGAAGGCACATATCATATGCGACGTGTACCAACCTGGTCGCGCGGCCGTCGTGGATATTTCTTCACTTTTCCACGAGGCACGATGTTATTCGTTCAGGCGCTATGAATTGACCTACTCCGGGTCACTTGTTGCGAACTGAAAGTGTCAGACGATGGAGTATCCGATTATGCATCCGACGGTCCACGTTTACGCCCATAAACGTGGAGAATCAAATCCATCATTCAGTAGGCTTGTTTTTCTGACATTTTATTTTTTTTGGTACGGTACTGTACGAAAGAGTACGGATTTCAGTAGACAACGGCATTTTTCCCCTAATGGAACCTTACCCTTAGAAGAAAAATGAAGTCGTATCCCGAATGAATGATCCGTACTATAACTATTTTTTTTTAAATGCTAACCCATTATCAAATAGCCAATCAAAATCATCTAAAATTAAACGTAAAAAAATGTAAACTTAAAACTTCTTTGGAACTTTGCGAAACGTCCTCCCCCCTTCTTACCGATGGTTTGGTACGGACAGATTTGAGTCATCGTCGCATAATCGTACGGCAACATGAGTCACATCGCGACGTTTTTGTTGACGTGAGATGACGTTAAGGGCGATTCACGTCCAAACAAATAAAAAGGACATTCATTTCCTCATCTCATTCATCATCCATTTCTAGTGTGAATCCTGCATTTATGATTCGTGGAAAATGCTGGAAACCGAAGCTGCATTTGTTACCGACACGCGTCAAAATATTGCTTTCCATGCTGCAACAAGAGAAATACTGAAAATAGAGAGCCCAAAGGGCCTTAAAGGATAGGCGGTAAATCAAGTTGCATAAAAAACTTGATGAAACAGGCAAGCCAAGCAGCCAATCAGAGTTCTATAACCAAAGCTGACTAGGATGAATTCAGCCTCTCTGTTCCGTACGAGGTCAGAAGAAAACCGGGAATTAGCATTTCTGCATTTATCCCCCCCTGTAACGTGGTTTCACAAAATGTGTCACCTAGAGCTAAATTTTGCACACTATTTTTGCTAAAGGACAAATTTGTGACTCAAACGTATGCACGTGTCAAAAAAGGTCCTGTACTGATCCGATATGAAAGAGAATGTGCCATCTAATGCGAAAACGACTTTGTAACGAGGATTTTGTCCACACTATTAGAACAATAAAGTCCCAGATGGAATTGGGTGCCGTATCTACAGAATCTTTACTGTTGTCCTTTATGTTGCTTTACTGGTCCGTCACGGGTCGGGCTTATCTGACCTACGCCACGCTGGACGCCGGAAGGGACAGCTATAGTTCCTGTCACATACTACAGTACTGTACCGTAAGATATTCTCTGACATCTTTGTACTGCGTCAGACGACGTAGAGGCCGAATGGGAAGTGATATTTACACGTGCCACTGTGTTAGAGTTAAGGGCAGGGGGGCAAAACAAACCTTTCGGACAAATATCTGTGTCAAGAAGTACAAAAGTGCACACATCTGACGTACGGAATAATGCGACATCAATATGATCCTGGCAGTGCGTTCACACTTGAATAAAAAAAAACAGCTGTGCTCAAATCGTTTTCCCGTTGACCACGTGACAGAGCGAACTAAAGTACAGCTCGCTCGCCGGAAATAGCAAACACAACTTTTATGATTTCGACGGAGGGGAATTTGCCAATTGCCATGTCAACGGATGTTTACAACCAGATTTTCCTGAAATACGACAAAAGAAGTCGTACAGTACACAATCGCCGATAATGTTGATAACATTAATTTAGTAATTCGGCACCCTTGAACTTAAAATATAATTTATAATTCTAATTCTTCCTTACGTTAACATGGGTAAGCTTTAGTGGTACACCGAGAATCGCTATTAGTGTTCGGCGCCCCCAAATTTTGATTCTGAGCCTAAATAGAATTGATAGATTCATTTTTTTACGCTAATACAAGTACTGCTACATTAGAGTTAATTACTCTAATTTCAACAGTTTTTAAATAGTGCAATGTACGAAACGTGTTTACGTGCTATAAAATTGCTCATTATCACGTAGAAATGTACAGAATAAGTGTTAGATAAAGGCGTCGACACGGAAAATTGAGTGCGACGCCACGGAAAAGGACACTCATATTCAATTCCCAATCATAAAGACGAGGAAAAATTGCAAGAACCTGTTCTCACATGTTCAAGTACCGAATATGGGAACACAGATTATCACAGTTACAATATGGGAATGTGTATCCGAATTACTATTAGGCGTATAAATTAGCGTTCATCTTTTTTGGCGTTGGGCCATTGAACCCAAAATAGAGTTAACAACACAAATTGTTTTTTACACTACTTATCTCTTAACTCTAATAGTGATTCGCGGTGTGGTGAACTATTTTTCATTTCAACCATGTTTTGTACTTTGATGGTTTAACCATCTTTGTTTTGATAATAACAAAATTATTCTAAAAATAATTGGTGTGGTTAAGTCTATTTTGGGTTCAGCTAATGCCAACAAATTATCAACGTTGATTTACACATCTAACACCAATTTGGATACACAAGTGTAGTTGCTATAGCGTGGATTCACATAGTCGACGTTTGAACATGTGAGAACAAGCTCGTTGGATTTCCCCCCGACTTTATTATTAGGACAATAAATCTGAGTGCGCTTTCTATGTCAATGCCACTCACTTTCCCCGTCTCGGTGCCATTATTTCACTCTTTTTTGTATGTTTATACAATATAGCGAGAAATTTAAGTACGGACTGACATATTTCGTACACTAGTTAATATTTTTCCAAAGTTAGTGTAATTGACACTATAATCTTTAGTTAAGCGGCTCAACATGTTGGAGTGGACAGCCGTGATGCGGCCACCAAAAAAGAGCATGATTGTGCCCACCGAAATGATACGAATGGCTTTATTCCGACGGCGGTCAAGATGCTTGAACGTTTAGGTGTGGCTTTGGACGAGTTTCTCCGTGCTTGTGGTCAATGCTTGTCCGGGCGTCGGAACCTGTGAGCCCTCTTGCTTCGGTCCTTACTTTTTTTTTTTTGTCAACGTTTATCTGTGGTTTTACAACAAGTGCAATAATCTATCCTCCTTACATTGTCTAATGCATTTATGGACCAGCAGCATGTTGCCAACACCCTCATGTGCTCCCACGAGATTTGGGACTTACGAGGTTGCTTTTTGTATATTTGTAGCTATGTTGGGGTTCATTTTGGTTTTCGAACTTTGTTAGGTCTTTCTTTTTAAGGTACTTGTTTTTTCTTTGGGTGTCTTTGCTTTACTTGTTATTTTTTTGTGTGTTTTATTCTTTTGCCTTGCTTATCTTTTTTGTTTGCCTCCGTCCGCATGAGGTTTTCCACTTATAACATTGTTGCCTTCTTTGTTCCCATACACTCAACTGGTTTACAATCTTTTAATACGATCGGTGATTTTTATTTTCGGTTTAAAGATACTGCTGGAAAACCTAAAAGTATTAACAACATTACAAAATTTAAGTAGCATTAAGAATAAAACATTGAAAGCAAGAAACACAAATTCAAATAGCAAAAACAAACTACAATTGCACTAAAAAGCACGCTATGGACTCCAAAGGATAAAATGAGCCGTCTACCCTAAACCTAAAACAAATCCACACCAGAGGTCGGAACGACAAATATGATCAATGTGCACTGGGCCACGCGAAGGTAAACTCATAGTCCACGACCATCATTCATCACCGTGCTCAGTCAGTTGAGGGTCAATCCTCGAGAATGTTGAAGGGCGACTGAGACACGTTGGCGGCAAAAAGCTGACATGAGAGTTGGGGAAGAGATACTAAGTCCTCTAACTGCAAAAGTTTAGAGAGCGCGATCACATACAAATTTTTCGGAGGAAAGAGTCCAAGATCCTAAATATCTCCAAAGCAAATGGTAAGAAGTTGTCAACTGGGCCTCGGTGGGCGTAATCACATTCTTTAGAGGCCGGTACATCAATGTTGCACGCGTGGAATCACGGGATCATGTGGGGTCGGTGAGAAATATATCCTCCAGTGTTCTCTCTATGCCTTCAAAAACATAAGATCTACGCGAGGGCGGCCTACACCCCTACATTGAGAACTTGGCCGGAGGATGTGCGACATCTCACGTTTCACTATGTAACGTACATCGCCACATACTAAAGTGATTGCAACTCGAACAGTATCATGTGTTGTTGTACACTCCCCACGGTGTGAACACCGGACTAAATGGACGCCTTGATCATTGAAAGTTTGGCCACAAAGGCAACGATGCTGGCCCAAGAGGGGTTGTGGCAAACTGAGAAGTAAGTGGAGAGTGGAAGAAAAATGTTGAGAAGAGAAGACGGAGTGAAGCAAAAAACTGGAGTAGATACGAGCCAAGCCCCAACACCTAACAAGAGGGAAGTCGAGCTCGCACGTCACCGGTAAGCGCGTCTCAACGAGGTTCTTGAAGTCGGCGGCGAGTACTGTTGTTGGACCAGTGAATGACTGTTGGTGGTGAGGGAAGAGAATGGTGGTAGTGTATCATGGGCCTCGGTTGGTAAAAGCGAATGAGTAACCAATAATGATTGTTGAAATGACAACGAGACTTCGTCGACGGTAAAGACCACATGGGCCGAGACAGGACGTCGTCCGCCACAAACCTCAGACTAATGATAGATTCCACCAGAGCCCAACTACCCAAGTTAGCGGCTGAGTCTATGGTGGCTTTAGGACACTGACCAATACCCCCGAGAGAGTGGTAAGGCAGGTTGTGGATGAGTGAAGAGCCCTTTTGGGATGATCAAAAGCGGATGCAAAATCACAAAGATTCGATTATCAAAATCTGAAAGTGAGGAAATGAAAGAGAAACCGAGAGGTAGATTACTTGCCAAGTATAAGGGTCGTTGCGCAAAGCAACGAGTTAAGATAGCGAAAGCAAGTTGGGAATTTGGATGTTTCGAACGGTCCTCACAGTGGGAAAAGTCATCCAACAGGGCATCGTTGACGAACTGGTGAACAAATTCAGGGGCGCCAATTGGGGAACCTAACACTCTTAAACCCTCTTGAGATTTACAAACACGAAAGCCTGCAGGGAAAGGGAAATCCGAAGGCAAGCCAGCAGGCGACCACGCGATACATTCAAGGCTTATCTTAGGAAGTTGCTCAGAAAAATGGCGAAAGGCAAAACAAATTGGTCTGGCGGACGAATGATATGTGGACCAATGATATGTGCATCAGCCACCAATTTGAACAGAGAACTTAGAAAAGGGGTATCAGCGGTATCAGGTGTTTTAAAGGTCACCTTGACAAGAAGCAGTAACTGAGTCCAAAGTGGCAACATTTTCTTAATTGGTCTCCAAAGGAATAAAGGAAGGAGGTAGATGTGGAATAAAAAGCGCAAACAAAGGGAAATGTTGGTCAATGAGAGCAAGGGCGTGTCGGAGCTCGCGGAAGATGGAGTTGCTTTTTAAAAATCGTAAATTGAGTGCACCACAACAAAAATATGGAGTGAAGAATCAATAAACTTATTTTCTTAAACCTGCTTTTTTTAGATTGTAAATTACCACAACAAAAGTTGAGAGAAAGAATCAGCGTCAATCGTACTTGTTAGGACGGACTAAAGTAGACCAATGGACAAAATTGCCTTCTTATTTGTTGGTACAAGATTCCGAATCGTATTGAAAACAACTGGTGAAATATAAAAAACAATTTATATTATAGATGTTATTCATACGATAAACACGTTAAGAACACAACCTAAAAGCAAGACAGACAATTGTATATAGCAGCCAGCTTTATGTACCGTGTGTAGTTTTTGTAGTTTTTGTACTTTTTATACTGTGTACGCTTATTCTTGTGTTTGTGTTATACGGAATAATTACACCAGATAATTGCTGAAAAGATTGAAACCTCGATTATTTCGAAAATATAAACGGGAAAAACAAAAGAAACAAAATACTGGTTCCAAAAAAAAACTGATCTCAGTACCGTAATACTATTTGTACACAATACCATAATACTCACTTTTTATTACAAACAAAACCGATCTAAGAAGCACACCAGAAACTTAATCGTAAATATCTTGGACTTCAATCCGGCTGTGTTGGCTGCAAAAAAAAAAAATGAAAGAAAAAGCAAAAAAACAAATATACAAGTCATATGAGACAAAATCCACACTGTAATCCAACGGCCCTATGCGAATCAAGAAAAAAAAGAAACAACAAAAGAAGTTTAAATTGCTCGGTTGTAATCATGATAAACAATTACTGTTGTTCGTTCTTTTAAACAAAATACACACCATGTAATTGTAAGGATTCGAGAAAAAACGATCAAAGAGAAATAAACTTGCCTTTATGAACCTTAAAAAGGTGAAAGTAAAGATATTGTCACTTTATTGTACTTATTATCATTTACTGTTCGTCGCCTATTCTTGTCATTTAGTGTTTGTCACTTATTATTATTATCACTTACGGTTCTTCACCTGTTATTATCACTTACTTTTCGTGACTTACTATTATCATTAACTGTTTGCACTTATTACTGTCATTTACTGCTTGTCACTTATTATTATCACTGTTTGTAACTTACTACTATCACTTACTGCTCGTCACTTATTATTATCACTTACTGTTCGCCCCTTATTATTATTGTCACTTACTGTTCATCAC
Source organism: Zygnema cylindricum (assembly GCA_037447655.1). Taxonomy (NCBI): domain Eukaryota; kingdom Viridiplantae; phylum Streptophyta; class Zygnematophyceae; order Zygnematales; family Zygnemataceae; genus Zygnema; species Zygnema cylindricum. Next base: position 50,303 of record JBBHKE010000653.1, on the reverse strand, counting down.
TCATTATTATCATTTACTGTTCGTCACTTATTAATATTGTCAGTTATTGTTCACACTTATTATTGTCACTTACTGTTCGTCTTTTGAGATCCGGAAGTATCGCTCGGCATGCTGTCGCTGTCCAATCATTTGGGCAAATCTCTCATCGTGAGTGATAACAATAAGCTGAAAATTCTCCTGCCCACGACGATCATCCATTATTCTGTCGAAAAGTACAAAACCCCAAAAACCCGAATCATTCAAACAAGGGAAAACCCTCCTGACAATGACGATCACCCATTGTTCTGTCGAAAAGTAAAAAAGTCCCAGAAACCCAACCTCTATTATAAAAGGGAAAACCTAATGCGTCAAGGTAGGTTTAGCTTATATATCATGGTCAAATAAACACAATTTTTTCAGAATTGGAGGAAAAAGAAAAATGGATCATGTTACTAAAATTTGAAATGAGGACATGTTATACAGCTTTCTGATTCAAATTTTACAGAGTAAAATGAGAGTTTAAACATTTGGCTTTACAAAGTTTGAATTGGAAAAAACAAACATTACGACCTTATTTGTCCTCACTTTTCCAATTTTAGAACAGTGAACGAGACGCATTGACACAACATGAGCGTAAAAGCTAACATGGAATAGGTTCGGAAATAGCGTGGACCAAACCTATAGTTGTGTAAAAAATTATTCTCAAAGACAAGATTAGAAAAACCAGCAACAGATTGACCAATTAACAGCAGACTCCAACTGATTTTAAAAGCTTTCATCAAAGAGTCGGGGAAACGAGAAAACCAGCAAAACAACAGGGATTGGAAAAAAAAACAAAAATGAAGGATAACCTATATCTTTTAAACCTCATATACGGAACTGATTAAACCGCAAATACCTCAATAACGCAGCAGCCAAACTTTCAGCATTTTGTGAATCAAGATTTGTGGTTGGTTCATCCAAAGCAAGAATTCCACAATTAAGACAAAAAGTTTCCGCAAGAGCCAATCGAATGATAAGAGAAGCCAGGACCTGCAATTGCCAATAGAGATGACCGATCACATAAAAAACGGTTAAGTACTGATAAGACCTGTTTTTTAAGTGAGCTAATTTTAAGAGAGTTTGAAAGTCGGCTCTGAAAAGAATTTGAACAGTTTGAAGAGTTTGAAAAAAAACGGGTCATATCCTACTTGATGCCCACAAAAAAATAGAGATTTTTTTTTTTTTTTTATAGTGATTTTCAAAACTACCTTTTGGCCGGCACTACATCGCCCTCGCATGTCGAGCTCGGCATCCCCAGCTCGCATCACAACCTGCATATTTCCCATGTACTTTCACATGATTTTTAATAACTTCATATTAGTTTTTACATTTAGGGTTTTCTTTACAACTTCATACTAATTTTACTTTCACGAGCTCCTTTCATAACCATTTACATCATTGGATACACTCATGAAACTGACCAATTCCATTAAAAACTAATGATTCTGGCAATCCTAAATGGGTTCTGAGAAGGGCATACTGACTGTGGAATCAATTTACGGTTTGTACAAGAATGAAATAGAAATAAATACAATCGAATATACAAACAGGGGAAGAGAATTCTTATATCATGCTCGGCAATGGATACGAATCAACCACTTTTTGACTTTCAAAAGACTTTCAAGGATAAATAAGTTAAGCAAGGATAAGGAGACAGAGGACAACAAAAAGGGGAAGGAGAAGGAGAAGGAGAGAGAGAAGGAGAAGGAGGAGGAGGAAAAGAAGGAGAAGGAGAAGGAGAAGAAGGACAGAAGAAGAAAAAGACTAAGAATAAATACCCTGTAACTATAAGAGCGAGTCCCGACTCCTTCGGCATCAGATCGGATTTCAATAAAATCAATATCTTGTCCACGATAGGTTTGCTGCCAAAGCTCTTTAATAATTTTATTTATCTCCTCCATCTTCATTGAGTGGAACCGCATAAGTGCTCTGCAAAATGATGTCAGAAAATCCATAATTGATTTTAAAAATCCACAATTGATGTTTAAAATCCATTACGGACGTCTGAAATCCATAATTAATGTTTAAATTCCATAATTAATGTTCAAAATCCATGATTGATTTTTAGAATCCAATTGAATTTTCAAAACATATGCAGTTTTGGCATTTTTTGGGTGCCATTTAATCAACATGTTCATTCCCGAGATTCCAAAAAATCATAAAATGTACAAAATATTAATGAAATTGTACCTATCAAGAGCAGAATAGTATTTGTCGAGATCCTTGTTGGCCATTTCTGTCGTCTGCATTCTCCCAAAAGGTACTAACCCCAATTAGAGTGGCTTTTTAGAACTAGAAAATAGACAAACACCGAAACACTTAGAGCCTTCGGCCTCACTTCCCTCTCTCTCTTCTCCCTCCCACTCCGTATGTCCATCTTTCTCTCACACGACTCTCTCTCACAAACACGTCTACCTCAGTTGCCGGGGAAAAAAAAAGGGTCCGAGGCCAGATGAGGCACACTCTCATGAATACATCTCTTCTACATTAGGCTTTTTTAAAACATTTATTTATTTAATTTACTTGTCCCTACTTTTCTTTTTTAACTTGATTTTTGACGTTTGTTTGTCTCTTAATGTTTGTTCATTTATCCTCGCTGTTTAACTCATTTCTACTTTCAGCTTGTCTTTGTCCTAATGTTTATTTAACTTTCGCGGATACTTTAGTGTTGCGTATCGACTCACTTCGCAACACCATATTTTGGATGCAGATCAAAATGTACGATCTACAGATTGTTGTACGATTGTACAACATTAGAAAGATCAAAATGAGCTAAATGGAAGCTTGAACTTCAGGAAAAGTTCGACAGCATCTTAGCGGAGCCATGACGTCGAATAATTTTGAACTCCCTTGTTGTGACGAGCGTTCGACCTTATAACACAGAAGTGATTAAAGACGTCGGAACGGAACACGGTGGTCGGTTACATGGATGTGTCAGGATTGCAAATGGGTATCGACCGATGTGCTCAGTTTTGTTTCCTTCCAGTAATGATCGACAAAAAACTACACCCCTCATCATTATCTATCCTTATTTTTTAACTCATATTCCACGTTAGTAGTTCTCTTGACGTTAATTTGTTTATCTTTACTATTTAACTCAAGGTCTGTTATTCTCACCTTGAGCTGAATCAGCTGATGTCGATATCGGTTGTCTATGTCTTTAAATTGTGGAGCCTTTAGTTCCACTCTGTTCCGATTAATGTTGCTTTCATATGCCGTAATCGTGCCTTGGCTTCGATTTTTCTGGCAAAAACATATATTAAAATAAAAAAAAGAGGAAGCACAGCCATTTAAATAAATGAGATTTAACGAGATCCAATTCTTCGAAACTGGTAACGAGTATCTGCAGGTCAAAGATGATATCTGAAATGGTAAAAGCATATTCAATCACTCAGATTTATCTGAGACGTATTGATACGCTTGTCTATTTGAAATTTCAACAACCTGTCTCGTCATTCTTTCTCCTCAGTTTCCCGCTTCCAAGACCTTTCTCTCTATTAGTCCTCTCACTCTCATGACAACCCTCCCATTTCCCTCCCTTACACTTTCCCTTCGTCCCCCTCTTTTTACCACTCCTCCCTCTGCCCTCTCTTAGCTCCCCTTCCTCTCTCTTCTCCCTGTCTTCCCTTACCAGGTCTCCCCTTCTCCCTTCCTCCTTTCCACAACCTCCCACTTTTCCCTTTTCTCTTCTGTCTCCTTACTTCACCCTTCTTCGAACCTACCCTTCTGACCCTCCCCAAACTTTCTCCTCTATTTCTCTTCCTCTTCCCCTCCCGTGCCCTCCAATCGTCACCCTCTCATCTTACCTCAGCCTCCCATCCCATCCTATCCCCTCCCATCCCCTCCCTCCCATCTTACCTCAGCCTCCTGCACCCTCCCATCCTCTCCCTCCCATCTTACCTCAGCCTCCCATCCCTGGAGCTTTTTTATCATCGCCTTCATCTCCTTCTCCACTGTTTCTGCGTCTCCACCTCCTACTATCTGCTCCTGGAGAGCTTGAATTTCCGCAGCCATGGCTTCCTCCTCTTTGACCGTATTTCGAAATTGAAGGTTGTCATCGATGTTTCGTTTTACTGATGCTTGACTTTCCAGAAGTTTTTGATCTTTTGAAAGATTTTCTGAGAGCTCCGTCTCTTGCTTCTCATATGATTGTTGAGCAGATTGCGAACGAGATATTTTTTCCAGTACTTTTTTCAATTCAGTTTCTTTTCCGGACTGCATATAACTGCAAAGTTAATTCACAATTCCAGTTAAGTTATTGTTCCAGAATGCCAAAAAACGGTACAATAATCCATCAATTTACGCCAGAAATCTGAAAAGAGCTGTCTTTTCCAGTACTTTCCTCAATTCAGTTTCTTTCTCCGGGCTGTATATAACTGCAAATTCACAATTTCAGTTCACTTTTTGTTTCAGACTACGAAAACAACCACACAAAAACCCATGAATTTACGCTAGAAAACCGAAAGGCCCACAAAGCCCCTCTACAACAAATCTGAAACATGGCCAGCCACATTAAAAAGTCTGGATTGCAATTTTCACAATACCACTTTCATGGAGAGAAAGATACTCACTGCTCAATTTTTATGTTGATCGACCGTAATTGATCCAGATCTCTTTCAAATGCTCGCACTTCTGAATGTCGTAAATTTTCCTCATTTCCCGCTCGGTTGTTTTGGGCCTCTTGTTCTTTTTGAAGCTTCTCTACTTCTTTCCGAAGTGGTTCTAATTTCTGCTCCCACATCTGTCATTTTCATTTTTGGAAACATGAGACCAGTTACGACCCTTCATAAAAAATCACATCCCCCATTATCCGCCATTGGGTCCCTCTTGCAACCAGCTTTAAATGCAATTCATAAATTAAAAATTCTTTCTTTGAATCACAACTTCAGACCACTTTCGACCCCTAATTTCCAACTTCCAACTAACTGAAGTACCAATCAAACCTAAGAACATGAAATAAATACCAATCTGTCCATGTACTTCCAACAAAAAACAAAAAAGTTCACAAAATTGTAGAAGTAACTTCAAAAGAATGACACACCTATTGAGTAACCTGAGATCGTGCCAGCTATCCGCTCCTCTAGTTAGAGTTACCAGGGCTATTTTACGATTTTGAGTCAAAAAACATTCAACCGAAATAACACTATTAACTCCAACAGCAATGGAGGGTGTAGTATTGACCCTGATATACAGCAAAAAAAAAACATGATTTGATATTAATAATTTTTATCACACAAGAGAAACAAGTATCTCATTCACCTGCATGTCGATATCCACATGTCTCAGCTGCTCCGTTATCTTTTTCGCACTTGCTCTCGTGTCCTTCAGTTTAGTCAACCGATTCGCCATATTCATTTTTTCTTCTCTCGCATTTCGCCATCTCATGTTCCACGATGTGAAGTCGTCTTTCATGTACTGTTGTTCATCTCGAAGTTTTTCAATTTTTCGTGTCATATCATCCCTGTCAAAAAACAATTTATGCATTCAAAAACCTTAATGACAGAGAAAATATCGTGATACAACAACCTTAAGACCTTATTTAAAAATTAAAGAAAAGTAATAAGAGGAATTCTGTCCTACAAAAACACACAGACCTCTTTCAACGAAACTGATAATGTAGTTGTTTGACCCATAATTCACATAGCATATCCGCAGTCTGGTGAAACTCTCTCGATATTTGACCGAGATTTGCACAATTCGAAATGGTCTAATTCTTGGTCAACAACCAACACCCTGAGATTTCAGTAGTGTAGACAGGCTTACAGATTCATGCGTGGAAAAACAACCAAAAGCTGTCGTAAATTAAGGAGATTAAAAAAAAAAAAGAATAAAAAAAAAAAAAATAAAAAAAAAAAAAAAAAAAAAACAGAAAGAAATATGCTAACCGTTTCTCTTCAAGGCTTGTAAGCTCCGAATTTACATCTGTCATTGTTCTTAATCCCTGTGACATAACGTCCAGTTTGTATTCTCCATCCTCCACTTCTTTTTGCAAGGCCTCTGTCTCCCTCCAAAGCCTATCAATTTCTTTGGAAATTGATTCCAGTCGTTTCACCTCATCATGATCGTTTTTCATTTCGCCCAAAAGTCCTAGTAACTGCAAAACATATGGTATACAATGTTTTTAACAGAAGTTTTTAGGCACTACTACGGATTTCTATACAAAAAAGAAAATACGACTTCAAGAAGGGTTTCAAATGGAGACAGAGGCAAAAAGTAAGTTAAACCAAAATCCATAAATTATATCTTTAAATACCTTCTAAAAAAGTATCGAAACTAGGAATCTGGATAAGGGTGAGAGTGAGATCCAGAAAGAGCTCACAAGAACCGCGTAACATGGGAAAAAAACCATCACAAAAAGTGAAAAAGACACATAAGCAAAAATAGCAACTGTGAAGATAAACGACAGTATGCGTGAAATCCATTCAACCGACAGCCCATTTTACCAACCAACAAAACGAGGAGAAGACGGGAGAAGGGGGAAGAGGAAGAAGGGAGAGGATGCGAAGATTCTGAAACCCCTCACATCATCATGATTTTCTGTCGCTTTTTGCAGAGAATCCTCGACTTCTGCAACGTTCCGTTCTGCCGCTGGAATGCCTTCTTTCGCCAGTTTGTTGTATTCAAGAAAAATGGGTCTTAACTGATCCAAAGCTTTGGTTCGAGCTTCCATTTCCAACTGCTGAGAAGCTGCGATTCGGAGCTTATCGGCTGATTCGCTCTGCTTTATCCTTTGCTGCAAAAAGACCAATGGTTTATCGTCATTTTCTAAGCACAAAAAATTTAGTTTCTGGCATATGATAACCTTGCATAAAATAGTCAAACGTAAATCGTGTTGCTTAAATTAGAATAGCATGGACCATATACAAACAAATTGACCGGGTTTTCGATTTTTTCACAACTAGATGAATCCATGTATTAATATATCAATATCACGATCAACCAACATGTGAATTTGCTCGATAACCGAAAGAAGAAAAAACAAAGGGCAGAAGGGGGAAAGAGGGAGAAAAAATAAATCAATTCAAATATGTGACAGACCTTCTGCAGAAACAAATCGACGTCCTGTGGTGTTTAAAATTTGCTCATAACCAACAATACCAAAGAAGAAAAGAAGAAGGTGCAAGAGGGGGATAAAGGGAAAAAATGAGACCAACTCAAATATGGGACAGACCTTCTGCACAAACGAATCGACCTCTTGTGGTGTTTGAAACGGGCGTTCACACACGGGGCATTCCTGATCCGATTGAGCCAATTCCATAAAGCGACTGAAACAGCGACGCATTCCATCCAAAATATCATGTTCTCTGCCACAACAACATGCTCCAGTTTAGTTCTCTCCCTCCCCTCTCCCTCTCCTTCTTCCTCATCCCTCTCCCCTCCATACTATCAAGCCAACGAAATGGTCGAAAATTGAACCAAACACAGCAATTTCCCTTGCATAACCTGACCTACTTATCTTTCCTTCCAAGGACTTCAGATTGCAAACGATTAGAAAAGCAACATCCTCTCCTGCCAAGAGGGAGAGGGAGAGGGAGAGGGAACTAAAATCACCTTTTCTTTCCTTCCATAGCCTTTGTGGCTGATGCTAACTGCTCTTCCAATGCGTCAGCCTCCACCTGCTTTTGCACAGTTGCAAAAAGTCGATCCGAAAGAAATCGTCGTTTCGCTGTACAAACACAACATTAACAAACACAACATTAACAAACACAACATTAACAAACACAACAATAACAAATGAATAAAATCGTTGGCAAAGCTGGAATGCTTTGTCGTTTTGTGCCTTCAATAGTATAACATGTCACCGTAACGAGTTCGACAATGGATTGAAAACAAAAACTCTTACCGGATTTGTATCCGTTTTAATGTGAATGAATAGCTAAATTGCCTTCTAAAGGCAAGAAAACCAAGGATAGGTGAAAGCTTTGTCCAAAAATGACAAAAATAAACCCGGTAAAAACTACTTCATCACTCAAAGATTTCATTGGCTTGACTTTCATTTATTTATAACCTGCCATCCCTCCATAACAAGAACTCTTCTTCTACGCCTTGTATTTCCTGTATGCTGAAAGTTTACTCTCTCTTTTCACCTCTCTTCTCCCCTATCTCTGCTTTCCTGGTTTGTTACTTCTTTCCCGACTCTCTTTGTTATTCATCCTCTCTCTGCCTCCCTCTTCTTTCCTTTCCGTTCTCACTTCCTTTTCTTGTTTGCTTTAATCAAAGCAGAAAAGAAAAAAAGCACACCCAAAATGTTCCTAAATTTCGAACAATTGAGAAAGGGATTTGGCACATACTGTCACGATCCCGTTTCTTGAAAGCCAGATCATTTCGAGCGTCCTGCAGTCGCATAGTGAGAGCTGCAACATCTTGTCCTGTCTTTTTCGCTTGACTGTCCAAGTCTTGATATAAATTATTATTTGTACTGCAAATTTCACCAAAAGAGAACTTACGAATATAAGTGAAGAGAATAAAAGCTGAACATGTCTTACATTTTTCATCCCGAATGCAAAGGGATATAACTAGTAGCTTCTTCACCTATCTCTCAATAAGAACCGGAGTTACGGCCGAGGCACGCAACTTTTGCAGAATGTTCAAAAAGCACGACTTCATACTTAGCAATCGTGATTTGCTCCAGATATATAAAGAAAAAAACAACACACGCAATATACTATCAAATAAAAATCACCCTTGAACACAAAGGCAACCTCTAGTACGATTGCGGTAGGACTAACTTTCTTTCAAAACTAAAAAATCATTCATTTGGGTAGAGGATATTCATTATTCTCCGAGCATTGGCGTTTCGAAAGTCTAAAAAGCTCGATTTTTGCTTTCTAAGCCTTAACTTGTTTGTGAGTACTGCCTATGCTCTGTACATAGTGTCACTTTTTCTCAGATTTGTTTTGATTATCTTCAAACTATGTTGTTTTCCAACGATATTCTTTGTTTTCTGCTTTTGTCAGCATGACCATTTCTTTCTTTTTGTTAAGCATTGCTTTGAAGCATATCAACTTTTATTGTTTATTTCTATCCACTGAAAACCCTACAATTTTTGAGAAGAGGAGATATTGGATTTAGCTCACCTCACGACCTTTTCAATCCCCTTTAACAACGTTCTCTTCTCAGGTAGCCTTCCTCCCAACGACTTCCTTAACTTCTCTTTATTATCATCTAGCCTGAAGGTTCCAAACGACAAAACACTCCCATCAGGTCATAAAAATGTAGCAATGTGAATCAATCAAAAGAACATGCTTTAATTAAAAAACAAACAATTGCAAAAAAAGGCCCACGGTCCTCGTTGGCCTATACACAAAAAAGCTATCACAGCAAAAGCAAAAAATCAAGGTCTTGTGACAAGTAAAATAATTGGATGGTTTACATGCACTGACAGGTGAATCAATTGCACAGATGGAGCTCAAAAAGTGTATTAAAAAGGTCCTTGAACAAACGGCGGGATGTGAAAGTGTATGCATAACAATAACGTACATATAGAAACCAAAAAAAGGCTAAAACAATTTCTCAGATCCAAACAATGAAAAAATGAATAAAAGACTACTGACAGAAATCATCAAAAAATAAATAAACCTTCAGATGGAAAAGAAATAAAAATAAAAAATAAAACTTACAATTTGTTCATCGAGCTTTCTTTTGCATTCAATGCTTCCTTTTTCATTCGAAGTGAGACTCTCTCTCCTGACTCGGCAGCAAGTCCATCTTTCTCTCGCTGTAAATTTTTTATCTTTTGTTCCAGTTTGTACAAATCTGCCTTCGCTTCATCAATCTGTGTATCATATTGCTTTTCTCGAAGTTTTACAGCCACAGAATCAGTTGCCTCCTTCTGTTCTCCCAACAACCCATGCCCTCTTATTTAAACAAACAACATTATTTTTTCCCAACAACCGATGGCAAGCTGTCCTCTCTTATCTAAACAAAAAACATTCTGTCAACCAATGATAAGTGAAGTTCTTCTCTCTTATCAAATAAACACCACCATGATGGCAAAAAGCCCGAGAAATACAATAATGGAAAATGAAAAAGAGAAGAGACATTTACCCTCAGCAAAATAAATAAAAAACACCAAATATGGCTACTAAAGATTAAGAACAAGCTTATGTTTCTCATCTTTTGGTTAACCAATATCTCATGGAAAAAAACAAATCACAGGCTATAAAATCTTCAAGTCATATTTAACTACAAGAAATGATGATAAGGAGACTTCACCGTTGACTTTTCCGTTTCTTCCACTCTCATCACATCTGCTTCAGAAACAGCCAATGACTCCACTGCAGTCTCAAGAACTTGAGCCTCGTTCTGCAAATCTTTCTGCAGAAAACCAAACTCAACAGGAAATGAGATACTTACATTCTTGTCTTCTCAAACAAAGTACACAAAAAAAGCGGCAAACCATCCTTCTGAATCCTCCTCCAAAAAAAAAAAGGAAGCAGTTCCGACTTTTCTAAAAAACAGCGAACTGGTCCAACAAATAACTGTTTTATGAGCCTAAGAAAAAAAGTTTTAAACCCAAAAACCATCGATAGTCTCATGACAACCACAAGGAAAAGCAACAACATTTCCTCTTTGAGCAGCGAAAATAAATGAAAATTAACTGAGCTGATGCTTCACAAGAAGCATATAAATCATATGCCCAGTTGCCTTTAAACCCAAAAAAAACCATCGACAGCCTCACGGCAGCCACAATCAACAACAAACTTCATTATGAAGCGAAGCAAATAAATGAAAATTACCTTACTTTCTGGTTCACAAGAAGCTTAATATGCTCAGTTGCCTCAACCAGCTTTTCTTGGGCAGTTGACAAAAAAATTCATTTCGAGCCGAGCAAAAAAAGAAGAAGGAAAAAAAAATGAAGATTGTCTTACTTTCTGGTTCACAAGAAGCTTGATATGCCCAGTTGCCTCAACCAACTTTGCTTGGGCAGTTTCTCTCGCTCCGGTCAAACTCTGGTGCTCTGCCCTGTTGGCTGACTGCAAAAGACTAGAACCCCGGATAGTCTCATTATATGTGGTTTCTGAATGAAAAATTACAATAGCCACTTCTCATTGTGAAGTTTCTGAAAGAAAGATTATTGATAGCCACTTTTCTGAAAAGTTTAACCCGAAAGCCATTCCTCATGACATGAAGTATCTGATTTTAATTTCTCACTTTGATAGCCATTTTTCAAAATATGAAGTTTCTGACAAGTTTTCTAATTTGATAGCCATTTCTAATTTTTTGAAAAGATTTAATTTTGATAGCCATTTTTATTTTCAGTACACATACAACTTTTTCGAACTTGGCAAACAGCTTGGTTGCTGAGAGATCTTATCAATGACACTGAAAAAACATCAATTGAACCATTAATAATTAGTAGAAAAGTAACTAGAGTGGGAATTATTTTAGCGTTACCAATTGTAATTTAACTGCAGATGTCGTGGACGATAAGCAGCCACTTATGAAATTAGTGCTATCAAGGGAATTTTTTTACTATTAACACTATTTTATGGTCAGAGGCCAATACATACCCGCGCATATATAGCGTTATTAACTCTATTACGATTCACAGTAAAAGCGTTCTAAGTCTCTACGCCATCACTGTCATATGGCATGATCTGTCGTTTTTTTCTCTTTTAAATCTGTTTAACTTTTAACTACTGCAAAACTCAATGTGGAAATAATATGCATATTATAAGATTTGAGCCTTAACGATAATCCACTACATTTTTGGATGACCAGCGAACTGGCTCCTGCATTTATTCTTTTCTTGTTGAAGATGGTTTAAAACCTCCCTCCCTCCCCCCCCTCCCCCCCCCCCCCCCCCCCCCCCCCTCCCCCTCCCCCGTTTATCTTTGCATGCATGGCTAGGTTGGAGAGCCTGCTGAGTAAATTGAGAAAATAAGTGCTCAAAGAAAAAATGAGTAAAAATTGACTAAAAAGTGACTAAAAATTCACAAGAAAATGAATAAAAATTGAATAAAAAATGATGGTAGATAAATGAAAAAGAGAAAATCATAATCATATCTTCCAGATCTTTAGGTTGACAAGATATATTACCTGCAACTGGGTAAGGTTTTGATGAAGTTCCTCGAGTCGTTTGGTGGCTCTCCTGGTCCATTTTGTGGCCGAGTCATGAGTCAAAGGCAAGTCTCCCACCTCTCCTAGGTTATGTTTTGCATATAATCCTTGTAAACAAAGATCTCGTTCCTTCTTGTCCTTCATATGAGCCTAGGAATATGAAAAAAAACACAGAAAACAATCTGGTAAAGAAATTAAGCGCGGTTGTACATCTCGCACGCGCCAATTTCCTCACTATGCAATGAAAGTTGGGTTAAGTGGCCAACAACATATAGTGGAAGTCTTTCATCCCTTTCAAACATTAAAATGTTCAACAATTTGAGACTACTTCCTAATGTTAGTATATTCCTTTAATTGATGAAAACAAAAGCCTAAATTCCCTCCTAATTTCTGCAATTATCAATATTGCCTTCAACTGGCAATATACTGCCTATCTATTTTGTAAGGTAACAGTTTCATTTCTTAAAAACTTTGAAACGAAACATCACACATAGCTAGGCAGAAAAACATGTCTGGCAACAAAAAGAAAAACAACAAATTCTGACTATTACTGTCACCACTCTCACACATTTGAACTCATCATAAACCGCTTGCTATAAGGCTCAAGCAAAAAACTCAATTCAATTCATTTCATTATTGTTACTTTTTCTTAATAGAAGTAATGAAAGACAAGGGTTACCTCAGCTTCTGCTTGGAGCCTGCCTTTGACCGTACAGCATTTGTTGTAATTTTCTTTTTCTGCCAAATTTTGAGTCTTCACATCATTCAAATCTCTCTCAGTTTTCGCTATATTCATCTTCAATGTTCCGAGACTACTCTCAAAATTCTGTTGCCACTCCAAGAGCTCCTCATCCGTATCTGTCAAGTGTAAATACATCATAAACAACAGATCATTTGTCTATTAATGTTTATTTCTGATCCATTTACAACAACAAACAGCTTGCTATTTAAGAAAAAAAAATCTCGAAACGACTTAAATGCATTTGACAACATGTCAAGTTGTCAATCAAGGTATATAGGGAAACAAAGTTCGCAGCTGCCATTTGCTCTTGGTCCTTTGTGTTAAACTTTGTGTGTTAAGTTTTGTGTGTTAAACTTTTTGTGTTAAAGTTCAATTACTCACCCTCATTTTCCACCATCAAATCGCGATATTGTTGCGTTTTCAGCCTTACCAAAACTTCTCGACGTCCCTCCTTCACTCTAATTTGATCTTGCAGATTACGAACCCTTTTCAATTCAATCTCTGCCTCCGATATCTTTTCCCGGGCATCGATAACTTTTTCCTCCCAATGTCGCATTTGAGATTTAAGATGGTTGGCCTTCTCTTTGTCACCGTCGATACCTTCTTGGAGCTGTCCAGGCGTTCGAAAAAAAAAGGGGGGGAAAAGAGGGAAATAAAACCAAGGAAAGGCAATAAGGGAAAAATTTAGTTCCCATGCATATAGAAATAAGAATGTATTTTAAAACAACCGCTACAATTGCAAGAGAAGCTAATATTAAGAGTTTAAAAATTAAAGCAGACGTTGAACTATGCGACATCAAAAGCACAAAAAATATCAAAAAGAGGTCACAGTATCAGAAGCTACACCTTTCACCACTATTCGGGTTAGTGAATTATTAGCAATATTAACTATATTAAATTGTGGTCCGACAACACGGTTCATTTGGGTCATCTATTCAAAGAGCGATTGTAACACAATTTTATGATTGAGGACTAATAATACCTACAACCAATTGAGAGTTATTAACTCTACTAGAGTTATTATAGTCGCAGTCCTCACCCTATATGCTGCATCTTTTAACGTTTGCAAATGGTCCATTTTTAGTTTGTACTCCTTAATCAGTTGGGCTTGATCTTTGTGAAGCTTTTTGATCACCTCCAAAGCCTTTGTGTACCTGAAAAGAAAACCAAAAATCTCAAAAATTCTCTTCTCCCTATCCAGCATAAACTCATAACTTGGCAGGAACGAGACAATCTGTACCTTCTAAAATTTGACCCTCACCATCCCCTTTTTTAATGATGTTTTTTTGACTAATGATATAAAAATTATAACTCACCTTGTCGCAGAAAATATATCGTCAAACTTTTTCTTCAAAATTGCCCCTTCTGCAAGAGGCCAGTTGGCTTCATCTTGATGAACAAAAATAACATTTTCTAGAATCGCTTTGGATACTCCCATAAGAGCTGGTACTTCTCTGTCCATATCAGCACATCGGTAACTGAGACAAACCTTCTGAAAAAACATTAAAAAAAAAAAAAAAACGAAAAAACATGATATGAATACACAAGTCACAACCTCCATACTTGTCTATCACTTTCATACTTTAGATCCTTCATTATACTCCATATCACTCAGTCCATCCATCTCCCTCTCCTCACCATGCTTGCGGTGCAATATCAAGGAGTGGATTACAAAAAGTAATTGACGAGTGTACAAAGTAAATACAAGTACAAATAAACAAACAAACAAACAATAAAAAACAAAAGTGAGGTAAGTGGAAAAATCTCCAAAAAGAAGACAATCTGTACCTCAAGCCATGCAGATATTTGACCATAGTAACCGCAAATAATGGTGCAATACTCAATAACCGTACATAACAGTGCGGATGTAATGGTAAAAAAAAGCAAAGGTGAGATATATCCACAAATGTTGAGTTGATAGTTGTGCTAAGCCTATTGAAGCCTTTTATATTGCATCAACTTGACATTCTCGCACTCAACTTTTAACTAGGCAATCACAGATGGACCAAATTTTATTCTGTTTGTTCTAGTTATGACAAGAAATGTCAATCTTATGTATTTATATACTTATTTAACATACCAAACTTTATCGAAGACATTATTAGAATGACATTATTGATGTGTAATTGAAGTGAAATGCTTTTGGTCAAGCTTACAACATATAACACTAAAAAATAATTCTCCAGGTCATTTCATGACTGATGATTGGGCAATTTTTAACCATCCAGATCATAAACCTACTTTAGCACCCAAATATTTAATATGGGTCATACGATGACCCGTCTGGCCTGTTTGGCCCCACTCTACGACCCCTGAAAAACTCACCTCCCCGGTGTTTGAATTGATGGTTTGAAGCACACTTTCTATGGCCTTGTATTCCATTTTTGACGCTTTCTGTGTCAACTGAAAAGAGCGAATGCAAACAACATCTTTTCCAGCAGCTGTTTTAAACCTTAACTTTATTTGTCCTTTCACTTCCGTCTCACCAGCAACCTGAAATTAAGGAAAAAAACACATTCTTATATCAGCATTTTAAAACAGGAATACCAGATCTTCACATCTTTTCCAGCAGCTGTTTCAAACCTTAGTTTTATCTGTCTTTCACTTCAGTCTCACCAGCCACCTAAAATATGTACAGAAGCAAACATTTTGATATCACCGTTT
Source organism: Zygnema cylindricum (assembly GCA_037447655.1). Lineage (NCBI taxonomy): Eukaryota > Viridiplantae > Streptophyta > Zygnematophyceae > Zygnematales > Zygnemataceae > Zygnema > Zygnema cylindricum. The sequence continues at coordinate 34,813 of JBBHKE010000653.1, read as the reverse complement.
TTCAAATATGGATATGAGAATTTTGTCAACCCAAAGTCTGTGATACTCAACTCTAGAGAACAAAAAAAAAACCACTAGACAAAAACACAAACTATGTTGTTTTTTATTGTTTAATTGTTTAGAAAACAATAATCTACCTTTGGATCATGAATGAAGGTGTGTCCTGATTTCGCATTTGGAGGAAGTTCGCCCGTGCAAGCATGCTTCAGACATTCGATGATCGTCTGCAAACCAAGAATAAAACAACATAAGAAGTTTTGTTACCCATGCAAATAATTTACACGTGGTTCGCATGTAAAGTTGCTAAACAACTTCAGTTGTGCACTTACATGTTTTCTAAAGTTTTTTTGAAAATGTAAAACGTTGTTCTTGCAAATTCTGGCGTATTTCACAACTTTTCAGGAATGCGTTGATTTATTAAATAATTCATGCTTATCCATGTGATTTTCATCCATGCGCGTGTTTCACAACTTATCCACAAGCATTTAAAATTTCCTCCTCTCTGATTTGATTTCCATTTCTCGCAAACTTTATTTAATTTTTCCTTCTTGTTTTAGACTAGAACAATTCATGTATCTTTGATTCATTTATTAATAAATATATGATTGTTGTTAAAATGTGATACTTGCTAACGCAATTTAATCAAACAAACAATTAAACTTAAAACAATCAACAAGCAATTTAACTTGGTTGTTCAAGTTTTTGTCACTTTCAAGATTAAATAGTATGGGAATAACGCCCCTTTCGTGCCCCATTCTTTAAAGATTTAATCTACAATCCACCAATTTCCGTCAATTCCTGTTCAGTCCCTACATCATTCTTACTTCATATCTCCTTATTGTTTGTTCCAGGAGATGCCATAGAAAATCAAATTTCTGCAACAAATTTCTGCATAATTCTTGTCTACTCCTAGTTTTCATGCTTCAGTTTTACTGCTTCAGTTTTATTACTTCAGTGTTATTACTTCAGTTTACTGTTTCAATTTGCCTGCTTCAGTTTTCCTGATTCATTTTTGTTACTTCAGTTCTACTGCTTCAGTTTTACTGACCGTTTTTCCTGCTCCATTAGCTCCGACAATGAGTGTAAGCGGTCGATAGAAAGTGATGACAGCTGTATTATCCGGACTGAACGCCCGGATTCCCTTTATCAGCATCTTGTCGATGGTACACATGGCGTCTACCGTACGATTTACGGTAAGACAGAGTGTTGTGTTGTTATTTTTAATCTGCCGTACATTCGAGTCTCACTACAGCATCTTGTCGATGGTACACATGGCGCCTACCGTACGATTTACGGTAAGACAAAGTGTTGTGTTTTTATTTATAATCTGCCGTACATTCGAGTCTCACTACAGCATCTTGTCGATGGTACACATGGCGTCTACCGTACGATTTACGGTAAGGGAGAGTGCTGTGTTTTTAGTTATAATCTGCCGTACATTCGAGTCTCACTACCTGTAGGAATTTCCTGCAGAAAGCTAAGAGAGCGAGCGGATGGGAATCCTCGACTGTTACAGCGGCCGGGAGACAGAGCGAGACAGGGAGAGAGGCAGAGAGAGAGGGAGAGAGTCTGAGAGAGAGAACTCCACACTAAATTTCCCGCGCATTTTGTTCTCAAAATGGTAAGATCATATGCGTTGCAGACAAATACTTGTACCGTATCGGAATGAGGACGATATGGTTGGCGATTGTGTGTAGGGAAGGAATCGGACGCTTCACCGTGAATCGCTATTAGGGTTAATGTTTTTTTCGTCTCTTTAAACATCGTTACTCCGTATACACATGTCGGTTTTTAGATCTGACGATCACGATTGAAAGGCAAGATTCTCAGCTTCCGATTGACGGTCTAAAATTGAAAACCGGACAATAGTGTACGAGAAAATAAGTTTTAAGCGGCGAAAAAGTTATTAACACTAATAGCGATTCGCGGTGTTCTTCACAAATAGCGTATCGCGATACGGTCAAGTTAAACAGGGCGCGAAAATTTCATGCGAATTCACGCAAGAGACGAAAACTTCCGACAAGTTTTCTACTTTTCTTTTATGAGAGATTTCTGCAGCTCTATTGCTTTTCTTTCTCTCTCACTCGTTCTTAGCTTCCTGTCTTTTGTGTTTAACTAAAAATCTATTACAGAGTAAACATAGCTTTAATTTTAAAGTTTGTCGATCTTTTAATATCATATCCAGGTAGATTCTTTCTTGTAAAGCTTGTGTACCATTAATTACCGTACATACCAGTTTCTTTTTTAGGGTTTTTAAGAGAATTGTGAAGTTTTTCCAGTAATGGAGGAAGCCGAAGCACGAAAAGCGAGGTTGAAAGCTTTACGTGCTAAGGCGGAAAATTCACAAAAAGACGATTTACTTGTGAAAGAACAACAGCTTCCACCTCCTAATTTCAGCAACTCTTTTATTAACTCGCATAATAATACTTACATTAACAGTAATAACAATAGTAATGATAATTCTTCTGAGGTACTGATTAGTAATCCTCAATCTCCAAAGTTCAACTTTTACACAAATCCAATGGCTGGTTATACTCGCTCGAATGGGAGAGGGAGGACAGGAATGGGAGGTACACCGCAAGCTTCCATAGATCCTTCCTTTAGTTCTTCTTCCTTTAGTTCTTCTTCCTTTGGTTCTTCTTCCTTTGGTTCTTCTTCCTTAGGTTTTTCTTCCTTAGGTTCTCCTTCCTTAGGTTCTCCTTTTGTAGGTTCTTATAATAATTCGGGCACAAGAACCGACCAATGGAATCAACGACAGCCTGGAATAGAAAGTTCCATGCAGTACCAAAATCAATCCATTCCACACCAAAACCAATGGTATCCTGGAGCGCCACCTGTCCAAAATATGTCTCAACAAGGAGTGCTGTCTCATCCAACGGTCCACAATCAAAGAAGTTATGGCTCTCCCGTAGAATCATGTCAAACTCAGTATCAAAACCAGAGTTTTCAAAGGCAAGGATTCTCTCAAGGACCAGGACAAGGACAAGGACAAGGATTTAGTCAGCAAGGACAAGGATTTAGTCAACAAGGACAAGGATTAAGTCAACATGGACAAGGACATACTCACCAAGGACAAGGATTTACTAAAGGTCAAGGATTTACTCAAGGACAAGGATTTTCTGGAAGTTCGGGGAATAATGTGGAAGCTAAGCAACGAGCAAACGGCCAAAAATGGCAGCTAGGGCAAGGAAGAGGTAGAATTGAAGGAAAGACAGTGGGAGTGGGAGTAGTAGATACTGATTCTGGTTCGTTTCGAGGAACAAAGGCACGGCGATACGGTGAGGCATGTGCAAGTGAGAGACCAGATTTATACTATAGCAAATCCATGGTTGAAGATCCCTGGAAAGGCTTATGAGAGAATGGATATTTTTTTGATGGATTCGATTCTCTTTAATGAATTCTTTTTAATGGATGGATTCTTGCCATTATGAGGGTAATAGACGGCACCTTTGTTCACAATTAAATTTGTTGGGAGGTTTTTTAGGGTTTGTTTGTGTTTTTTAAGGTTTATAAGGATTTTCAGGGTTGTGAGGGTTTTTTAGGGTTTGAGAAAAGGCTATGACTTCTGATGTATTCTAGAGTTTGGAGTCTCCTCTTCTTTCCCCGTTATTCAGTGTACTGCGTTTAAAAACCCTCAAAATCCCTAAAAGACCTGAAATAAAAAACCTTATAAACGCCTAAAAATATATGTTTTTACCAATTCTGATGAGCTACAGATTTAGGATTTTCTTCTGCTGGTTATTCAATGTACTGCTCTTAAGAACCCTAAAAAATACCCTAGCGTTATGTTAAAAGTTATGTCAAAACCACACATGTGATTGATAGGAATCCTGTTTGACCGACCTATCGCTATTAGTGTTATGCTTTTCTTTCTCCATTTTTACCAAGTTTTCTATGTGCACACTTGTCCGCTTTTCATTCGGAGACCGCCAATCGGAAGGCAAGGATCGTTTCGGGTTAATTAGTATCCTTCTTTGTCTTCAATTTTATTTCTCCTCCTTCGATTTCTCCTTCTCTTTCTCCTTGTGTGCACGGAAATAAGTTGATCTAAGTGGCGGAAATAACATTAACAGTTCTCCGTGAATTGCTAATAGTATTAATAACACCTCTAACTGTTTTTTCTCTTAACGCTGATTGTTTAGATGGTGTAAATTTAGCGACGTCATTTGGTACTAAATCATAATTTAGTAACAATAATATAAACCCTTGATATTATTTTCTTTACTGTAAAACGACTCACGGTATAGTGATAATGCACAGTCTAGTAATATCGAGGCTTTAAACCCTCGACATTATGGTGGTCCAAACATAATGAACTCTGTGCTTAACAAATACATAAAATAATGACAAACGGTTTCCGGTATATTTGTTGTTGTACTTGTCGGGAATTTGCTGTACAGTCTTTCATTAATTCAAAAGAAGAGAGATGTAGAAAGAAAGAAAGAAAATGTGAAAATGCTTAAATACCGATTTACCAGACTTTCCGATTGGAAGTGGATAATTAGAGAATTGGAAAGGATTGAAATCGACCCGAACTTCATTTTGAGACTGAATTGAAGCAGACTGTTTTTGAATGGATTAGCAAAAGGATGAATTCTACCGTACCGTACCATATAGTACTGTACTGTACCACATTGAACCATACTGTACCGTATTGTACCGTACCGCCAAGAAACCAGTTTAGTTCGATTCGGTTTGGTTTCAACCCAAACCGGGACCCAAGTCCTAAAGAAAAAAACAAAAACAAAAAGAATATGCAAAACAAAAAACGACAACAAGAAAAACAATGACAAAATTGATAACGATAACAAAAGATACTACTAAAAACAAACGGAGGAAAACCACGAAGATATAAAAAATAAATATATATATATGAAAGATAACAATAACAGTAGCGAGAAAATGATATGTCAATATATAAAAACAAAAATGTTTTTATTTTCAGAAATATACATAACAAGTTGTCGCCCAGCTAAAGACCCAAGTTCTGTCCCTCAGAAGGAAAAAAAGAATCAGAAAAATAAAAAAACTATTCACAAAAAACTATAAAAAACAAAAAAACATCTCCTATCTCCTCCACTCCCCCCCCCCCCCCAAAAAAAGCCAACTAACAAAAAAAACTAAAAAAATCGAACTCACAAACTAAACTCTCAAAAAATTTATCAACAAAAAAAATGTACAAAAAAACACCAAACAAGAAAAAAAAAAAAAACTTAAAAAAAAAAAAAAAAAAAAAAAAAAAAAAACAGAGAAAAAATGTGACCATTTTTTACAAAACACGAGCTTCATTCTTCAACTTATCCAATAACTCGTCCACCGATTGGACGATTTTCCCTCCCTCCCTTTTTTTAGGTTCCACGATTTTCAACGTTTTTAATTTCGGATTCAAATTGATTCCCAAATCCTCCAAACTTAGTTTTAAAATTTGTTTTTTTTTCGCTTTCATAATATTGGGGAGTGTCGCATAACGGGGCTCGTTCAAACGCAAATCGGCCCTATAAGCACAAAAAGACAAAAAACAACAATTTTTACTTAGAGACAAAAAATTTATTATTGATAATAAAAGCATTATAATAAGATTTCAAATTAACTATTTATTGGAATAAAAGCGATTGGGACACTAGTACTTTTCATCATACGCGAAAAAAAAATGAAACGAAACAAAACCAAAACATTTTCTCTACATTAAAAACAGCTAGAATATGTACAAATGTGCATAAATCTATGTATATATTTATACACAGAGTCTGGCTGTGGAATCTCTCTGGCCTGTGAGCCTCAATAGGGATGAAGGGAAGGCCGTACAAGTCCGTACAAAAGGGCATAGTAGATAACTATAAAAAAGAATCATATGTAACATAATAATAACAATAATAATAATAATAGATATAGTCCTGGAAGCCTCAGTCAGTCTCAGGGCCGGCGACACTTATCACACCTGGAGTTCATGTACATCTTACAAGCTATACAATATCATAATCAATAGACTCAACTCCCTCCCTCCCTCCCCTCCCTCCCTCCACCCCCCTTTCCCTCCCCATCTCCCTACCCCTCCCCCTCCCCCTCCCCGTATATATGAAATAACGTAACGAAATAACTAGGCAATAGCCTCCTATGTAATATACTATACACCACGTGCAACTTATCTCACTCTCTCTCTCTCTCTCCCTCTCCTTTTCTCTTCATCATATCCTCTCTTCCTCTCTCTCTCTCTCCCTCTCTCTCTCCCTTTCCCTCCCGCCCCCCTTCTCTCTCCCCCCCACTCTCTCTCTCCCTCCCCCCCCTTACGTGATGACAGCTGGCATTTTCAACCGGAGAGTTTCCAAACCTCCATCCACCTCCCTTGTCACGTCACACGTGCCTCTCTCCCTGTCCACCACAACCTGGGGGGGGGAGGAGAGAGAGAGGGAGGGAAAAAGAGAGAGGAAGGGAGCAGTGAGAAGAGGGAGGGGGGGAGGGAGGGGGCAGCGCGCGGGTGCGAGAGAGAGAGAGAGAGAGAGAGAGAGAGAGAGAGAGAGATGTATACATCGATATATATATATATATATATATATATATATATATATATATATATATATATATATATATATATATATATATATATATAGAGAGAGAGAGAGAGAGAGAGAGAGAGAGAGAGAGAGAGAGAGACGTATACAAAGATATATATATATATATATATATATATATATATATATATATATATATATATATATATATATATATATGTATACATATATATAGATATAGATATAGATAGATAAAGATAAATATAGATATGGATATAGATAGAGATATTTATTTTTAGCAGATTATCACACCCTTAATTTTTTCCTCTCTGAAAGTTATTTCTTTTTTTCACCAATCCTCTCCCTCTCCCTCTCCCTTGTTCATCTCTCCCCGTTATATACACACATGTATATATATATATGTATATACATATACTTTTTTTTTTAATATATATATCATATATTGTATTTATTTTCTTTTTTTACCTACGAAGCTAACGTCCCTTGGGCCACTCCTCCCACGTCCCCCTTTCCCTCCCCCTTTTTACCCCTGTTTTACTTTTTTTTTCTCACATTTTACACACCCCTTTTTTTCCCGCCGTACCTCTCCCTCTCCCTCTCTCCCCATATTTTTCATTTTTTTTTCATTTTTTTTCCTATCCCTCCCCCCCCCACCTTGGATGCGAACGTCCCCTGGGCCCACCCCAGCAGCCCCGCCAGCATTTGTCCTGTCTGCCCGTGATCTCCGTCTATCCCCTGCGTGACACGTGTCATAAGTCACTAAACGACAAAAAAGTACAAATTGTACACATTGTACTTCTGGAGGAAAAAAATCAAAGGATTGTAAAAAAAATCTTCACAATTGAGAAAATGGAAAAATGGAACAATGGAAAATTCGAAAATTCTTAAAAAAAAAAATGTGCTTAAAGTTGAAAAAATTGTTTAAAATTGAAAAATTGTTTAAAATTCAGAATTTGAAATTCTGAAAAGTCAGGGATTTAAATAAATCGAATCGCATACAATATTATTGAAAATAAAAATTCACAAAAAAATAATTATTTAAGAATACGTGAAGATAAAAAAAGACGGACCCGGGAAATTAAGTCGAAAAACAAAAAAAAAAAAAAACATTAACGACAGAGCGGGAATTGTTTGTGAAGGGAGGGAGGAAGGGAGTGAGAGAGAAAAAGAGAGGGACGGAGGGAGGGATGCAGGGAAGGAGAGAGAGAGACTCACCTGCTTCCCTAGTATCATAAGCCCCGGTCTCTCCCTCTCCGCCACCGCCCTCAATATCTTCGCCACTCCCAGTGGCTCCATCTCTCCCTCCCCCCCTCCCTTCCCCCCCCCCTCCACCACCACGTGGCACCCCCTGTCCGCCCCCATGGCCAGCGCCTGTCTTATGGCGTCCTGCCAAGTAGTAGGCCCTACAGCCACCACTGCCACGTCAGCATCTGCTGACGTGGCACCTGCTGACGTGGCAGCTTTGAGGCGGAGAGCCTCCTCGAGAGCGATTTCGCAGAAGGGGTTGAGCCCCATTTTGATGTGGGAGAGGTCGATGCCGGACTGGGGGAGAAAGGGGCGGGAGGGAGAGAGAGAGGGAGAGGGAGAGGGAGAGAGAGAGCAGATTATTGTTATTACTAAAAAGTTATAAATGATTTAAAAAGGACATTATTATCTTTTTATTTGAAAAATGTACGAATGTATATAAACACACCCACACACACACACACACACACACACACATATATATATATATATATATATATATATATATATATATATATATATATATATATATATATATATAGAGAGAGAGAAAGATAGATATATCAAACTTATTTAGAGGCGAGAGGAATGAGATCAGTCTGAGATATAAGAGTGATATATGTATATATATATATATATATAAATGTGTAGAATAAAAAATGTATATATAAAAAAAAAACCTTACCCCGTCCGGCTTGACCCTAATTTTGGCCGCATAGTCGGCCACGCGCTTCACTGCCACCAGGATCCTCATCTGCCACGTGGCACTACAAGACAAAATGTCACACGAGGCGTCACAGGTCAATATGTGACACCTGGCATATATGACATGTGGTACTAAAGGGAAAAATATGAAATGCGACACTAAATGACAACATTTGCCACATGGCGCCAAAACGACAAAATGCGAGATGTGATTTTGTGTGTTTACAAAATGGCAACATGTGACACGTGGCACTGAATGACAAGCTGTGGGATGTGGCGCTAAAAGACAAAATGTGACAATTGGCATTAAATGGCCAAACATGAGATGGAACACTTAATGACAAAATATTGCATTGGCTATAAAAGACAAAATATGTCATAGGCACTTCAAGACAAAAAATGGCATTGGCACTAAAGGACAAATTGTGACACGTGGCGTTTACAAGAGAACTAGGAGACCATGGGCAATTTCAGCCCAAAAAAAAAACAAAAAAAAGGACAAATGGCAAAAAAAATTAAAAAAAAAAAAAAAAAAAACGACACAAATAGTAATGATAGCAATTATACTAACCGCAAAAAATCATCAAAATAAAAATCGCAATAATAAAATCAATAATAATAATAAAAAAAAAAATTAACAAAAAGAAAAGACAAACATAGGTACTGGTGAAAGAAAAAAAATGTTGCACAGACATCTTGTGCCACGTGGCAATTCACCTGTAAAGAAAGGAGATGACGTCACGTGGCAGCTCGCACGTGTGGAGGAAGAAAGTTCGTAATAGAAACAGGAAGGGAAGAAGTATGGTAGAAGACGCCACGTGGAAACACGTGTAAACCACAGAACAACATTACAAAAACTGCGTACGAACAAAATATTTTAATTGTTCAACCTTTCAGTTCGTACTTTAATTTATTCGAATTTTACGATAAAGTACGATGTCAAAATAACAATTACTCACGGTACAGTACACCGTGTATCGCTATTACTCTATTAGTGTTATTGTTATTTTCGTCTCTTAAAACATTTTTTCTCCGTACACAATTGTCCCATTTTGGATCTGACGGTTGCGATTGAAAGGTAAGTTTCTCAGCTTGCGATTGGCGGTGTCAAATTGGAAATTGTACAAGTGTATACGCAGAAAAGATGTTTTAATTGGCGGAAAAAATATCAACACTAATAGAGATACACGGTGTACTGTACAGTTGTCAGCAAAAAGGCGAAATCCTAAGTTAAGAGACGGCGGAATAGGGACAAAACCCTAAAATTGCGGGATAGGTTATGTAAAAAAAATACAAAAGGATTGTAATTTTTTGTCGTTTCCTCAAGAATTTCAAATTTACAAGCGCTGCACCGATAAAATCTTGCGCTTTATAAAAAAATGTACAAAATGGAGTACAGTATGCGCCATTCTAAAACTTATAGCGTACTTTATTTTGTCGTTTTCCCGAATATAAATACACTGCCACGTCATGCCAGGTTATCCTAAGAAGCGTCAACCACCTCGAGAGACAGTTTAGTACACCGTGAAACGCTATTAGCGTTGATGTTATTTTAGCCATTTAAAACATATTTTCTCCGTACATACGTGTCAAATTTTGGATCTGACGGTTGCGATTGAAAGGCAACATTCTCAGCTTCCGATTGGCGGTTTTCAATTGAAAATCCGACAAGTGTGTACGGAGAATAAATGTTTTAAGTGGCGAAAAAAATATTAACACTAATAGCGAAACACGGTGTCGTTTACATCAAAGTGACACCTGACCAACGAATGCGAAACTTCCTTCTCACGCTTTGTACGATTGCAACCGTTTAGCACGAGGGAAAATACAGGGGAACTATTTTTGTCGGCTGGACCCGTACATACTCATTTTTGCAATTCTGCACGAATCAGCAGTCGGGGCCAAATATTAGCCAACTTTTCGAAGTTATAAAAAAAAAAAAAAAAAAAAAAAACTCCCCGTTACCGGTGACTATGTTCAAAACTCTCTCCAAACAAGAAATAGTAAACAATTAACAAATACGTGTGACTGTTTAACTTTTCATACATGTAATCATTTAGCACAGATAATGTACGGATCAATAACTGGAAACTGTTGCACAACAGTTTCCAGGTACAACGGTTCCCAGTTATTGTTCCGTACATTTTTTGTGCTAAATGACTAAAATAATACAGTTCGAATAGTCTAAAAATGTTCGATCCTAACTTTCTTCTCTGTTGTAGACACGTGTCAACGTGGAACACGTGCCAACGTTGCAAAAAAACAAATTAATGTAACTTTAAGCTTGTTGGAAAGGCCGAACCGATATTATATCGCGATATCTGTTCTGACTGAAGTCGGCACAAGACAATCCAATATAATATCGCGATACTTTTTGACACTCGATACGACGTGCAACAGTTAGAAACGTGGGAGTCAAAATAATTAAGTTCTCTTCCGCTCTGTACACTTTTATGTACTTTTCTGTACTTCTGTCTTTTTTTGCCGAATGTATCAAATGATAAGCTGTGCAGTCGACATTTTATGACAATTCTTCACGTGGCACACTCATTTTGTCGTTTCGTACGGCACAATCGGCCAGAGTCTTGTCATTTAATGCTTTTTGTCTCCCTAAACGTTGACAAGTGGCACTACGAGATGCGCAAAAAGCACAAACGACTTCCCTGTACGGAGAGCTGTTTCAGATTTTCGGGATTTGAATTTTGAATTTTGGACCCTTTTGACAAATGGTAACCGAATCTGTAATTTTTGATTTTTCGAATTGTTTGAAAAATGGCACGTTTTTGAAACTTTCCATTTTGTTTTTAGCGCCTTATCAAACTTGCTAGCAGAAGACTGACAAGATGTACGGATCGGAAGTGAAGGACTCCGTGATGAATTTTGTACGAAACACAAAAATGTCAAGATCATAACGGCATTGTACTTTTTGTCTTATTGTAGATGATATGTTTGTCGCATTATTATTCTCGAGGTCAAGAAAATGTCTAGTGAGACTTCTCCTACGACAGGTGACGTCAGCATCCAGAACGACAAAAATGAGACATTCTTAGAAGCCCTACAAGACAAAAATCTTAGCGACAATCTAACCACATTAGCAAAGGAGGAGCCTTACTTGTTTGTCGTTTTGGACGCCAGAAAGCCACTTGAGCGCTATCTGACAAGACAGTTTTCTGAAGGCGTATTTGGTAGCTTTGTACTCCAAAATGACAAACATCTGGACAATCCGTATCTTGGATAATATCCGTACAGGAGAAATGTCTAGGCAATCTGGACAGAATCGAATAAAATCAAACTGAACAGGAAATTTCAAATTTGGCACGAGCCAAAACCTGTACGGATCACCGACCACAAATCGTGTCGATTATTAAGTCCCACACGTCGATACTTGGCAAACTGGCTGATTTATTTGTACGGAAAGAATGATGTACGAAAAGGATATGACGTGTACTGTACTTTTTCTGCCAGCTTCTGCTGGATTCTATTCCAACTAACATCATCGCGCCACCTGTCGACACCCTACTGTAATGTACTGTACTTTACGATTCTGTCGTTATCTGCGATTTTGTTGTTTTTCCGATAAAGGTCAAGTTTGAACTTTCACTTTCGGTTTTTTGCTTACCGTACAAGTCACAAAGAGTCAAAATTGTCGTTATCAAAGAAAAATACGAATTCAATCTTTCGTACGATTAGAGCGGGGAAATCTTTAGTACATTTGGATGGAAAAACTTTTTCTCGAGCGAATGACAAGAAAATAAAAATATACTTTTTTGAAGAAAGTCGTACAAAAAGGAGCTATTCACCACGAATTCTCAATTGCATACACTTTAAAAAAAAACAAAACAAAAAAAAAAAAATCCAAAACACGTTTTTTTTGTTATTTCCTCTTCATAATTTTATTCAACACGTATTTAGGGTTTACTATAACATGTTTTTTTATTGATTTATAACTGTTATTATATCTGTAATTTTAAATATGCTATTATTACTGTTATTACTATTAGGGTGAAGTTCCATTAGGATATTCTGTAGTTGTACGGCCAACATTACAGAATGCGACAATTTGAACGAATTTCCATTGCGCAGAGTCTGTAATGCACGTGTTAGAAAAAGAGTGGTGCCACGTAACTATGCATTTGATATTGCAAATCGTCAAAAAATTTCACACCGACCAAATATCTTCATTTACGTACCATGCACGTGGGTACCAGGTCATCGTGCAACACAACTTTTGTACTCTTCGCAGACGCCTTGTCAGATACCACCTCGGTTTTTTAGCTTAGTTCAAAAGTAGGCGTTTTTATGGTAGGCCTTTGGTCGGCGCCTTTATCGTAAGTTGTGTTATGGGCTTTTCATGTGATCTTCTTAGATCACTACTTTGATCAGAGACCGTCCGATCTTCTAAATCTGACGGTGTAAATAAAATTTTTTTGGTCCGAATGTTTTAATTGGTCCAATTTTTGGTCCGAACGTTTTAATTGGTCAGAATAAGTCCGAATACAATGTGGGTGTTAAGGTCATATTGTATGTTTTGCATACAATAGGCATATTGTATGGGCTTACTTTCACCTACTTTTGAACTATGTTTTTTAGGGTTCCTGTTTTCACGCGTGACGAATGAGCGCTGCCAGAAATAGTGTGACGAATGGGCGCTTACAAAAATAGCGTGACAAAAGTGCGTTACGAGATTTCGTTTGTATTTTCTGTTGGATTTTTGAATGTGTATATCGTGTGCGAAATTTTTTGATTTCTGTTGGTTGACATCTTGACACGTATGCTCATTATCCAACGTTTCGCGGCTCAAATTTTTCTGTAATTGGTGATGTACCTCGCGAGGTACATCACCAATTACAGAAACTTTCGAAGCGAATGCTTCGCGAGAAACCATCCAACGGCCATTGTTAACTCCCAGACTTTTGGAGAATATTGGCAAGATTTTCTGTAATGTTGTTTTCCAGATAAAAACAAAATAAGAGGTAAAACGTAGTACGGAGAGGTCCGAATTTCTGTAAACAACCTCACTTTTCGTCTAATGGAACTTCACCCTTATTATTCAAAATTTGATATGGATTGCACCAATTTCAACACAACAATGACAAAAAAACAAGAAACAAATAAAAATATATAGAAAACCAAAAAAAAATACACAAAAAAGACAACCCTAAAACGATTACGATGACAAATACCAAAATATATAGAAAAGGGACAGCAATTAAACCAAGAAAAACAAAAACAAAAACAAAACCCAAAGAAACATTCCTTGGAGAGAGAAAACTTAAAAAAAGACGCAATTTCAACACCATTTCTGATTATAAAAAAATAAATAGTAATTCCTTTAGTTCCAAAAGAATCTTTCAAAAAGACTTCAAAAATTGCCTTGAATAACTTTAATTCCTCTACTAAAAAAAAAAAAGATACATCCATTTTTTTAAAAGAACAAAAAAAAAAAAAAAAAAAAAAAATCCATTTTTTAAAAAAAAAAAAAAAAAAAAAAAAAAAAAAAAACCTCATTAAATCTTTTGTTTAAGATAAACCAAAAAACAATCCAAAAACTTTAATACCCATTTTTTGTTTCCAATATTTTCGGATTAAAAAAGCGTCAATTTACAGATCGCAAATTATCCCCTAAAACCTCTTTAAAAAACCCCTTAAGATACCCATTTAAAAAACCCTAAATAAAACCCTGACTAAACCCATAACAAAAAACCCCTTTTTAAAAAAAAACTTTCCTAAATATAAAATGAGAAATTAACTCTATGCTGTATTAAAACGGGAAGAAATTAAATATTGTTATTTTCTTCCCAGAGAAAACAAAAAGAAATAATTATAAAAAAAAAAATCCCGCCTAGTTGCATTCTAAATAGTGTAAAAGGAGACAAAATACACAAATGGACAAAAGTGGACTTTAAATGCATAATTCTAATTCTCAAAAATATGTGAAGAAAAAAAATAAAAATGAATCGCCTTTACACCGATTGTACAAAATCAAACATACAGCATTAAAATAAAAAAGAAAAAGCGAAAATAAAAGAATCAGAATGTACCAACACCACAAAAAAAAAAAAACACGAATGCAAAAAAAAGGGGGAGGGAGGAGGGAGGGACAGGGAGGGAGAGGGAGGGAGGGAGGGAGGGAGGGAGTGAGAGAGAGAGGAAAACACGCTATTCCCTACACTCCTATCACTCCATTTTCAGCTTAAATATTTATAGACATATCATATATATAAGAAAAAAATAAATCCATAAATCGCTACGAGAACAACGTCAGAAGTTTTGGTTTACAGTCCAAGTCTGTCTCTCCCTCTCCCTCTCTCCATCCTCTCTCTCCTCCTCCTCCTCCTACCTCTGTTTCCTTCTCTCCCTCCATTCGCCACAGAAAATCTCCAGAAGAAGACAAATTTGACCGTCCAACCCATCCCGACTCGAATTCTGTTTCCCGAGTCAAAGTAGCGCCAGCTGGCGCATCCTGATTGGCCGATCCTTCCCTTCGACGTTGCCAGGTGTCCTCTTTTGTCCTCCTTTCACCATCTGTCACCAAACCTAATCCCAAACTTGTCGGAGCCTCTCCTCCTTCTCCTCCACCCGTTGTATCCGACCTCAAAGAGTTAAACTCGGTCAAACGAGATCCGAAAACCTCGCCATGACTCACGTTTTCGAATGTCCAGCTGTTACCTCCTCCTCTTCTTCCTCCTCCTACAATCCCGCCTTGAGCCTGACAGCTGTCAGATTTTCTCTGGTAGAGGACACCTGGCGAAGCAGGAAAGATCCCGTTGGCCGATCTTCCCCCGTCAGAAAAACTTAATCTCGGAATCTGACGCGAGTCAAACTCGGTCAAACTAGAGTGAGGAATCATATCTTCTCGAATCCGAGCCGTGGGTGACCGCCAGCATCCTAAACCTGATGGCTGAGAGGGAGGTAAGGATTTCCCTTTATGAGATAAGAACCTTCCGGAATCCTCCAACAGCATTGCAAATTGAGACAAATACTGAGGTCTTTGCGACTCTCCTCCTCCCCCCCCCCCTCCTCCTCCTCCTCCTCCTCCTCCTCCTCCTTCCCTCATCCCCGGCTGCAAAGAGTCAAATTCGGTCAAACGAGATCCGGAAACTTCGCCACGAGTCACATTTTCATTCGTCCAGCTGGTACTTCCTCCTCCTCCTCCAAAGAACTCGTTTCCAGTTTGGCCTGAGATTGTCCCATTTTGTGTCCCTTTTTCCCCTTCCATTTCCGCTCCTTTTCTGAATTCCATCTCCTTTTGTACTTCATTAAGTCCATTAAGTATCATTCCATTCGAGGGAGATCGTAAAGACTCGCAGACAATCTCGGCTACTTGTAAATTCAAATCCTGGATTTTGTTATTTTTTGGTTTTTCAACGTTTTGAATCGAATATGGACTCCAATTTGAGTTTTCCCTTTTGGGCGAAAAAGGGAAATTAACTAAATTATTTTTGTCTTTTCTCGAATTGAGCTCTAGCTGAATGGAAGGCATGGATTGCGGTAAAACGGAGGAGGCCATTCTTTGATTATGGAGAGCTTCAACTTTCGAAACACACTCGTCCACCGAAGGAATCCCTTCTTCTAAATCGAATCCCTCAGAAAAAGACAAAAAAACTCCTTTCGACCAGCTTCGCTTTCGTCTTTTACTCCCGAACTCCTGTTTCTCCTCCTCATTCTTCGAATTCCTCGGTTCTAATTTTTGAATGAAACGGTTCGACGACCTAGTCACTTCCTCTTCCAGATCCTGTTGACTTTCTTTGACTTTTACGGAACTGAAAGCGGAAACGTCTTCACATGAACTGGGAGGAGAACCCCAATCCGAACTTTCGTCCGACCCAGCTGACTCTCTCACTAACACTCCCGACTTTTCCATCATTACTGGTTGACTATTGGTCAACACTCCTCCAAAACCCAGTCTTAAATTCGCAACTGGTTCACGGTTTCTATCCAAAATTTGTTCCTTTCTCATCACTCCCATATCTAAAACGCTTCCATCATTATTGTAAGGAAACCTTCTTAGGGAATCCGACAATCCAAAACCTTCCCCCTGTAATCCGCCTCCTCCTCCTACTCCACCTCTTTGACCTGACAAACTTTCTCCTTGAACCGACGCCTGTCCCTCTCCACTGGCACCACCTGTCAGTCTCCTATTCGCCGGAATATTATGAGTCATTCCATTCCCTGTCATCTCTACATCAGGTTCCACTTTGCAAAAATCTTCTCCTCCCGCTCCTCCACCTCCACCTCCTCCCCCACCCTCCTCCCCTCTCCCTCTATCCGTGGAGGTTCCATGCACTCCGAAAAACGGAGAACCTTCCCTTAACCGTAAAACTTCTGTAGGAGAAGGAGAGCCTCTGGGATTATCCATAGATTGAGACGGGAGTCGAAAAGAGCCTTTACTGTCACTATTGCAGGGAGAACCCTCGGAAACATGTCGATTTTTTTCCTTTTTATCCTGATTGGTTATTTGAGAATTCGTATTTAGAGTGGACTTTTTAGGTTTCTGATGTAGAGATCCTGTCGGGAATCCAGTGAGTTCCTGGACCAGTGTCTATTACCAACCAAACAACCAACCAGCAACGATTTAAAACCAGTCAGAAAGGGGAAGCGAGAGAATACGAAGCTCTCCCTCTCCCTCTTTCTTTCCCTCTTCCTCTCCCTCTCCCTCTCCCTCTCCCATTCCCTCCCCTTCTCCCTCACCCTCTCCCTCTCCCTCTCCCGTCCCTCTCCTTCACCCTCTCTCCCACCTGGAAATTCGCTTTGCTTATGTTAATTAACGTTGTCCTCTCCCTCTTGGTCGGTCTCCTCCCACTCCTTGGCTTGGCGTGGTTCTGAGCCCTGGTAGGCACTCCCTCTATCAGCGCCAGGGCTCTTTCCGAAAAGATGTACCCCGCCCCCCTGGCGTGACCGGCGTGACTGTGGTCGCCGTGACCGCCCGTCACATGACTGCTGTGATTCGCATGACTCGTGTGACTGTGACTGTGACTGTCGCTGTTACTGAAACGGCTGAATCCCGCCTGCAGTAAAAAGCACAAAAAGAGATAAAACTTCTTTTCT
The DNA here is from genome assembly GCA_037447655.1 of Zygnema cylindricum. Classification (NCBI taxonomy): domain Eukaryota; kingdom Viridiplantae; phylum Streptophyta; class Zygnematophyceae; order Zygnematales; family Zygnemataceae; genus Zygnema; species Zygnema cylindricum. The sequence goes on along the minus strand of JBBHKE010000653.1, from coordinate 17,285 downwards.
TGCATCAGTTTTTAACTTTGACGTATGGCACTGTGACGAGTGCGACTGACGTGATTGGCGCGACTGAAACTGTAACTGTTTTACCTGTGACAAGTGTGACTGTCACTATCACTGTCACTGAAAAGGACAACACCCGCCTGTAACGATCAAGAAAGGAATGATTGTGTGATGAGAAAAGGACGAAATGATACTCGAAGTGCTCGAGGGGAGGGGGAGGAAGAGAGGGAGAGAGCGAGGGAGGGAGAGAGAGAGAGGGAGAGGGAGAGAGGGAGATGGGGAGAGAGAGGGAGAGAGAGGGAGAGAGAGAGAGAGAGCGAGAGAAGTGTCTAAGCTAATAGAAATAGATGAGAAAGCGTAAAGCCGAAATGAAAAAAATACTATTTCTATATGTATACTATGCTACCAATACACGCACAAAACGTGAACTTCTTTGCATCAGGTCAAATGCATTGGTTTCCATGCATCATCGATAACTTAGAGTATAGTGCAAAAAAAAAACACTAGTATTCTGAAACGAACTCTGAGAGGGAAAGGTAGAGAAAAAGAGAGAGGGAGAGGGAGGGAAAAGGGAGAGAGAACTGTTCGGTCAACTACGGTAATGACACTGTACTGACATTATCAACAAAAAATAACCTAAACTTTTCTCAGGGGAAAAAAGCAAACACAAAAAAAAAGTGCAAAAGAGACAAAAGCAGAACTAGTTCTATACCGAAACCGGACCGTTACTGCTCAAATAAACTACAAAGAAACCAAATTACCGATCGCTATTAGTGTCAACATTTTCCTGACTCTCAAAAGTACTTTTTTTATCATTCCCTCATCACATTAAACCCGGCTACCATTTTGTCCTTTTCTTATTGCATAATCATGTAATTTTTTCTCGTCATGTCCCTACCGAAAGGGAAGAGTGCCATATTTTGAATCAAATCCAAAGACGTTATCAAGCGCCCGAAAAAACGGCATAGCTATATTTTTAACCGTTGGATCTCCTTTTTATAGTGCCAGTGGAAAGGTGACGGTCTCACCTTCGGTTCATGACATCATGATCGAAAATCGGTTGATTATGTGATGAGAAAAGGACAAAATAGTACTTCAGGGAGCTCCAAAAATGTCTACGCTAATAGATGGATGTAGATGGGAAAGTGTAACGCCAAAAAGAGAATCAATACTGTGCAAATGGCATGGATACCATGAATAATAACAATAATAAATAATAATAATAATCATAAAAGCTTAAACAAATGAGGCTGTTTATAAAAACTGGTAGGGGAGAGGGAGGGAGAAGGAGGGAGACGGAGGGAGAGGGAAGAAATAGGAAAGAGGGGGAAGAAATAGGAAAGAGAGAGAAGGGGAGGGAAGGGAAAGAGGACCAGGGAGAGACAAGGTGAAGGAGAGTTAGAAAAAGGAGCTGAAGAGGCAGAAGCAAAGGGAGGAGGTAGAGGGAGAGGTGGAAGGAGAGGTAGAGGGAGAGGGAGAGGGAGAAGGCGAAGGAAAGAAAGGAGGAAAGGGAGGAGGAGAGTAAGGGAAAAAATTTGGGTTGATTTAGTAAACAAACCTTTACAGGATTCAAGGCTCGAAGGGACTAGAGGGTACGGAAAAGAAGGGAGGGAAGAGAGGTGAGGGTAAGTGGGATCTATAGAGTTTTTCAGGTTTAAAAAAGGGGTTCTGTAGGGAAAAAACCTTTCGGGGACCTTTTTCAGACAACGTTCTCTGCCTCTCTCCCCCTCTCTCTCCCTCTCTCCCAAAAAGATTGAGAGGAAGTGGAACAGAGAGGGACCAGGAGAAAGGGAAGG
>JBBHKE010000653.1:0-13541 GCA_037447655.1 Zygnema cylindricum | reverse complement strand
GAGAGAGAGAGAGGGAGAGAGAAAGAAAGAGAGAGAGAGAGAGAGAGAGAGAGAGAGAGAGGGGCGAAAAGAGAGGAAAAGTGTGACGTCACACAAAGTAAGTGTCTAAATGAAGTGACCAGTTGGCGGCCAAAAGTCAGAAAGGCTTCTAAGGATTCGAAAAGATTTCGGGCAGATGAAAAATATTTGCTTGCCCGCTCTTTCGCCCTCGGGCAGATGATGCATGCGGCTTCAAAATTTAAAATCGGCGATACGATTCGTGTCAGTTTGTATCGCGCAGAAAATATCGGGCAGGAGGCGAAAGCATTTGTCTCTTTCTTGACTTTGAGAAGATTTTACAGCTAGGGTTTGAAATCAGCGTTTAATATACATGCAGGGATTTCGGGCAGATGAAAAATTCAGCTGCAATATTTTTGTCTTCGGGCAGGATATAGTTTTTGTTTTGGCCGTTTTTAGTTTTTACAGCTTGAGAGTTGTGGTCCACTAATCATTGTTAGGGATTTCGGGCAGATGGAAAATTCAGCTGCAAGATTTTTGTCTTCGGGCAGGATATAGTTTCAATTTTGATTTTGTTTTTACAGCTTGAGAGTTGTAGTCCACTAATCATTTGTTATAAATTGCAAGGAATATGGGTAGATGAATAGATCCTATTTACAATTGTAAGATTTAAATCAGCATCATAGTGCGCAAATATTTCGGGCAGGTTAAAAAAAATTGACTTGCAAGATTTTTGCAGCTGAATTTTTTAGATCTGTGTCACAAACGTTTCGCGGCACCCAATGTGTTTCATGCTTTAAACATGAACCGTTGGATTTGAATCGATACCGATCGACGCTTTAGGGAGTGTACGCGCAAGTGCCAATTAAACTGGCTTTTCTAATTTTTGTCGGGTACTGTAGCTTTCAACATGGCCTGACGCTTCAAAAACTATGATTGAAATTTTGAAACGCAGGTTTCTTTGAGAAGATTCCACATGTGCAGGTTCTTCGGGCAGATAACAAAAATCCCGGGATTAGAGATTTCTGGACACGTCAGACAGTTTGGGCAGATGAAATGTATCGCTACAAACTTTACGGGCAGATAAACTTGGCTTGGCTTCCTAAGATTCACCGTCGGGCAGATTGGAAGTTTGAAACAGCGTCTTACAAATTTGTGTTTGAACTTATGAAATTTTTTCGGGCAGATAGAATTTCGGGCAGACCGGCTAAAAGTTAAGGAACGAGCTAATTTCCTCGTGGTGGACTCCGATTGACTACAGAAATGGGTGTTGACAAGCTACACCTTGAATCGTTATTAGCGAATATAAATTATTAGTGTAAAGAAAAAATTAGCGTCATTCGTTCTAATTTAGTGCCAGGAGACGTGGCATATTATGGTCCACGTCCTTAAATAGTGTATTTTATTATATTTAAGGTATCAATGTCAAAATTTTGGTGTGACGATATACCGTACGTAAGGCAAATAACGATTCGCGGTGTACCGTACAGTACCAATCCATACCGGTGCAATAAAACCAATATTTTACCGGCATTAACTAGGGAAAAAGACCTACTGATCTAGAAGTACGAAAATATGGGGACAATAATATTTATTAACCTATGGACTCCGGATTTCCAGAAGGCTCCAAAAAGGATCTAATTTGCCAGAAGTCATAACCCAGCAGCTGCGACCAAGGGTAGAATTCCATTAGGCGGTCCCAGTAAATGTACAGACAAGTCTACTGACAGCGTTCACTAGCAGTCCGCTCCATTTTGTCGGGCCAATAACAAACCTTCCTCAATTATGATTGGCGCCACATAGGTTAAATTCCAGATTCATAAAATCTTAAAAAAATCTACAAACGGAAAGTCAGAACGAAATATTTGTACGAGCGGAGGTAGTTAATGATTCGTACATAAAGTTTGGGGCCAGATTTTGATTTTGAAAATGAAAATCAAAATTTCGAAACGGAATGGCAAAAAGATGCGGCAAATTTTGAAGGTCGCGGCCAGCTTTGAATGTTGGTGGATGTCAGACGGAACGTGCGAGGATAATTTCGGCTCACCTGCATCCAATGTGGCAGGCGACACATGGCCTGTGATCGCTTGTTCAAATTGGATATTTTTTTGTTTTTTCATGTGTACACATTGTACACGACCAGTATAGTGCAACTCTCCTCGCGAGGAGAGTATCTTCACACTGGACGATGTGCGCTATTGCTTCGGGGATCTCAAAATGTGAAATATCCAACGGTCAGGATTTACGCCAACATCATTGGAGCCTCCCGACAGCTTTCCACTTTCCAGTATCAATGTTTCGTTTGACAAAAAAACATATAGAGTACGACTTTGTACGGCTATTTACGAAAACGTACGGCGTCCTGTAACGGCGCCCCCACTTTTCGTCTAATGGAATTCTACCTTTAAACTTATGATAAGCGTGGCCTTCCATTATGCGAACCGGTAATTGTACGAAAAAATTTACTAAAGGGCGTGCCTTCCACTAGGTCGCGTCAGTAAACCGTTTTTATTGGCGTGGCTCATTCTGGTTGGTAACACGTAGGCTAACATTCGATGCTATAAATCTTGAAAGAATCTTCGAAAGCAATGTCTGAACGCAACATCTGTACGAGCGGAGGTAATATCTGTACCACCGTAGAAAATATCTGTACCAGCGGAGGTAATTATTAACTAATGACTCGTACAGAGGGCATTATAATATACTAGCCAAAATTTCAAAACGGAACGACAAAAGGGCGGCGGCAAACTTTGATGGTGGGAGCGTGACGCGGTGACGGGATAAATACGGCGGATTCGCAGCCACCCTGGCGGAAGACACATGGCCCTTGCGACGTGTACGCACATACGCGCACACTCATCGTGGATATTTTTGATATTTTCCACGCGGCCCATTTTTACAGGTTGTCTTTGAGAAGTATCTTCCCTGTGCACGGTCGTCAAAGACTGTAGGTTTGGTGACGTGGCGTCTCGGATTAAAAGTTTAACAGCATCCGACGGTCAGACTTTACGCCTACAACCTTCGACATTTTCCCGTAATGATGTTTTCCTTGGAAAAAAACAAATAAGGTACGGACTTGTACAAATCGTTACGGCCCTCAGTAAACAGCCCCACTTTTTCGCTAATGGAAGGCCACCCTAAATGTTTAAATATTGGCTGAAATGCGCGTCATCAGAATCAGAATTACAAATCCTAACTACGTGGCAATTTCTTGTTTGATTATTCGCCAGAATTTTGGGATGAAAGGTAGTTATAGTGTACTGTACTGTTTGAACCAATTCGACACCCTCGTTTAGGTGAAATGGATGGACAGGATTGAAAGATCTTAATTTGAATGACTTAACTTGTGAAACGACAAAAAAGTACCAAATAGCTTCGAAAACAATACCGTATAGGACACCGCACATCGTTGTTAAATCTGCGCCCCTAAATTCTGGCTCGTTGACCTAAATTAATATCGGTAAAACTGACTGTTTCTTTCTTAACGCTACTTATTTAAACGGTTCAGAAGAAGCCACGTCATCTAATTATAAACAAGAATTTATAAAGTTATATTAGCCTCACATTAATAATTTCTTGCTCTATGGAGATTCACGGTGTACTGTACTCCCCGATGTTAATAAATCCAATTATGTGCGACGTAAGAATGACGTCAGATATTTTAGTTTGACGTCAGATATTTTAGTTTGACGTCAGATATTTTATTTTGACGTCAGATATTCAATTCTGTACACCGCCAATCGCTATTAGAGTAAATAACGCTAATTCGGTGCCCTTTTAAAAATTTGTTAAACCTGAATTACAATCCATAATTCTATTTTTTCCTTTACGCCTTTAGGGTTTTTTTTTTAATCAGCGTTAATAACAGAAGTACACTGCGATGTTTATGGCGTGGTGTACGGACAGGGTTTGTCCGTACCAAAATGCACTAAATGAAATAAAAATATACCAAAAGTTATTTAATGTAATTGCGCACGCATGTGAATGTATTTTTTTTACTTTAATTACGATTCGCGGTGTACAGTACAGTACTTTCTCGATTGAACTCGATAAGAAATTAAAAGTACACCACGAATCGTAATTAGAGTAATGAAAAAATTAGAGTAAAAAAACAAAAAAAAAACAATTAGAGCAATGAACTCTACACCGTCGATCGTATTTAGCGTGTTGAACACTAATTCGGCGCCCCTAAATTTTGACACTTGAACCTTAAATAGAATAAATGACGCTATTTAAGGACGTGGACCATAATTTGCCACGTCTCCTGGCACTGAATTATAATTAATGACGCTATTTTTTTCTTTACTCAAATAATTTCTACACGCTAAACACGATCGACGGTGTAGTTTATGTGATATAAATTTTTCACATAGGAAGTTTACTCTAATTTATTTAAGTACTCTATATTGGGTTATGTCGGCTATAATTATCCGCACTGAAATTATTAACACTAAATTACGTCGTCATACAAAATCTGTCAGTCCGTATAGTTTTGACGTCATTATGACGTTAGAATTATTCGTCGCGCTGAATGTCAGTTAATGTTCACACTGACGACGATGCTGTCGACGAACGAGAGTTATGCGAACAGCTTTTTTTCGGTGTGATTGATTTTTCGTTTAGTGCGATTTCACGTGCGAGTGCGATTCTATTAAATCATTATTTGTACTTTTTTACTTTATAAAGTACAATTTTGCACGGTCGAACGTCTTCCGTACTCCACACTATTTAAAACGAACCTATATTTCAATTTTTTACGCTAATTAAACTTACCTAAATTATAATAATGAAAAATTAAGAATCGTTTACTCTATTTGATGTCATAGAGTCGAAATTTCGAGCGACCGAATTAGAGTCATTTATTATAATTACGATTCGTGGTGTACTGTACTGTACACCGCGCATCGTTATTAGTGTTATTAACTCTAATTTGGGTTCTTAAAAACTTGATTTTTTCTCGCAATTAGTATACATGATTTTCGAAATTAAATTAGCAACGCTATTTAAGGACATGGACCATAATATGCCACGTTTCTAGCACTAAATTAGAATCAATAACACTATTTTTTTTTACGCTATTTAAAATTTGACACTAATAACGATGCGCGGTGTAGCTGTTGGACGCCACGATTGCTAACGCGGATACCATAAAGACATTGTACGGAACTGGAGTACTGTACGGTACACTTTGAGGGCATCCATTTCGTTGTGACGGATGTCCCACCTAACGCGTCACAGGTACGATGGGTCGTTAGCGCGTAGAAACGTCGCCAATAACATGTGGGAGGTAGGGAGGTTTTAAACAATAATCGCGGGCGACCTGGTGCTTTGCCATTTGGTCAGTTCACCGAAACGTCACTTAGCACGATTCAACAGTGAATCTAACATTTTTTTCAGTGCCCGAGATGAATAATTGCGACAGCCGCTCCAAGGTGCGCCTTATATTCTGCAACAGTTCGACTTGTTGCACGTGTACTGTACCATATAGTACTGTACGGTAGTTTTAGGAAAGAAAAACAAAATGAATAGGTTACGAGGAATCCACAAAAACTGCCCGTGAAATATTGAGAAACTTAACAAAAAAAAAACCCGCAAGCTTTTGTCTTTTTGCTCTTCTCGTCGTTTTTATTCAGGGCATAGTTACATCACGAGGTCTGTGTAATAGTACGAACATCAAAATTTATGTATTACAGAGGCCTCGGTTACATCGCGGATCGTCTGTAAATAGGTTTTTACATACGTGTTGTTTTTTTAATGGTTCCACGTAAGTTTACGATCAACTCTCTAAAATTGCAAAGATTTGAAAACCGACCATTTTCGTATGCAAATCCGAACTTGCGTACTTCACACGTGTATTTCGTAAGTGTACCGCGTCAATGTATCTCAGAGATCTCCTTCACTCTGATGACTTTCAGGAAAAAACCGTATTTCTTTTCGGCAAAGATATTACGGTCACCTTGTCCGAAAGCACCTGACTTTGGGGGCGTGTGAAAATTTCATTTTTCATCGACGCACGTGTCTTTCGTCCAAGTGTAACGAATTAACTGGCTCTGTATTGGTGAACCCACCTCCGCGAGGTGGGTTCACCAACACAGAGGCGCATGGAGCAATTGCTTCGCATATGAAGACCAAATTGTAATCGGACGGTCAACGTTTTCTCCCGGATACTTGGAAAATCGATATCCTATTTTTTGTAATGTTGTTTTCAAGAAACTCACGAAAATATAGTACGACATGGTACGTAAAAGTACAAAATTTTGTATTCAACCTCACTTTTCGTCTGATGTAACTATACGACCAGTCCGTCGATTCGAACCGCGCTACAGCGTCTTACGCGGCAGAAAACCTGACCCGAGTCATGTCCATTGGCGCATAAATCAAGAATCCGACTAACCTTTCAACATTTCGGTTGTTTGTCGCCCGCCTCCCATTTCATCTCCTCCCTCTCCCTCTCTCTCTCCCGTTTTTTTTTCTCCTCGCCCCTCTCCCTCTCCCTCTCTCTCTCTCTCTCGGATAAGATTGAGCCTGCATACAGGCCTGTTGATTACAATCTGTGATTGAATCCTAAGCTCGATCGAATCATTTGTCCGCCTACAAAACTCTCATGCGTGCGGGTGACGTCATTTGTTTCTTAAAGCTCGTCGGAAAGCCTGCCACCCTTCGGAGAAAAGGTTTTTGTTGTTCCTTTGTTTGAACCTAGTTTTCTTCATGTTTATTCTTTTGTTGATAATTTTTAGGGTTTTTTTTGGTATCTTGTTCTATATTTGTGTTCTTTCTTCTCTATTTTTTTATTGTTGTTATTTTATTCAATTTTCATTACTTTTATCGTTCTTTTTATTCAATTTCTGTTACTGGTGCCTGAATATTTGTCAAATTCGTGTTTTCATCCACACAATACATAATATGTATTCAAACTCTAGTTTTTATACGCTTTTTTTCTCCCTCTTTCTCTCAACACGAAGCCAACAACGGTTTCCTTTCACCTCTTCGAATCTAAATAGTGTGATTTGTTGCGCAGCCTTCTCTGCCAAGATGTTTCATATTCTATTCGTTTCGATGAAATGTATGTTGTGATGTGTTATTTTGTTTGTTGGGATCTGTTTATTTTGGATATATTTGTGGTACATCAATCTACAGTTTCAGTCGTCATTTCAATTATCCGCACGTTTTATTTGTTTACTTTCAGTTTTGTTATTTTTATAACATTTATATAATAATCTCGAATTAAATAAACTCTTGTAAAGAATGTTGACGAAACTTGGAGCTTAGCGCTCTACCATCGGCTGAGTCTTCTTGTGCTCTCAACATTACCTTGTCAAGAAAAAACAAATGTTATTATAAATATATTTATATAAAACATCGGTTAACATTGGTTGACAATTATATAATATTATATCTAACTGCTATACTACACATGTTATAGCATAGTTTTAACCAGTTATACATTATATATAGTCTAACTATCATAATGTGTTAATTTTGATAGTCAGAACTAACTGTTTTATTATATATATTTTAACATTTATATCTAACTGTTATAATGTGGTAATTATTAGTGTTTATAACAGTTTACATTATATTTATCTTAACAAATAAAATTAACTTTTTTATTATACATAGTATAACAGTTGTATCTAACCATTGTATTATGTTAATTATTATAAATATAATAAAATTTTACATTATAGTAATTATAACAGTTGAAACTAACTGTTATGTTTTATATATTATGACAATTATATCTAACCATTACATTATGTTTATTATAATTGTTATAAATATATAGTACAACTATAGCAGTAGTTGTAACACTAGTTCATATATTATACTTCAACTAAAATCATATACATTGTTTATAATATAACTTATACTTCAAATATATTAAATAGATAATAACGTGTATTATTGTATATGTTACAAATATTACTTATGTTAAATAGGTGTTATAACGTTTTATAATGTTGTATACTCTATCAGTTACATGTGATATAAATGTTATTCGATATGTTATATATATTGTAATTGTCATTATATATACGACATTATGTATTTTTTGTTATTCAGGTGTAAGTGTGTTTTTTTTTCGGCTTTTGGGAGTTATATTTTAGGTAAGCTCATTATGACACGAAAACCTATTTTTTTGCTTACATGTTACAGGGTTTGGGAATTGTTTGTTTCGTGCTCTTTCCTTATTATTGTTTGGTTGTGAGTTTAAATATTATAATGTATAAATAGTAGTTATTAGTTATTTGTTTTTCTATAGCATTTTTTGCTTCTACTGAAAGATGGGCTGACGATGATGACGATGATGATGATGTAATGGTGATGATAATGATGATGTAATGATGATGATGTAGATGATGTTGATAATGATGATAATGATGACGATCATGATCATGGTGATAATGATGATGATGATGATGATGATGATGATGAAGATGCTGATGATGTAATGATAATGATGATGATGATGATGATAATGTTGTTGATAATGATGATGATGATGATGATGATGGAGATGATGATCATGATGATGATGATAACGATGATGATGGTGATGTTGATAATGATGATGACTGGTGATGACGATGATGAAGATGTTGACGATGATGATGTTGACGATGATGATGATGACGATGATGATGACGAAGATAATGACGATGATGATGATGATGATGATGATGATGATGATGATGATAAAGATGATGTTGTTGATGATGTAATCAAAGTATCACCAAAACAAAGTATTCAAAGTATTTGTATTTTATTTAAAAAAAAAGCTAATATTTAAAATGTTGGTCATATAAAAAAAAAACAAAGTAATAAAGTTTCACCAAAACAAACTAGTCAAAGTATTTGTGTTGTATTTAAACCAAATGTATATACCAATGTTTGTAATGTTCATCAGCCTTTGAACTGATAATGATGCTCAACAACTTTCTTGGTCTTTAGACTAAGTTGGTTGATCGAAAAAACATTTTTTTTTCAAAGTAACAATGTAATCTAACAAACAGGTATTATGAATGAAAACAAGTGTTTGTAATGTTGGTCAGCCTCCGAGCTGATAGTGATGTTTATGCAACCTTCTAAGTCTTAGGACTAAGTTGGTTGATCACAAAAAAAAAAAACAAACTACTCAAAGTTATCAATTTTCTATAATAAACAACAAAAATTAATAAATAATAAGTGATTATAATGTTATTCAGCCTATGAACTGATAATGATGTTTATGCAACCATCTGGATCTTCGACTAAGGTGCTTGATCGAAAACAAAAAAAAGTACTTAAAGTAATCAACATATTCTAACTATCAAAAAATATAAAAGAAAATACGTGTTTGTAGTGTTAGTTAGCCATCAAGCTGATAATGATGTTGTTCCAACCATCTAGGTCTTTGGACTAAGTTGGTTGAATCCTAGTTAAGTTTGATGTTTTTTTTTCTTATTTTTATCTTTGTTATGTTTACATTTGTTCATTGCGTTTTTGTTATGTGATCAAGGTTGTATTGTGGTTATTTATTTTGTTTTTTTTTTTTTTTTTTTTTTTGTGATATTATGTATTGATAAAAAAAATATGAAAGTTAGACATGCAACACCTTAATATAAAATAGACAAAAACCATTTGTATTGTGTTTAAACAAATAGTGGTTGAATAATGCTAATGGTTTAATGTGTATTCTAGATTTAACATTAAAATATTTAATACTACATAATATATTCAGTCCATTCATTCATATCGTTCATTAGATTGAGATCGAACGCTCAAATCAATGTGAAACTTTTACGCTTTATCAAACCCCCTACATGAACAAAACGCGAATTAAACCATCCACTTGGCATCGTCATGGTCTTTACCATGTACAATGCGATAGTACAGTGCGTACCATGTACGAAAATTGTACGTGACGCCAACACTGAAATTACGTTACACCGCGAATCGTAATTATAGTAACGAAAAAATTAGAGCAAAAAAACAAGTAGAGTTATAAACGCTAATTATTGTGATAAAACCTTTTTCACAGAGGAAGTTTATTATATTTTATTGAAGTACTCTATATTAGCTTATGTCGGCAATAATTATCCGTGTTGTAATTATGAACACTAAATTATTTAGACATACGAAAACCGTCAGCCGTATATTTTGACGTCATTATGACGTTAGTACTATTTGTCTCTTAAATATATACTATTTGTCTCAACTCATACTGTTGTCGTTTAAATATAAAATTTTCACATGTAAATTCATGTAAATGTTCACACGGGCGAGAATGTTGTCGACAGACGGAGCTATGCGAACGGGTTTTTTTTTCGATGCAAATTTTTTTTTGTTTAGTGCAATTTCACATGCGAGCGCGGTTCTATTAAATTATTATTTGTACCTTTTTACTTATAAAAGTACAGTTTTGCACAGTCAAACGTTGTTCGTACTCCACACTATTTAAACGAACCTATATTAGGATTTTTTACGCTAGTTAAACTTTACCGTAAATAGTATAATGAAAAAAATTGAATCATTTACTCTATTTAACGTGATAGAGTCGAAATTTAGGGCGACCGAATTAGCGTTATTTACTCTAATTACTATTCGCTGTGTAGTGTACGGATATTGAGAACAAGACAATGTGGCGTGATGTGACGAGATCGCACGCGCCAAAATTAAAAGTGCGATATTGTACGTTACTGTACCGTAAGAAAAAATTGGATTGGCGATATTTCGAACCATAGTTAAAAAGTAGGCGTTTCTATTGTAGGTCATTTGTCGGCGCCTTCATCGTAAGTTGTGTTATGGGCTTTTCATGTGATCGTCTTAAGTCGCTACTTTTATCAGAGACCGTCCGATCGTCCAAATCTGACGATAGTCCTATCGTAAGTTGTGTTATAGGCTTTTCATGTGATCTTCTAAGATAAATATTCTGATCAGCGACCGTCCGATCGTCTAAATCTGACGGTTTAAATAAAAAGTCGCTCAAAACTCACAGAAAATGATTTTTTTGTCAGTTTTTTTTTTCAAATTTAGACATGACGTTTAATTCTCTATCGATCCATGTGCAACTCAACCCTGTTACTATTTTATTTCATTTTGAAGTCAATACAATATGAGTCTTAAGGGTATATTGTATTTTTTGCGTACAATAGGCATATTGTATGGGTGTACTTTCACCTACTTTTGAACTATGTTTCGAACCTTTTCCTTCTGTTGTTCCCCTTTGTACCCTGGTGATATTTCCATCGCGAGTTTTAAAATAAGAAATTATCCTTTCTTTACGGGACACGAAATTGAACTATACCTTTTTGATTTATTCGTACAGCCTGCACGGCGTACACAATATTTTACGAGATTCGGATTTTCACGCTTATTGTGGGAAGAGTACGTGTCGCTTCGAACAATATGTTACATTGAGCATCATTTCAACACCACGTGGCGAACCTTTTTGCTATGTCCTTTTTCTAAAAGGGAAAAGCATTGTAGTCGCCTTCGTCTCTGGTGACAACGAAAATTGACCGTCCAAAGGAAAGAGACACGTGGTACAATCATATTTGTTGTATTTCACGTGGTTGTAGTGGTATGATAAAAGTCCAGACAAAATCGACATCACGCCAAAATGTCGTGTTATCAATACCAGTTGAGTAACGTACAGTCGAATCACAATTTCTAGAAAAGAAATTGATGTGCAAAGGATCTCTTTCAGCCGTGCATCGGAATGATCGACGGCGTTCCTCAATCCTTCGTGTTTTTTATCGTTTTCCCTTTTGAATGCCGCTTTGTCAACCGTTTTGTCAACTAAAAAATATGTACCTCCCAGTTTTGTCGGCGGGTGAGAGTGTGATAGCGGCCATCCGGTACGGACGCATAAATGTGACACGTGTAACTCGCCAACTTTCGTTAAGCAGTGCGTGTTCAAAGTGCACTGTTTCCGTACGAAAATTTGACTACCTAAAAATCTGGGATGTCCATCAAATTTAATAATATATGTGGAGCTTGGATTTGCCACCCGTCACTATGGCAGACAAGGCACGATTGGCTATTTTGTCTGCTAGTGCAGACGATAGTCTAGCTGAAAAAGCTGGGGCCCAACTGGACCAGTTTTCGGATCCCGACAGCGTCGTTTTGCGCGATGCGGTATGACAGCCTCAGGGAATCCAGGGGGCGAATAATGATGTTACACGTGTACATTACGTTCGGAATATAAAAAAAATATAAGAAGTCTGCCCGTAAGATTTTTTGAAAACTTTTACCTTCGCAAAAAGGAAACCGATTCGCCCATCGGAGTTGACACCGACAAAATTTTGAGACCCTTTCTATTTTTTCTTTTTTTCAAATCCCTGTTCTTCCTCCTTGGGAAATGTCTCTACATTTTTGTTGTGACTCGTACTATTCGCTTGCGATTGGCCGAAAGCATAATCAGGGCCATTAGGCGAACGACCTTGTCGCGACTTCAAAATTGGCCGATGGTACCCTAGGACCTCATTCCCTGTCCATAAAACAAGGAAGCATCTGCCGACAAATAAAGTTTGGCTTGGTGCGGAAAATCGCATAAGGCGAATCTACGTGGATAGGCAAACCCTGACATATCGTAGCATATACAGCTGGCATGATTCGGATGCCAACTGGCATCCAGCTACACGTACTGAAAATATACTTCGACTTTTATCGCAGAAAAACTATTATTATAGACAGGCTGGAAACTTTCGTACAGGGTGTGCTGATACGTCCTTCGTACGGCATGTCGTCGAGGACGACATGCTCCGTGATATCCGCCATAACATGATACGTACTGGATCGTTGTATCCGTATTTTGTTTTTTTGTTCTTTCATTTAATTTTGACGGAGTTCTATATTGTAATATGGTTCTGTGTACGGATCATTTCATAATTTTCACCCTAGGGTTTGTACGTTCACTTTTATGATGCTGCATATTATTCTTGTGTCATAAAATAAATTGGTACATAGAGCATAAATCTTTCAATTTTATGCATAGTTGTTCAAATCGCGCGAATTTTTCCTTTTTCCCGATTAGAACGTATAATTCGTTAATTTTGAATAAATCGGAAAAGAACGCGATGTACTTTCTGTCCGGTAAACTGAACGGCTAATTCACGGGAACTGTACGGTATTTTACGAAAGCTGTACGGTAAATGTACGAAATTTGACGAAAATACGTTACACTTCGTAGTACTTTCTGTTCGGTAAACTGAACATAAAATTTACGGACTATTACGAAAAGATACGGAAATGTACGAAAATGGTACAAACTGCGGTATATGTGAAATATATTTCTGTTTACATGTACGGAATAATACGGACGAAAATTCATTAACGATTTTTACGATTTTTTCAAAAGGTTCAATGCGTTTGTTACGTATAGTTCGTCACGATTAAATCGTTCGCACTAAACGCCGTGAACAACTATGCTCTTAAGCATAGTTGTTCAAATCGCGCGATTTTTTCCTTTTTTACGATTAAAACGTATAATTCGTGACTTTTGAATAAATCGGAAAAAAACGCGATGTACTTTCTGTCCGGTAAACTGAACGGATAATTTA
>JBBHKE010000652.1:0-113287 GCA_037447655.1 Zygnema cylindricum | reverse complement strand
ACAATATGGGTCTTAAGGCCATATTGTATGTTTTGCATACAATAGGCATATTGTATGGGCGTACGGTCACCTACTTTTGAACTATGCTCAGTAGTTCTTATGGGTCGAACCTCATCAGCGAAAAAGTGGGGTTGTTTACTGGATGCCGTACGTTTTTTGTACCATTCGTATTGTTTTTTTTTCTTTAAATACATGTTTACTGGCAATTTTTAAAGGTTAAGTAATGACCGTCCTATGTTTTCTTTTAGCATCTGTGATCCAATCGCTCTATCCAACCAGATTTGTGACTACGTAGCCACAAATTGGCCGCGTGCAATTGGCCAAATCGCTATACCTTTGAAAGTTACGTTCCACGATGGAAGAGCGATGAAAACCTTACACGTGGCATCG
This sequence comes from Zygnema cylindricum, assembly GCA_037447655.1. NCBI lineage: Eukaryota > Viridiplantae > Streptophyta > Zygnematophyceae > Zygnematales > Zygnemataceae > Zygnema > Zygnema cylindricum. The sequence continues at coordinate 112,897 of JBBHKE010000652.1, read as the reverse complement.
ATTTTGTGGCTTCGGACAGGAAGGATTTCAATCTTCCAAAAGCGACGAAACAATCTTTTGTCGGAGGATATCCTTTCACGTTGCCTTTGCCATCCGTTGACCTTCGCAGAAAGGATTTAGGGTTTTAAAAACATTATATCACATTTCGTACAGCGATATAGTACGCACGTAGAAAGTTTACATTTTAGTACGCTTCTACAAATCTTAAACTTCGTCCGCTGGTACAAATCTTACATTTAGGATTCTACGCGTGTAGAATCTACGACGGATTTTAACATCTGATCTCAATCCTACGTGGTACACCGTGAATCGTTATTAGTGTTAATGTTTTTTTCGTCTTTTTAAACATCTTTTATCCGTACATGTCAGTCTTTATATCTGACGGTTGAGATTGAAGTATTAGGTTCTCAGCTTCCGACTGACGGTCTTAAATGGAGAATTGGACAAGAGTGTACGGAGAAAAGATGTTTTGAGCGGCGAAAAAATTGTTAACCCTAACAGCGATACACGGTGTACCAGCCAAAATAGAGCACGTAGGTCTAGTAAGTTTGTCCGTACGAGAGCTGGCAACGCTTGACGGCATAACAGCCCAAAGCGTGCGAAAATGTCATTGTAGGGTTTGCAATGAACTAGGTTTCGACTTTTGACGCTTACACTTATGACACGGCAATGTAACAGTTGACTTGGCTCATGCCCGTCAACGTATGACGTCAGCTGAAATCAGAATAGTCAAGAGTGTACAAAACTGAAAAATGTATCCACTCTGTAACTGTGGAGAACAAGATTCCCTGAGACTTTGTAGTGTATCTGTTCTTCTAGTGTATTCGTTTCGTAAAAATTTAGAATTAGGCAGTTGACTTTCCATAGGACGTCCTTAGGAGCAACAACACACGATGACAGGTCAGCGATAGAATCGTTAGCGCACGTTTTTCCGAAGGAACCTAAGGGGGACCGTCGGATGCTTATACACGTAAGTGTAAAATTGTCATCTTCTATTTGAGTTCGTCCGTGAGTGTTTTCCCGGCGTATTTTCGCCACGTCATCTTAGCGAAGGCCCAGTCAACGCCCAATGATTCCTGCCTCACATACTTTTCTGCGAAACCTCGCGGTCAAGCAAAAAAAATTTCCTTCGTCTCCTGCCGACACGTGGAATACTATGTCAGAGTATCTACGGTACACGTGTACGGCGCAAAGAACATTTCATAACGACTTTAGAAGATCCTTCACGCTACAGTACAGTAGTTATACACTCTATTTATTGTGCACGGCAAGGAAGTTCTAAAGTCGGTACGGAAAGTGACGTTTCGGTTGCTGTTCTGTACTGTTTCACCGTCCTTTTGTCCTTTAGATCTTTTCAATTGTCCAAATATCCACTAATTCAGAAAAAAACGATTCAAATTCATGCTTTCAAATTCGTTCCACCGGGTCGACGGCCGTCTCTGAGAGTCAACGTCAGAAACATTTTTGAAAAAGGACAGTGTATGCCACGTGTCCACGGTCCTTCTTCAAAAAACCAAATGTACGGATATTTCAGGTACAAATCCGACCTGCAGAATCTGTCGCACGTGTGGATGTCGCGTGTCCACATTTCGAACATTTTCGCATCTGCCGTCGCCCTCCTCCCCCTTCCCCTCCCCCCCCTAGTTGCTCCTTCCTGCGCTCTCTCCTTCTCCCCCTCTGTCTCTCTCAATTCCTCTTCCTCCCCCTTCCCCTTCTCACTCTCGCTTTCTCCAAACCATGGATACTACTGAAGCCTCTCCCTCTCCCTCTCTCTCTCTCTCTCCCTCTCTCTCTCTCCCCCTATCCAACCTTAGATTTTGCTAAAGCCTCTCTCTCTCCCTCTGCCTTTTCAGCCATGGATGTTACCACAACCTCTCCCTCTCCCTCTCCCTCTCCCTCTCCCTCTCTATCTCCCTCCCTCTCCCTCTCCCTCCCTCTCCCTCTCTCCCTCCCTCACCCTCTCTCCCTCCCTCTCCCTCACTCCCTCCCTCTCCCTCTCTCCCTCCCTCTCCCTCTCTCCCTCCCTCTCTCTCTCTCCCTCTCCCTCTCCCTCTCCCTCCCTCTCCCTCTCTCCCTCCCTCTCCCTCTCTCCCTCCCTCTCCCTCTCTCTCTCCCTCTGCCTTTTCAGTCATGGATGTTACCACAACCTCTCCTTCTCCCTCTCCCTCTCCCTCTCCCTCCTCTCTATCTCCCCTCCCTCTCCCTCTCTCCCTCCCTCTCCCTCTCTCCCTCCCTCTCCCTCTCTCCCTCCCTCTCCCTCTCTCCCTCCCTCTCTCTCTCTCCCTCTCCCTCTCCCTCTCCCTCCCTCTCCCTCACTCCCTCCCTCTCCCTCTCTCCCTTCCTCTCTCTCTCTCCCTCCCTCTCCCTCACTCCCTCCCTCTCCCTCTCTCCCTCCCTCTCCCTCTCTCCCTCCCCCCCCCAGGCTGAAGCGGTGGGCCACAACCCCCAACTTCTCTCCCACATCCTCTCCTTCCTTCCCTCCCACTTTGACTTTTTCAATTTCTCACTAGCGTCCAAATTTCACCGACAAATCGTCCTCGATTCGGTTCGGCGAATCACGTGTCGCCACGTGGACAAACTGCCTCAACTGCCGGAACTTTTCCCCAATGTGACGTCACTCGACCTCAAATACAAAGGGCTCGAGTTGACTCAGAGTGTCTTTGATGACGTCACGACTCGTCTTCCTAAGTTGGAAGTTTTGTCGATCGGTCGACCGAAAAGAGATAGTAAATTGAAATTTGAGAATTGGGGTTCTATAGGGAAATTGGGTCAGCTTAGAATATTAAATCTTAATAACATTCCTTTAGATGAAGAAGAAGCTGAAAAAATTGGAAAAGGTTGTACTTTTTTACAAGATTTGACTTTAACTTTTCCCACGATACAAACAATCGACATGGCGTGGCCGGTCTCCGGAACCTATCGTCCTCCTTTTCGTTTAACTGAAAAGGGTTGGAGAAGTCTACTGTTCAACAGTAAATTTGGTTTACAACGTCTCTCGCTTGAGCTATCTGTTTTGGAAGAGGATTCGTTTCTCATTTTTTTGCAATGTTCAAGTCTCACGTCGTTATCGATGCATTGCGACGAACTCGAATTTCCCGATGCTCGAAATTTTGAGAATTTTGAGAATTTTGAGAATTTTAAGGTCAAATTGGAAAATCTTCGAGAACTTCGTCTCTCGCTGAACGACTATAACTCACGTGAGGATAAAGTACGCGATTTCATGACTGATTTCTATAAGAAAATTATCGATTGTGGTCCGCCGTTGGAGGTTTTCAATTGTGGTAATGTTTATGACGTTGAAGTTTTAAAGGCGATTTGTCGTTTTCCTACGCTTCGCTCGCTTGGTATAGTAAGTGGGGAACTTTTTTTTCCGCAAATCCTTTCGACAAATCAACAAATTATGGCTCTAAGTATTCATTCCTCATCCGATGCCGCAACCCAATCTATGGTAGAGAAAATTGCCGAAGTCGAGGCAATTAGAAAAGGAATGACGATGACGGAGACGGGTATTGTACCCAATTCATTTTTGAAAGGTCAAATTATCAAAGCGATTACCGTTAACTTTGGTGTTTGCCGAAGCTTCTCAAGTAAGTTAATATTCTTGAAAGAGTTAATTCTCGAGCTTTCAAACCTACCGGAATGTGACGAGCCGTATTCGGGTCTAAAAGAATTGTTAATAATATGTACATTTCTTCAAAAATTTCACATAAAAGATGAATCTTTGTATCAAAGGTGTTCGTTTATTGGAGAACTTGACTCTAAAGATAAGTCTTATAAAGTCAACCGACAGAAATTTTTTTCAGCTTTGGAAGCTCTTTCCGGATGCAATAATTTGGAAGATCTTTATGCTCCCGTGGGAGACAAAACTTTGCGCCGTATTTTAAAAGGAGTAAATGGGCTTCAAAAATTGACTATTATTAAGTGAGTGTACAATCTTTGAAATTCTCATGATTGCAGTTTTTTTTTTGACACGTATCTCAATAGGAAAACACATAAGAAATAACAGTGGGTTAAAACAAATGAACCGATTTTTCAGCTTGAAATTTTGGGTTTGGCAAGATAATGTTGGGATTTATGGGCGCTCTCTAATTTAGTAAACATATGTGTTTTATTTTTGTGTTTTCCTTTTCTAGTTAAAGAAGAACACTTACATGCCACATTTTAGTGTCACGGAGCTTTTCTTTTCTACAGTTATTAGTATGAGAATGGATTGTAACTTAAATTTTTGGTAGATCAGGTTGTGTGAAGCCTTCTGGTCGAACCTAAAAAGCCCTAAAAATATTGAAAAGTCACATTTTCCTATGTCGTTTCTGGATGTGTTTATTTTCGCCGTCGGCTTTCAAATTTCCAAGTTAACATCAAACGCCTCATAAATTTCTTAATTGCTATTTGTATTCAAACTCATTCAAAACCATTGTGTTATTAACTTATTTTTAATTCTGTTGTTGTTTTTTTTTATTGTCATTGCAGTCCCGTCGAACATTTTACAGACGAAGGTGCATTCGAGTTAAAGAACAACTCTCCTTTATTACGTCATTTTACTTTAAAGTATCCACGAGGGACTTACGGTCCTCCATATCGAGTAACCGGCATGACCGATAAAGGATTAGAAGCTCTCTCATATTGTTCACAACTTCAAACATTAGAGTTGAGAGAGAGTTCCATAAATGGTTTTAGTTTGGAACATGTGGTACGAAATTGTATATGGTTAAAATCTTTCATATTTAGTTCCCGAGCTTGGGAGAAAACTTTCACAAGTGGTCAAGAGGCTATCGAGGTTCTTAAGGATCGAGGTTGTTTTATATTGTTTCAAATTTGGGCCTCTAGTGACAGTTTTATTTATGTAACTTAGACAATTAAACCACTTGTTTTTTTCGATGGAAAAGGTAAACTTAGTTTTTTTTTTTTTGAAGGTGGAAACGTCGAAGTGGTTTTTGTTTTAGTGACGGTACTGATGTTTGTTGGTTCAAAGAAAGTGAACGCCTCTGATTTACTTTTTATTTGCTCTCACATTTTCTCCCTTAATTTGGTCTAAAGCTTCTACAAAACGCACTCAAGCTATCCATTTTTGAAATTTATGATGTGCTTTATCAACCCTTTTTTAGCCTTTTCCATAAATAAAATGTGTATTCACGACATCTTTTTTCCTCCCTTTGTGCACATGGATGTACAAAACTACACCGCTCATCGTTATTAGCGTTAAAAATTTATTAGAGTTAATGATAATTTATAATAAATAAAACTAATTTAGTGCAAGGGGACATGACAGATCGTAGTCCACATCCTTAAATATTGCTGTTAACTCTATTTTGTAATTTTTGACCAAAAAAAGTCACGACCGAATTAGTGTTATCAACACTAAAAGCGGAGTACTTTCTGCACTTCTATTCTATGTCCTGTACTTATCATGAAACTACACCGTGAATAGTTACTAGAGTGAAGATGTTGAAATTAAAAAGCTTTAAGTCTCAGTAAATTAGTGTGACAGCAAAAAGACAACGTAAAGGACACGCGTCGTCACTTAAGAACAGAAGAGGTATTTTCGGAATGGCACCGACATCCACATACGTGCGTCACACATTGGATGGGACAAAGCAACTGCGACGCAGATGGGACAAAGCAGCTGCAACGCAGATGGGACAAAGCAGCTGCGATGGGACAAAGCAGCTGCGACGCAGACGAGACAAAGCAGCTGCGACGGGACAAGGCAGCTGCGGTTACTTTTTGATATGATTCGGTACGGGACGACGCAGCTGCGGCGAAGCTGCGGTGACGTTGAAGATATTCTGGAACGGGACATCGCAGCTACGGTTGATATGAATCAAGTCAATGGACGAGATTCATAAAAAGATTACAAGTTATTTGCTGGCGGGTGGTTTCGTAACATCTGGATGGACGTATCAGTGCAATAGTAACTAAGCCGGCGGCAAGTAATTGTACAATCACTTATTAATATTGAGTGAACAGTGGTAGAATCAGCTTTAGCGTGATTAGGAGAACTTAGATCTTAGTGGTAGTTTGGTTCTTGGACGTATCTCTTAGAAATACTTGTATCAGAGATACATCACTAAGTAATACAACAACTAGGAGTAGAAACTCACTGCAAGTATAAGACTTAGGATTTAGAACATTTTGTGTATCCAGACTTCCAGATTGTGTAATCTGCAGACTGTTTTTGGGAAACTTCTGAGTTGCATATCTTGGTGTATGTTGGGTCAATTGGAATGAAACTTTGGGAGTTGTCAGTCTTTGTGATATTCTTTACTGTGGTATAATTTGAAGCAGGTTTGACTATTGTATCAGATATGGAGAGCTGTAGAAAACAGTTGTTTGGTAAGATTCTTGGTTAGCTTCTGTGAGTGAATTATGACTACTTGTACTCCTCTGATTTACTTTTTATCTGCTCTCACATTTTCTCCCTTGATTTGGTCTAAAGCTTTTACAAAAATCTCCCAATCAAGTAGGCCATTCATTTTTGAAATTTATTATGTGCTTTATCTAACCATTAATAGCATTTATCCTAAATAAAATTTGTATTACACATGATTTTTTTGCACGACATCTTTTTTCCTCCTTTTGTGCACATGGATATACAAAACTACACCGCTCATCGTTATTACTTTAAAAATTTATTGAAGTTAATGCTAATTTACAATTAATAAGACTGGTTCCTTGCGAGGAGACGTTGCAGATTGTAGTCCATGTCCTTGAATAATGTTGTTATATCTATTTTGTGATTTTTGGCCAAAAAAAGCCGCGACCGAATTAGTGTCACCAACACTAAGAGTGGAGTACATTTCTGCACTTTTATTCTATGTCCTGTCCTTATCATGAAACTACACCGTGAATAGTTACTAGAGTGAATATAATATTAGCTATGAGTTTATACAATGATACAATTTCTATTCCGGTTCCAAGTGATGTAGCTTTTTTCGAACCGTCAATAAAAATTAGCGTTAACGCTATGTTGTGGTTAGAGGGCAAAAAAGAAAGGCACCCAAACAATGTTATTAACGTTAAAAATATTCCTTCGCCATGTGAGTATGCATACATGTAAATGATCTCGTGATTACGGCTCGGCCTCATAAAGGTAATTGGATGTCATTGTTCCACATATAAAATGTCTGGATAAGTCAATTTTCAGACTTGAATAATAAATTTTAAGACAAACCCAACCTCTCACCATAGACATATAAAATTTTCCGGGAACTTTTTCCAAATAGAAAGGCGGTTCAGACACTATCTTCGTGAACTTTCCATTGTCCAAGAAAAGTCAAAATGTCACTGTTATAAAGCTAAAAATTAAAAAAAAAAGATAAAACAACAAAAAAAGGTAGATTAAATTAAAAAAGTCTATAAACAAAATGAATGGAGGAGACCAAGCTCGCTACTATGCTACCTTTGTTTCGCAAAATCGACCAAAGCTAGTCGTTATTGGGTTACGAGGGAAAAAAAATAAGGACCACCGTCAAATTTTCCAATACTTGGTGCCGTGACACTCCACAGACCACGATTCTTTCGTAAGAAACAAAATCGACCACATTTTATTCGCCAATTATTTTTTGGACGGCGTGAAGAGGGGTCATAGTAAAAAGGAGCCCTCTTCCTCTGTCTCTCCCTCTCTCATCTTCTCTCTCTCTCTCTCTCTTAAAAAAAAAAAACCAAAAAAAACAAAAAAAAAACCGAAAAAAAAACCCAAAAAAACCAAAAGAAAAACCCGCCTAACCAAAAAAAAAAAGCCAAAAAAAAAGCCAAAAAAAACGACAAAAAAAAAACCTTCTCCACACCGTCCCTCGCCTCCTCACCTTCCCCACACACGTCTTGGGTATGAGCGACCACCTCCCCGCCCCCGCCTCTACCCCCACTATGCTCAGACTCGGGTTGCGCCACCTGTTCTGCAGGACCTCCTTCGGACTGCCAGCTGGCAGCGTACGGAGACCAGAAGTGCGCTGCAATACGGACAAACGGAAAACACTCATAAAGGGAAACTCAAATAGAACGCCTCTCCCTCTACCTCTTTGTCTCTCTCACACCCCCCTCTCTCTCTCTCTCTCGCCTCTCTCGCCTCTCTCTCTCTCTCTCCCTCTCTCTCAATCTCTCTCTCTCTCTCTCTAGGCTCTTTGCCAAAGTAGCTAATTAATCTGTTATAATCTGATTAGTTTTATCCCTAAGTATTGGTTGAATCTTTGAACAATATCTCTCGATTTTTTTTTTCTGGCAAAATCTTTTGACAAAACATTTTGACATTTTTTTTTTGACAAAACTTTCTGACAAAATCTTTTGACATATATTACTTAACAAAAAGTTTACCATAGAGACCTTATGGAAGCACGCCTCGGCCTGAGACTGATTTCCGTCCAATTCTCCGACGCTTTCTCCCTTGTCTTACTTTCCACAAGCTCAATAGCAACAAAAATCCTGGAAAATACAAAAGAAAAAAGGACAAAAACAGTGTTAAAAAGAAAGGACGAGTGTTAACAGAAAAGGACAAGAACGGTGTTAAAAGAAAAGGACGAGGACTGTGTTAAATAAATAGAGGACGAGATGGTTGAACCGAAAGGATGGGAACAGTTTTAAAAAAAAAGTGCAAAGTATAGAAAGGAAGGAAGAGAACCGTGTTAAGAAAGGAAGGAAGAGAATGGTTTGGAAAAAAAGGACTTGAACAGTGTTAAGAAAGAAGGAAGAACAATGTTGAAAAAAAGGACGGGAGTAGAAAGTACAAGAAACACTGTTACTCAAAAAGGGACGAGAACAGCTAAAAAAAAAAGGGATGAGAGTCGTGTAAGCAATAAAAAAGGGACGAAAACAGTGTTAAAAGAAAAGGATGGGAAACAGTGGTAAACAGTCGACAGGGTAGGCAAACTTCATAGCTACATTAATTCCAGTTAAGAGGGGATGGGAGAGGGATTGCTCACCAAGTATGCAAAATACAAGGGGAATGAATCCTTGGTAGGTTGCCATACTCTCCAGCTGTCCAGATCCACCAAACCAAAATTCAATCCCCTTCTCAGTCAATGCGCTTCAACACGATACAAATCAGAAATTGTGATTTTAAAGCTGGGCCATAAAACATATAAGCATACCTCATCGATGAAGTGAGGTCTTTGATTTTTCCCTAATAACGCTTCTGCATTGGTCGATCCTTGACTTCGCTCAGGTTCCCTGTTTCCCTCAGTACTTGTCTTCCCTCCTTTCCGCTTCGGTTCCAAAACCACATTCTCATCGATTTGAGGTTGTGAAAAAGACTTTGAATCTTCTACATCTGAAGGAGATAAAGGTCTCCCCATTTGTTCCTTTCCCAATTTAACATCTACTATCTTATACAACTCCATAGCTTCAACAGTCAGATCTCCTCTCCTCAGTTCTCCACTAACTTCCTCAGACTCACTCTTATTTTTGTTCAAATTCTCACGATCGCCTTGTATATGAGATTCCAGAGACATTTTACTTCTGTCTTCTTGAACTTGAATTCCTCCCGAAATTCCCGAAGTTCCCACCAACTCGAACTTTGCATCATCTCCACAGACCAGATCTTGGCCTAAAACAGCTGAATATTCGGTCATATTTACATCTGACCTAAGTTGTGGGAGAGAGTCGTTAACACTACCTAGAGGCTCTAAGAGTTCATTTACAGTTGCAAACAGAGTCGGGTCCTTTTCACCCAAACTGGTGAAGGCAAGAAACTTTTTCAGCAGCCAATAACAAGCTGTGACCATATGAGATGAGTCTAGGCAATTCGAATCACCGAAAGCTGCGATATGACCCTTCCCAGACTTTGTAAGCCCGATTATAGACGACTCGGTCTGCAAAAACCCCAAACCATAAGCATGCGAAAAAAAGCTTCCTCTGCCCTTCCAGAAGAACAATGGTTGGAAAACATGAATTGAAAGAATTCTAGGTTTATAAGTCCGAAAGGTTTAGGAAATTAAACCGAGGAGCTTAGAACTGAGGAAATGAGAACATTTGATACGTTCTTGCTTCAAATTTCCCTATTCAGAACACTTATTAACTTTTCTCTCTTTATTCGAAACACACCCAATAAAGAAATTCCGGACGAGAAACATATAATGCAGTTGCCAAAATTTGTTTAAAAAAGAATAAAGTTGTCAAGTCACCTGTGCCCGTACTGTCGAGCTCCGGGAAGAGATGATTCCACCAGGGGCTCCAAGTGCATCATGAAATAAAAAACGATGTACAAAACTACCTTTGGGCAGTCTACGAAGGTCTGTCCCCGAGGAGTATTGAGCTCTCTCTCCTCCAAGGGAGAAAACTCCGGATAAGACAGCATCTCCGAATGCAATTCCATAAGGAGCCAGTAATTTGTTAAGACCAGGAATATTAGCTCCACCTGTTGCAGGAGTCCACCAACTCCTTGTGTTGTCATCGAAAAATTTCATTTTTATCATCGTCTCCACATGATACCAATCAGCAAATACGATTAAGCCGAGTCCAAGCTCCTGCACATCTCGACGCAGTTTTTCCACCTGCAATATTGTCAAACATATAAAACAAACATCAAAAAGTGTTTTTGGGAATTGAAAAGTTGACCCCGAGTCGATATGCCAAAGATACCAGAACATAAAGACAATTCTTGCGCTAAAACATTGAAATCCGGAACAAAACGACGGACTGGAAAAAGTTGAAAATCAAAGTTGGGATTCAATTCAAACCTCCTCATCAAAGAAATGATCCTCCAAATCCACCAGTAATAATGTGCCATACTGGCTCGCATCAAAGCATGTGAAAGGCGATCCCAGTACTTCCAAAAAGTAGCCCGCGTCACGAAGGGAATCATAGAGTCCATGATAATTAGTGTGGGGATGATCTCCGTGCCAGTCTAAAATGTCACTCCTTACATCTAAAGAATCTCGTGGGATATATCCAGGAGGATACCTCACACTGTGAAACTGATCCCAAAGAATCCGTTGAGCTCGTGGAGGAGTTGGAATGACTGACACTTTCAAAGGGAGCTTACAGGTCCATTTTCGATCGACTATTTCGCCACGTCCAGGAGAAGACACGACTGTTAATGAAATTTCTCCCTCAACTGTCCCTGAATAATCACGTCCCTCTGGTTTCACTCGAACATATAAACCAAGGTGACCAGTCCACGGCCAAATAACATCTGGGTATGAAAATTGGACGTCCAATAGATTCCCTCCTGGTAGTGTGGGTTCCCAGACAGGAGGTCCTTCTAACCATCCTACTACTCCCATCCCATTGAGGATAGTGGCATTGAATATGAGAGGCATGGCCTCAGAATATATTGGTTGTCGACAAAAAGGCCAAGCATATGGACACTGTGTCAAATCCAAGGCAGATGGAAGAATACTTGCACGGGGTCTGTAACTAGCCAAAACTTTATAAGCTCCTAACCTGTCCCCAATTCTCCCAGACCGTACAAAAAAAATTCTCAAACATAACTCCAAAAACTGCCCATCAGTATTAGAGTTAACCACTCTTAATCTGAGTGAGCATTTTTTGGGTTAAGTGGCTCATAACAGGCCACGTGGCAAAATAAAATTCAGTGTAGTTAATTCTAACTGTGTCAACGCCAATATTTTACTAACTCTAATAGCCACGGGGGGTGTAGTCGGCTTGTAGAAAGCTGTGAAAAGGAGAAGTTGTAACAAAAGGTCGAGAATTATTACTCACAGGTTAAGCTTCCCAGCTCCTTGTTCGTACATATGTGGTCCATCCAATCGTAAAGCTCCTTCCACCAGCGCCTGTTTCATACTGGCTGGATTAAGAATTTCCCACCTTTTTTCCTTCGGAACAACACTAGCAAGAAGACATACTGCCCCTGCAACAACAGGGGATGCGACAGAGGTCCCCGAAAGGCTCTTACAGCCGCCTCCAATTTTGGAGCCCACGACTTCCCGACCGTACGCCACCAAATCCGGCTTCATGCGCCCATACCTGAAGCAGATCCACAGCAATTTCAGCGTCTACTTGAAGAATAACAACGGCCGTAAAGCCAAATATTAAAAAGTAATTCGTAATCTCAGACAGTTCAATTCCACGGCAATTTCAGAATCTACTTGAAAAGAAAAAAGATTGTAAAGCCAAAAAGTTAACAGTAATTAATATCGCAGACAGTACGATTCCTGAAGCAGACCCACAGCAATTACCGGGTCTACTTGAAGGGGAAAAAGAATGTAAAGCCAAATACTTAACGGTGGCTACTAATTGCAGACAGTACAGAAGCAGATCCACAGCAATTTCAGGGTCTACTTGAAAAGAACAAATATCATACAGACAATTAGTTAAAAATAATCAGTGATCGCAGACTGTGTATATGCAAATACACATCTCTAGACCAATTTCAGGGTCTACTTAAAAGAAAGAAAAGACTATACACCTGAAGCAATTCCACAGCAATTCAGAGGATTTCAACTCGGAAAAGAAGACTTTACATCCAAATACATATTAGTAATTCGTAATGGCAGACAGTAAAATTCTTGAAGCAAATCGAGAGCAATTTCAGGATTCACTTGAAAAGAAAAAAAGACTATATAGCCAAATACTTGACAGTAAAATCATAGAAGTTTTGGCCATCAAACTTCTGGATGCTATTAGAAGTGGCATGGCCGGGCCCATAACCTATTGGAGGTGGATTGACGGAAGCCATGAAATTGAACACAAGAGAAAGATCAATGCATTGGAGAGAGAAATTGATTTGTATTTGGGATGATTTCATTAAGTGAGAAAAGTCACTTATATACAAAATACACAGTGCTAATTACTGTGGGGTCTAAGCGCTCTTTGATGCGCTGTAACAAAAAGGATCCTAGTCTAGATTCTAATTAATGTGTTCGAGACTTTACGTAATTGACGTTACGACTAGATTCTACTGTATGTAGTCTACATTCTAACGTATGTAGTCTAGAGTCTAAAGGATTGACTTTAGGGCGGCAATGTACAGAAGTAATTAAGACCTAAAGTAACGACGTAGAGTCAAGCGACAAAAAGTACGATGACACAATTAAAATAAAAAAGAGAATCATAACAAGGAGAATTAAACATACGTAGGACAAACAGAGAGACCGTCGTCCAAAGGACTTGTACGTAGGGCGGCAAGACTGGACCGACGTAGGTAATGACAAGTCGGCCAAAAGACTTGTACGTAGGGCGGCAAGACTGGACCGACGTGGGAAATTACAAAAACGGACAAGACCAAAAGAGAGTCAAGAGTGGACCGACACATGTAATGAAAGGTACAGACGCGACCAAGAGTGACAAAAAGTGAAGCGACGCTAAATGACCCTTAACAGGAGGGAGGGGGGGAGGGGGAGGGGGAAGGGGAGGGGGAAGGGGAGGGGGAGGGAGAGGGAGAGGGAGAGGGAGAGTGAGAGGGAGAGGGAGAGAGAGACACTTTGTCATGTCCCGGGAGTAACAGGACAGGCAACGGGAGAAGAGAATAAGGAGGATTGGCGGCAGAGGAGCGCATATAAGGGTGCAGCCAATGATGGGGACGAGAGGGCAGGGATGAGAAGGGAAGGAAATGTGGGAGTAACAAAAATTGAGAGAGATATTCGAAGGAAACGCAGGGGAATCTGTTCGTTTGCTACGAACAGTTTCAGCTTATGGTCGTCACGTCACGATTAGAAATCGAGTGCCATCGTCCTTTTCCATTGTGTTGCATTTGAATCTTAAAATAGTTTAAAGTACAGGACACCGTGAATCGTTATTATCCGTACACACTTGTACAATTTCCACATGGAGACCGCCAATCGGAAGGTGAGAATCTTACCGTTCAATCTCCACCGTCAGATCTACAATCCGACATGTGTGTACAGAATAAGATGTATTACGTGGCAAAAATAGCATCAACACAAAATAGTGATTTGCGGTGTACTGTATTGTGCTATAAACCGTGCATCGCTATTAGCGTTAATAATTTTTTCGCCTCATAAAACATATTTTTTCCGTACACACTTGTCCGATTTTTAGACGGAGACCGACAATCGGAAGGTGAGAATCTTACCTTTCAATCGCAACCATCAGATCCAGAATCCGACAAGTGTGTACGGATATAAAACATTTACAGTGTATATGTGGATACACATCTTTAGAGAAATTTGAGGGTTTACTTAAAAGAAAGAAAAGACTACATAACTGACGAAAATGCACAGAAATTTCGCATAAAACCAAATAGACTATATAACCAGATACTTAATAGTAATTAGTGATTGCAGACAGCACACATGCAAATACTAATTTACAGAAAGCGACAAGAGCCTAGTATACTAACTTAGACCTAGGTGCCAGGATACAGAGAGAACAATATGTTGATCCTCATTGCAAGCTATAACCGGACAAGGTAGTTAGTCTGAATGGGAAGAAGAACAATAGAGTTTCATATCTCCAGCAAATTTTTGATATTCATTTATCAGTTATTCTGGGGTTCAATATGATTGGACAAATACGTAAAGTGAATTTTATCAATGTCAAAACTCAGGAATGACGACAAAAAAATAGAACACTAAAAACGAAAAAAGTTCGGTAAATTAAAGAGACTATAGGTTTGAAAAACGGAATTTCAAAACCTAAGGCCTGTTCTCCATTAGGCGGTCCCAGTAAACATGCGGATACGTCTATTTCTATTGTTCCATTATGTCATGCCAGTAGACATCGTTTCTCAATTATGATTGGCGCCAGGTAGGTTAATTTCAGATTCTTAAAATCTATAAACATTCTTCAAGCTGAAAATCTGTACATAATATTTGTACGGGCGGAGGTAGCTAATGATTCGTACGAAAATTTTGCGACCAGATTTTAATTTTGAAATTGAAAATCAAAATTTTGAAACGGAATGTCAAAAAGGCGCCGCAAATTTTTAAGGTCAGCGGATGTCAGAAGGAGCGTGCGAAGATATTTCGGTCGACATTCATACACCGTGGCGGAAGGCACCTGGCATGTACAACGTGTTTGACTCTCATCGCCTGTTCGTGGTGGATTTTTTTTTTCCTTTTCACGTGTACCAATGGTACGCGACCAGTTTGAAGAAACTCTCCTCGCCGAGGAGAGTATCTTCAAACTGGACGATGTGCGTGATTACTTCGCGAATCTAAAAAAGTGAAAAATCCAACGGACGATACTTACGCCTATAATATTGGAGCCATCCAGTAGACATGTTTCGTCATGTTTCGTCTGACAAAAAAAAAATAATCTGTACGAAATCGTACGGCGTCCAGTAAACAACCCCACTTTTCCTCTAATGGAAGTTCACCCTAAGACAAAAACTACGAAATGGAGAAACCATAGACAAGCATTGTCCAACAAAGCAACAATTTGTAAAAATATTACGAACTTTTCCCTGTGCTTTTGCTAAAAACATTTTGCTAAAAACAACAGTGCCTTGTAATCTTCCCGTACGCCATGTAACTTTTCCACATACTAGTACAAATTGATAGTTATCAGCACATTAGGTCCGGGTATCAATATCGCCAATTATGGGCTGCACAACTGAAAAGACACAAAATAGTATGGTCCATGCCAATTCATGCATGCAAAGGGAGGGTCTATGTGGACACTTACTGTCCACCTGTTTTAGTTTTAGAGACCACGGTGGTCCACACCAAACAAGTGTGAGCCAAAAATGGTGACAAACACAAGGGACCACCTTTTGTGTGTTCCATACCAAACATAAGGGTTTAGTGCACATAATGCCAAAATAAGGAGCTCTTCATCGGCCTAAGGTAGCTAAAAGGAAAGAAGTTTAGTCTCCTTCGTTCATTTTTCAACACGATTTTGTGAACTCAAATTTTTAAAATCCACTCTTACCCATGAGGCAATTCCCAGGTGCTCATTCCGCGTGAAGAAAATGAAGCGATGTGATTGCTGTAGTCGATGCCTCCAACGCCTATCACATCCATCTGATCGGCTGGATTGTTGAGTGTTCCGTACAAGGGGCCATCATTGCCGATTGCTGACACCATAATAATGTTGTTGGCCGTCAGCTCCCAAACCTGCTCCCCTGCCACCACTCTCCACAAGATGGGAACCTACAGCTTGTAAAACCAGCCCTTGAATGCAACAAAAAAAGGAACTTTTCAATACACAAGAGCAATTTACCCTTGTCTCCAGGGTGAATCATAGAGGTTTATGAGTAGCCGTACATACGGCTACTCAAAAGACACTACACGTTGTACAATTTATACTCAAAAGGAGGGTGAAACTTTGATAATTTAACCACCCTATCACTTAAGCTTGTGAATTCTCTCCATACAGGTTAAGGTGACAGGCAGGGCCTCACAGGAGTAAGCTCATCGCAGGAATAATGTCATCAATTAGTGTGTGACCAGGTTAGATGCAAAAGGTACAGAATAAATTTGCAAAGTCGTGTTCCGTTTTGCACATGGAGACAGGGTATAGATTGGGACCTTCTCAACAAATGGTCGGTCCAAATAGTCCGGTCCACCAATACTGAGATTGAGTACATGCATCTCTGTTGCCATGGCATAGTTGAATGCATCAAGAAACCACGATGTATATGACACCTGAAATGTCCCCATTGTCCTTCACATTAGAACCAAGCATACCAAGTCGTGCACTTTTCTTCCAGCTTGTCAATCAGAAGCTACTCAATCTCAGATTTGATTGTAAATGAATGTCAGACACTGCCTCGTTCAAAAGGACAGTGAAAGAAATCGGAATACTGTCCGAGTTACCTGGGCATCTTGTCAATCAAAAGTTACCCAGGCTCAAACTTGATTATACATGAATGTCAGACGCTGCCTCAATGGTTTAAAAAAAGGTCCGCGGAAATCTAAACCTATTATCTCTTGATTATTCAAAGCAGTTTGTAATTCTTGTAGAGATAAAGCTGTAGTCCTACAAGTATCGCTATATTTTATTTTTCCAAAGCAAAGAATCACTGTTCTAGTCAATAATAAAAATAACACTGAGGTAAAATGTTTTTACTAGTTGGTGACGATCATGATGTGTTCTTGAAATTGTTTTCCGTGATTTCTGACGTACTCTCAAAATTTATTGCCCTCTGAAATACAACCCGTTTAGACCTTTTAATCAACCTTAATACTTTCAAACTTTAAACTTTGTGACAAAAGGCTGTCTGAGTTACCTGGGCATTTGTGAAGACGCGGAAGGCATAGATCTCAGCGTCAGGAGCAAAGCCAAGGCACTGAGTATCCTGACTCGCAATGACTCCCGCCACAAACGTCCCATGACCTAAACTGTCATTAAGAGTATCCTCATTTGTCCAATTTGTGCGCTCCTGTCCATACCAAACACACTTCCTGTATGTCAAGGAGACTGACCTTCAGACTGACCTTTACATAATTGGGGCACAGTTCAGCAAACAATGATCTGAGAATCAACCAATTTGTCCTCTCAACTTCTCCCACTCCTGAAACATGAGGTTAACCTACACTCGGGAGAAGAAGATTCTCTTTTGGAAAGCCTTGGTAGACTGCGTTTCGCTCTGCCGATTTCGGGCCAACATACAGTTAAATTACGTAATGCTTCTTTCTAAAATAAACTGCAAACACAACATATATTTTACTAACTATTGTGTTGTTGCAAAGGTAAGATATAGGCAACAGTCACTAACGTGCAAAATATACAAGATAAAGTGTGAAAATGAATTCGAGCATCAATGGCAAAATTTTATACACATTCGAATCAATACATTCAGTAAATTAACGCCATTGGCAGACAGAACAAGACCCCTCAAATGTTTTGGCTTTTTTTTTTGGGTTGCCCTTAGTATGCTTAGGTTTTCCTCCTTCGTCTTTTTAAAAAATAAAAGTAACAAGAGAAACCAATTTAAAACGTTTTTGAGCATGTGGGAAGATCTTTAACGAGTGTCTCTTGGCCATTTCAGGAGGATAATTTGGGGATTTAGGGTTTACAGGGTTTGGGTTTTACAGGTACATTTAGGATTTTATCCTTATTTCCTTACGTAACCTGTGACCTCTGGCAACAAAAGAATAAAGATGAGGCCATTCCCAAGCCTCCTGAATCTGATAACTAATCCCAGGAAGATCTTCCGTGGAGTTGTTAACGCTTTAAGGATCTCAAAAAGATACATAAAAAAAAGGGTTTTTGATACCTGCGATTAATCTTGGTGGATAATACGGCTACAGCCCTAAGGGTTTTTGCTCGTTGCCCTACTTGATTAAATATTTCATCAATGTAACTTAATCACTTCGTTGTTATTAAGTCCAGCACGACCTTTGGCATACGTTCTACATTGAGTTAACACACAATATATAACCAAATGATCAGTAAATGCTGTGTTTAACAGTCTTGCGACCAGACTCGGTACATTGAGGCAAATCATCTTTTCAATTGCCGTTAGGTTTATAACCAATGTCAAGTCTCTTCTCTCGCTTGTGAGCTCATGCATGTTTTACTTGCTTGGCTGGATGTGCCATCACTTACTTTTGGTCATCTTTCAGTCATGTTACATGATATTTGGTCAGGTGTTAAAGATGACAAAAAATGACCAAAAACTGTAAGCGATAATATATCTATTGCGGCGATCGCATTCCTTCGTCACATAGTGTTTTCCTTTGCAAACTCAACGGAAGAATTTCCAATAAGTCATAATCCCGTGTTGTTATACCTATTTATAACTTTGCTGAAATCCAAGGTATCCGTGGATAGACTCCATATTGTTGTACAATCCTGGCTAAATGCCAAAAAAGCTATCATTTCTCTACAATTATGACGTCCTTAGGTCATAATGAAGCTCCATTCTTTTTTCTGTAAGTTTCTTACCTATTTGTATTTTCTCACATGGTGGTTGGTTCAATACATTTAAGTTGCCCTTTTAACATAGTCTCATGCTACTTGATCTTATTCATCTCTGAAACCAACATTCATTTCTGAGATTCAACAGGTTTATAAAAAAATCACCGTGCTTCCCTGCAGTTTTCTTCAAAATACCTCGACCATATCTCTTAGTAGGTTACCAATTTAAAGGTAGATAGAGTGTAACCACCATTCGTCCTTCGGTGGCCAGGGAGCAGATGCAATCAGTTTAAACGTGCGAAAACAATCCGAAACTCTATATGTGGTTACCCCGTACTGTATGTGTACTATTCGGCTTTTACGGGTATAATACGCGCATAGCAGAGGGTCATCACATATAGTGTTTCCAATTGTTTTCTCACATGTAAAATATGGTAAAACGATAACGAATTACCTTGATGTTTCGAAAATGTGGATGATCCTGTCGAACGCCTGTATCAAATACTGCCATACGTACTCCGGTTCCTGAAAATCCTTTCGCCCATAGCTTCTCTGCCTCAAAGAGAGAAGTTATCTGCGATTTTGATATCTGCCTCACAGAAAATCAATCACAGCATATATAGAAAGAGTTTTTTTATTAACCTGTGGCCCCTTTCGTCAATTCGGTGACAAAGTCACAATATTACTTTCAGCTCGTCGATATCACATGCAAACAGGCGCTACACTGCCCATCATTATTAAGAAAAAAAAAATCTAATTGGATTGAGTGTTTTTTCACCCAAATCAGACATTGGTGTTAGTAACACCCTTTAGGTGAGTACTATAGCTCACAATAAGCCATGTGGCAAAACACAATTTCGCTTAGTTAATATTACAACCACCAACAATTCACCATTTTAACGCTAATAATTCACTAACTTTAATAGCGATTGTAAGGTATACCGTGCTCCTTCGCCACATTGAACCTCACCTGAAGCAATCTTCTCCTTTCACTCTCCGCAAGTGAAATGTTTCCCCAGTATGGCATTCCTGGTTTCACGTCCCCTCCGTTCGGACTCTCCTCCCAGGACAAGCGTGTATGCAATCGTCCCGCTGATTTTTGTTCAAAACTCCTCTTACCAGGGCGGGTCCTACTATGAATGTTTCCGCGATTTCTTGAACGTCTTCTTTTCTTCACTCCACCAGCTTTTTCTGCTTCCTTCTTATTATCATCTTCCTCGTTGACAGACATAACACTCCTTGTGAACCTCATTTGTGGATGCATGTCTTTAACGAAACTGAGATCACTTAATCTCTGTCTTAAATTTTCCTCTGAACCCTTTCTGACACGCAAAACGCCAAAATCAGTCGGGTATTTAGCTGCTGGATTCACTCGCTCTACCCATTCCCAGTGCCCTAATTCTCCTTGCCCTAAATGAAACTTTAGAGCGGCCAGATGTTCCTCAGCTGGTCTATATACATTGAACCGTACAATCCACTCATTCTCCACCTCCTCTAGTCTCATTCTCTCCTTCTTAACCTCCTTCTTTACCTCCTCCTTTACCCCCTTCTTTACCCGTACTTCTTCGTCTTCTTTCCAGCCCAGACGCAAAAAATTTATCTTTGTTTCATCTTCCAGGCCACTTCTGTCCACAGACTGCTTCTTCTTCTTCTTCTGCTTGCTGACATCAGATGATTCGACCTTAGTTGACAATTGGCTAGTGCTTACGTCGTCCTGCCATAGGGAAGAATGTAAATCATGACCTTCTACGAAGGGAAAAAGAGAAGAGTTGTACGGACAAGTTTGTCCGCACGTGTGGCATGAAGACAGCCATGGCAGAATGCCATGCTCTGCGGAGCACCATGGAAGCCGTTGTTGGCTTGATTCGCCTACCGGCCAAATTGACAGAAGCAAAACCGCGGCGGCTGCCACGTGGCAGACGCACCGCATTTGTGGAGCCTCCTTGATTTTGGCAATGGAGAAAGGCTGACAAGAAAAGAGAAAGCCGAAAGGGAGTTAAAGGAGCAGGAGACGGCAATTCTAGGGCTTGCCGCTTGTGTCACACCTGTCACCCCGTCAATCGGGCCAATCCCTTGCATTCATCACTTCCTCAATATTCATTGTACCAAAGTACAGTGTCAAACCGTGACAGCACACTAATTGAACGGTAACGCTATATCTACGGGGTGTAATCTGCTATATCTACCGAAACAGTCGGAAGGTGTACAGCATTAGACATTTGTACAATTGTACTTGAACAACAACAGTAGCGAAAGGTACAAAACAGAAAAAACAAGCGGACTATTATAGAAAGGCGAATCTTCAGTACAGACTAGAAATCGTGTACAGATCAGGCTTTATGAATGAAAATGACAAAATGTGGTATCGAACAAGCCTCCATACAAGTGTGGGGACCTTCGACACCTCGCGCGGACCTTCGGCGCCTCTTGGGATCGGGTATGTGAAATAGGATTTTGTGTTTAAGGGTGTTTTTTTAATAAAGAAACAAAAACAGATAAAATAAACCCTAAACATACGGTCGCGCGGAGAATACGGGTGACGTAGACGCCTTCGGCATCCCTGCGGGGCCAAAAAGTTGCAAGATTCAGTACAGTACAGTACTGTACTATACTCCTCAACCGTACAGAAATCGTGTACTGATCAGACTTTATGAATCCAAAAATACAAAATGTGCTATCACCGACACAACCGACAACCCATGTCTCGCATTTTCCTCAAGAACGTCGCGTGGCGAATTTAAACGGAATATTTGTTGCGGACTTTCGTATTAACGTCTACATTTACACCGTACAAACGTACCACTACAGTACATTTGGTCAATATTGTGGCCTGCAACAACGCCGCATTGACCAAGCTCCACTTTTCTCGAAGCTGTATACCGTACAGTACTACAGTTCCAGTATGGGATATACCGATATAGGCATGGGGCAACGATATTTATAGTGCATCATCCGGATTCCGTACTAGCCCCTTAGCCTATTTGTCGGGTTTTGCATCATATCTAAGTCGCACGACTTGACTTGATGAGTCTCCTTCGTATCCGCCATGGCTGCTCTCTTCACTGACTCGCTTCTAACACGCGTCCGTTCGAACTCTCCCACTCCATCACCGAAGGAAGCCTTGTCCTTCCAAAAGTCGCCTGCTTCTATTGCCTTTCGTGGAACGCCATTGGTCAGCAAGAGCTCTCTGACACGTGTCCAGAAGCTATGGCGTCAAAACGTCCGAGCCACACTACTAGAGGAGGCTCAGCTGGCTGATCCAGAGAGCGATTCAGCCGAGTCCTCCAAACACGTGGCAGGCTTTCAGTGGCGCTCAGCTTGGTATGCCGTGTTAACAGAACGCCACGTGGACACAAAAAGACCGCATGCAGTACGGGTGCTGGGACGGCCGTACGTCTTATGGCGTGACGTGACAGGAACTTGGCGCGCCTTTGTGGATGAATGCCCGCACCGCCACGTGCCGCTGTCCGAGGTACCTAGGTTTGGCTAGAGCTGCCAATCTGGCATGCAAGGTCAAATGTACGGAAACAATCGGAAACGCTACAGTGCATGTGGTTCCCTCGTATTATACGCGTATTTTACTCGAGAAAATCGCATGTAATGCGAGTATAGTGCGAGAATGCCACATATACCGTAGCATTTCCAATTGTTTCCGCGTGTTTGGAACTACGGTTTGCAGGCAGTGCCAGGGTATAGAGTGGATCAATGGAGAAGTGCTGAAATCTGAGTGACGTCACGGTACGGCTTGACGCAGGGGCGGCTGGATTCTGACGGCCGACTGCAATGCTCATATCACGGCTGGACTTTTGGACCCTCTGGCACGTGCGAAAACATTCCCCAGGCTCAACAGGAGGGACCCGAAGCTGTGGCTCGTCTTTCGAACCGTGCCTGTGCTATTGCCGTACCTGCGACTGTCGCTCAGGTATATGCAGTACCTCTGTTCAATATTCGTCCGTACAGATTCTGTATACGTTGGAAGCTGTTCACGAGTGCATTGTGACTGTATAGATATGTTTGAGACGTTTTAAGCTTTCCTTTTTTTTAGGATTTTTTTTAGATGCTTTGAGTCTCGTTGTCCTTTGAGAAATATTTCTTAAAGGTTTTGGTATGGAGGCAATATGGGGAATTGGAAGAGTATCAATTTGTCGACACAATTTAATTTGTTTTTTGTTTTCTGCTTTGGTGTCATTCGTAACTAAGGTTTACGAAACATTGAAATTTATCATAACATTTTTGTCCTTGCGGAATCTATTCGGAAAGCCTTGAACAAGAAACATGACAATGTGCGATGCTAACTAACTTGGTGAGGTTTTGTAAACCAAGCAACCAACTAACCGACTTAACCAACAAACTAACTAACCAACTAGCCAACTTACCACCTTATCAACAACCGTGCTAACCAGCTTGGTTTTGTTGTTGATGTTGTTGTTCTTGTCTCAGGGTTTGATATTCCTATGGCCCGATGAGAATGGATGGGAGGAAGCAAATAGGACCTCTCCTCCCTTGCCGGAGAACCTAACTGAAGAGTTCAAGTTTTCGGCCACGTTAAGAGACTTACCGTATGGATATGAGATGCTGGCAGAGAACTTTGTGGACCTTAGTCACCTCCCGTTTGCACACCATGGAGTTGGCAGATTGAAACGGTCCGCAGCAAAGCCAACACCAGCCAAAGTGACTGAAATCAAGGTATGAAGGTATGACGATATGGAGGAATGTTGGTATGAAGGTATGAAGGCATGAAGGTAAGAAGGTATGAAGGTTTGAAGGTATGAAGGGATATTGGTATAAAGGTATGGAGGTATGAAAGCATGAAGGTATGGAGGTATGAAGGTTTTTTTGTTATAGAACTTGAGGTTCCTATTGTGATTGGGAATGCGATTACTCTTGACATTCTTATTCTCATTCTGATTGCAATTGCAGTAGGGGCACAGATTGGGATTGGAATTGGGTTTGGTGATTATGTTGTGTCGGAAATTGTTATTTTAATTTTAGTATACTTTTGATATCGCCTGCAATTAAGCCTCAGAACGATTTCTTTTTTGATTTCAATTTTATTCTTAGTGAAATCGTAGATGTGTTTCTAATCGGGTTCGGATTGTGAACTTGACCATATCAAGTTTGGTGTTAATTGTAATGTCGAGTGCAATCTACACATCGGTTTTTGTTCTCTTTGTGAGAAGTGGAATTTGATTGATTGTAGCTATCACTATAAAATGCAATTGCTTGTTCTGATTTCAGTTACGACTTCGATTTTGATTTTTACGTGGTGATTATGCCAGTACACCCCCCACGCTATTAGAGTTGATGGCACAAAATTTGGTTGCATTTATTTTTTTGGCCGAAAATCATAATCAGTGTTAATAAATACACTATTTAAAGGAGTGGACCACAATACTCCAGGTCTCCCACAACTACACCGCGAATCGTAATTAGAGTAAATTACTTTAATTCGGTTGCTCGAAATTTCGACTCTATCACATCAAATAGAGTAAATGGTTCTAATTTTTTCATTATACTATTTAAGGTAAGGTTTAATTAGCGTTTTTAATTCTAATATATGTTCGTTTTAAATAGTGTGGAGTACGGACGACGTCCGACCGTGCAAAATTGTACTTTTATAAATAAAAAGTACAAATAATGATTTAATACAGGCCATTATCATGTAACTGCGTTTTAACAAAACGCGTAGTGCAAACGTCATAGTGACGATAAACTGTACGTTTTGTCAGATTCTGAACAAATACCTTATTTACAGTAGAGGATATTAACTTGCCAAATTAGAGTACACCGCATAAATTAGAGTAAATTGTTTTTTGAAACAGTTCTATCACATAAATTAGAGTAAATTACTCTAATTATTTTTTTCTCTTTTTTTACTCTAATTTTTTCATTACTCTAATTACGATGCGCGGTGTAGTGTTATACATTCTAATTTCACATTTACTCTAATAATTCCTTTAATAGTGATGGGCAGTGTAATGTTGCAACATTTCTCATATTTGGCTTCTTGAAACATTGGATTGTGTAGGGTTCCGCCGGTTTTAAGGGATGGACAGAGGACATCTTTCCTTCTCCTAATGGTGTCTATGTCGATTTTAAGGCCCCAAGCTGTATTGTTGTAGAACGGTATGTGAAAGTTTCTGAAAGGGAAAGGGTTATGAATCACTAAAAGCCGGGAGCTTTCCTATAGGGTCAACTTTCCTTTTGGGGGATGATGATTTGCTGAACTAGCATAGGAAAGGTATAATTGATAGATGGGATAAGTATAAACTAAGCCAATTATTTGTAGATAATTAGTAAAAGAAGGCTATTTAAATCATGTGAGAACACGTTCTCCTGCATTGCAAACAGGGGAAGCTTCTTTCTGGTTTGTGAGAAAGAAAAAAGAAGCTACGGTTTAGTTTGACACTTTTCTTTAAGTGATACTGGTGGCAGGACCGACCTCCCTAAACGGCCCGGATCACGCAGTCTTATATGCTTTTATATGACGCCCACTTCTCCTGGAAGTAGTCGCGTCATTGTTCTTCAAGGGGCCAACTTCTCCTTTCTACCTAAATGGCTTCCACCCATACCTGACTTTGTCAGTCATCTCATCACTCTCGGCATTATAGATGGTGCGTTTCCGGACCTACGTGGGCATTCACTAAAGCATTTCTATTATATTTTTTTGTTATCCCATCTGCACTGTTAGTTATAATTGCTTTTCCCATTATTGCTGAGGTTCTTATGTCCGTTTTCCTTCCACGACCACGTCTCTGCCTCATTTTTCCATGCAAAATCTTCATGTCCATCATCTGCGTACTATTAGTTTTGAACATGCTGTTAATAGATCGTTAGTCCCTGATGCTTTTCAAGTTCTCACTTTTGGAGTTTGAGCTTACAGGAGATTCGTTTCTTCTTCATGCTCAAGAGGAAACTCTTCAACGCTGTGGAACGGACCCTCGCCAATTGTATTTTATGCCCTGTTCCGCTGACCGTTTTGTCGTTGCCCTTCGACAATGGCTTTCCAAATATGCAGGTAAACAGACACAGTCACTCTATGTCCAATCATTATGTACCACACTTAACTTCTTAAACGGACTGTGCGTCGTGTAATGAGGGAAAACCCGTGTTAAAAACACGTTCCTGATGGGTTTATTCATTGTGTGCAACATATAATGTGGAGACTTTTGTGTGAAAAACAAGTTTCTGAAGGATTTCTCTGTTGTGTCACGCAGGTGGTTCAGTTCAGTGGGATGGTCTCGTCAATCCCTCCTTACCTCCCAAATGGGCTTCTCGAGAACAAGTCATGGATCGTTTCCATTCTCACACTCAAAATTGTACCGAGTGTTCCGCGACTTTGAAAACTATGGACAAATGGAACCTCGGTTTGCAGATTCTGTCTGTTGTTTTACTTAGTATCGCAGCTCTTTTACAGGGCGTTTCCGTTTTACGGTTTACGTTAGTTGCAGGAGCTCTTTTAGCAGTTGGTTTCTCATACTGGATTAGAAATTTGCGGTCCCTTTTTGTTTATAAAGGTTGGGACCACGCCACAAATGAGTGAGGATGTTGGGGTTTGGCAAGGTTTGTGATTTATTTGTGATCCTGGGATAGTTTTTTATTGGCGTTTTGTAGTATTTATGTTTCTTTTAATGTACCATATAGTGGAGTATTTTGGTTGTTTTTACTGTTGTCTTTCAAGAAATAGCGTGACTTGGATAGAGCCGAAAAAGAGGATAATGTCTGTTACCTCCTTTTTATTAAAAGAAGGTTCCCTGTTCTACTTCTACTTAAAGAGGGTAGTGTATCAATCTTTACTGCAATTGGCCAATACTGACAAACATGAATCATTGTATGAAGGATGTTCGTACAACTTTTTCGATATTTTCAATAAGGCCATCTAAAAAGTCAGTAATAGTCCTGGTCACAGTTGAAATAAATTTGTACTTTGTATGAAGACTGTGTCCACTACGGAAAAGTAACAGTTCACAATTTTCATTACACAATTCATCGTTATCAGTGGTAAACGTTTTTCCAGGCAATGAAACTTGTTTCTTTTTTTCTTCAGTTCGGTTTATTTACGATTGGAGCAAATGAGGATTGCTTACCTCCAAAAGGATATGCAACAATTAACATAAAGTTGAACGCCTTTCAACTGCCCGAGAAATGTGAAATTTCCACCGCTAATACTGGTGGGAAGGGAACTTTAAGAAGATAAGGAAATTGTATCGATTATGATGAAAAGGAGTGACTTCTATAATGTCTCTAAAGATGTCGGATTGTGGGAAGGAGGTGTTAAAGAAACACAAAAAGAGTTGGAGTTCAGTAAAAAACCTTTTACTTCAATGGGAACTGTAAGAACTGGGAATCTGTAAACGGAGCGAAAAAATAAAAGAAAAATGATGTTTGGAAGACACTTGGTTTTAAAACAAACCAGCATCCAATTCATTCTCTATCTAATTACCAACTTATGTGCAAAGAGGATAAGAGAGATAATGTTCGTAGAAAAGCTGAGCCGGTGTGTACTGTGAAATGGATGAAATCCATAAAGAAGCATTGAAAGCGTTGGAATAGTTTCGTCGTCACATAAGAAGAGAACCGTTTGAGCACTCCGCCAATTGGAAGGTTTAGTAAGGTCCTCCTCGACTTTCCTTCGCAACCTTCGGATTAACATCGAAGTGGCGAAAAAAAAATGAAATAGTCGATTGGATGAGCGGGTGTACGAAAATGGTACACTTTAATACTGTACTGCAGGACCGACAACAAAAGCTCGTACGATATCGTGAAGATGCAACGTGTGGGTCCACGTCACAATCATAGCGCCACTCACATGGCCGAATGTGATAGTACCTCCGTCCATCATCCGTACGGTATAGTACTGTAAATTACAGTACACCACCAATCGCTATTAGCGTATTGAACGCTAATTCGGTCCCGCTTTTTTTTTTCCAAATTCTTAAATAGCATAAATTATTATGTTTTTTCCTTTACGCCATTTAAGGTTTTTTGTCCAATTAGGGTGGCGTTCCATCAGGAAATTCTGTAATCGTACGAGCGGCGTTACAGAATGCTACACTTTGAACGATGTTTTGTCGCGCAGTCTGTAATCCACGTGCTCAAAAATGAGTGGTACCACGTAAGATACGATCGTATATTGAAAATCGTCAAATATTTTTTACACCGACCAACTTCAACTCGAAATCGTCATTTGCATACCATGTACGTGCGGACCAGGGCATCGTACCACACACATTTTGTACTCTTTGCAAACTCTTGTCAGATGCCAGTTCATTTATTTTAGGGTTTCTGCTTTTCGCGTGACGAATGAGTGATTCCACAAATAGTGTGATGAATGGCCGGTAACAAAAATAGCGCTTGAAAGCTCGTTACGAGATCACTTTCGTGATTTCCGTTGAATTTTTGAATGCATATATCATGTGCGAAATTTTTAGATTTCCGTTGGTTTGCCGTCGTGACACGTACATTCATTATCCAACGTGTCGCGGCTCAATTTTTTTTTGTAAATGGTGATGTACCTCCTCAAGGTACATCACCATTTACAGAAACTTTCGAAGCGAATGCTTCGCGAAAAAACATCCAACGGTCATTGTTGCCTCCCAGACCTTTGGAAAATATTGGCAAGATTCTCTGTAATGTTGTTCGCTTATAAAAACAAAATAAGAGGTACGGCGTAGTACGGATAGTTCCGGATTTTTGTAAACAACCTCACTTTTCGTCTGATGGAACGCCACCCTTAGCGTAAAAACGAAAGTACGTTGTCATTTAAATAGTGTGGTGTAAGGTAAGTGTCAAACCGTACAAAATTGTACCTTTTAAGTGAAAATGTAAAATTAATGACTTTTAGTAACCGTGGACGCATGAGATTACGCGCTCTAAAAGGGGGATGAAATCGGACTGTCAAATATCACGTTCGCACATATTCGTCACGTTTCGACTTTGTGAGCGTACGATTTGTGTACAATTTGTCAGATTTTGTACAAGTACCTTTAATAGTGTAAGCATATTTGCGACCTACTTATATTTTTTTCAAAGACCCAAACTGGCATTAGTAAACAATTAGAATGTATGTTTTTTTTGAAAATTTTCAAATTCCTAATTAGCGTAAATCACTGTAATTATTCCTATACGCTAAAGAAACATGTACGCTAATAGCGATTGGCGGTGTACAATACACCGCCAATCGCTATTAGCGTAGAAGTTTCTTTAGCGTATACAACCAATTACAGTGGTGTACGCTAGTAAAAGAGTTTCAGATTTAAAAAAAAAAACAAACATTATAATTGTTTACTAATGCTAATTTGGGTCTTTGACAAAACAAAATGTCGATTGCAAACCAGCTTACAGTAATAGAAGTACCCATACAATAAAATTCAAATCGTACGTCGTCACGTAACAATGTAAATCATTGCAGTGTACATGTCAGAATATTTCACCACAGTTAAGCGTCCGCTATTCGCCGTTAAGTATACAATTTTGATACAGTTGTAAAAAGTGTAAGTTGTACGGATGTAACGTTTACGCAACGCTTGTTATTTCAACGGTTGGTCGATTGTCCGTTTTACCTCGATGCTGAACGTTAATAAGGGATCTTTACTCTAATAATGTCGCGACGTTTTGTTTTATTAGAGTGAATTCATGGTAATATGCGTTGTTAAATATAAAATGGATGCACTTCCGTTTGTCTGCCCAACTTGTGACCGGTATTAGCGTTAATGTAATGACGTTTTAGAGTAAACTCTTATTCTAAATTGGTCCCAACTGTACAATCTCAGCAACCACCTCGTCTTAAGCGTTTCGTGATTGGTCGCCCAAATTTACACGTGGACAATTTTGTATTCACGCAAACATTACGGCTCGAGCACGACGTGACACCAAGCGCCTGTCATACCCGTCGCCATTCAAAAGCTGATCCGTAGATACAATTAGAAGCAGGCAATTACCATGGCTCTTTCACGAAAATCGTCGGTCGCGTACCACGTGCATACCCCCCCTCTCAAAACAAACGGAAATTTTGAAACTTTCCCGCCTTCTTTGTGTCGTCTAAAATATTTGAACAGCTTATTGACACGAAATATATTAAAATTTAAAATTTGACGACCGAAAGTATGGAGAATGGTTTCCCTCCCTTTTTCCCACAATTTTATTTTAATTTCATATATATGTTCGGCGTTTGGTCCAACAATGGCACTGTCTTCCCGCATTCTTCAGTTACCTTGACTTTTGCTTCTCTATTATTTGCTTTGTATCGTCTTTTGGCCAAAAATTCAGCTTTATTATTTGCAATATGTGGCCTATTGAAACTCGGAGACCTCCATTGGCCCTCAGAGTATGCAGATCCAAAAGAAGCAAATCTAGATAGTGCCGACTCCAACTTGATATAAACCCAAATGACTGACCCCTTGACAGTCAAAACCCCAATATAGATTCACCCATTTACCGCGATATTGTACGCTAAATAGGGATCTTTAATCTAATAATGTCGCAACGTTTTGTTTTATTACAGTGAATTCATGCTAATATGTGTGTTAATTCTAAAATGGATGCACTTCCGTTTGTCTCCCCAACTTGTGACCGGTATTAGCGTTAATGTAATGACGTATTAGAGTAAACTCTTATTCTAAAATGGTCCCAACTGTACAATCTCAAAAACCACCTCATCTCAAGCATTTCGTGATTGGTCGCCCAAATTTACACGTGGACAAATTTATATCCACACAAACATTACAGCTCCAGCACGACGTCACACCAAGCGCTTGTCATACCCGTCGCCAATCGAAAGCTGATCCGTAGATTCAATTAGAAGCAAGCAGTTACCATGTATCTTTCATGAAAATCGTCGTCGCTTACCACGTGCATATCCCCCCTCTCAAAACTGAAGAACTTTTTGAAAATTTCTCGCCTTCTTTGTGTCGTCTAAAATTTTTGCACGTAAAATATTAAAATTTTAATTTTTGACGACCGAATGTATGGGGAATGGTTTCCCTCCCTTTTTCCCACAAATTTTTTTTTCGTAAATATATTTGACGTTTGGTCCAACAATGGCAATGTCTTTCCTCATTCTTCAGTTACCTTGCTATTGCTTCTCTATTATTTGTTTTGTATCGTCTTTTGGCCAAAAAGTCAGCTCTATTATTTGCAATATGTGGCCTATTACTTCTCATATTACCACATTTTTTGCGGCGAAAAACACCACTACGGCGGGTTTATTACCACCTTTAGCTGAAGAGGACGTGGATTGTAGTGAAACCCAAGGACCCGACCCTTCGAGCGACGAAATGGGATCACCCGACGTGGACACCCTCGTGGAAGGCGTTGTTACCGAAAATTTGGACCCATCGTGTGATAAATACGGGAACGTCCAGGTGTCGATCCGAAAAGTTCAGCAAGTTTCAACGAAGATTACTCGACTTCGGGTAATCAATTGGATGATCGCCGATTGTCACGCAAATGGAAAGGAACTACTCATCCCGAGGACTGTCAAGAAGTTTCTGCAACACTTTTCGGGGATGTATCGTACAAGTAAGAGTTTTACCCATTCTCCTTACCTTTTTGTAGCAGCCCTCGGTTTCTTAATTTGTGTCTCGCTGTTTCCCATTATTCGTAATTGAGTTCGACATATTGAATACTTTATAAATTTATTACATCCCACTCATATTGCATGTTTGTCCATGGCATATTGTCCCCCCTAACCATCTCGTGTCGTTACGATGGCTTGTTCTACAACATCGTCCAATACATCTTTACTATGTGTTGAAACGTATATACCAGCGACGACATAGTGTCGTCGCCTGAATGTGTGAATTTAAGAGTACTACATCCGAGTTTCGGCAAATGTTGGAGAAATCGAAAAGCGACGACAATGCGTCATCGCCTTAACGTTGGAAAGTTCCAACGAAAACTTCGTGTCGGTTTGTCGTGTAGGCGTCGGTAAAACTTGACGTTTAAAGAAATTTCCAATAAGCGATGACGTCAATATTGAACCCACGTGGTAAGTGAAACGTGGGATTCATTTTGTTTTATCGTCGCCCCACCGTTGGAATTTTCGAACGCATCGGGGAGGTGACGAAGTAATTTCGTACATGGCCACTCGTAATGTAAGTACCCCGCGCACTAAATCGCATATATTTACGTAAAAAAAGTAGGGTTTTATGTTTGTGCTGTTTACTGCCCCCTCCATTTTTCATAGCCGCGTATTATACAGTTTCTTTTTACACGCGAATTTCAAGCTGCGCTATGAAAGGCGGCAGCAAGCAAATTAGGCGACCACGTACTGTGATGGCTCATCGCCGTCGCTATCCTCCCCTTGTTACGGCGACCGCGGAAGAGTTAGCCAGGCAACGGGAGGCAGTAACCCCGTTAGCCATTGGATGGGAAAGAGGAGAAAATGAAGGGAGTGAAAGGGAGGCATATGTTGAGGTGAGTAGGGTGGAGGAGGTGAATGATGAGGGGGGAAGGGGAAAAAAGGCGACGGGTAACGAGAGGGATGAAAGAGAGAGGGTGGAAGCAGTAGAGAAAGGGAGAAGGAGGGTAAAAAGAAAATTTAGGGTCTTTGATGAGAGGGAGGAGGAGGAAAAAGGCGAGGAAGGGGGGGAAGATAACACATTAAGTGCGGAGGGGTGGGGGGAGGCGGTATTCTCTGAGGAAGGAAAGCAAAAGGCGGCGACGGTTGAGGAGGGGGAGGGTAGTAAAACGGGGGGAGGAGTAGAGAGGAGGAGTCCGAGGCTAAAAAAAAAAATTAGGGTTTTTGATGCGAGGGGGGAGGGGGAAGAAGGTGAGGCGAGAGGGGACGCGGCTATGGGTATGGAAAAAAGGGGAAAAGGGGAGATGGTTGGGGAAGGGGAGGGAAGTGAGGCAGGGGGTGGAGTAGAGAGGAGGAGTACGAGGATAAAAAAGAAAATTAGGGTTTTTGATGAGAGGGGGAAGGAGGAAGAAGGTGAGGCGGGAGGGGAGGCGGCAATAAGTGTGGAAGGAAGGGGAAAAGGGGCGATAGTTGAGGAAGGGTAAGGAATTGAGGCGGGGGGAGGAGTTGAAAGGAGGAAAATAATAGAAGGGAAAAAGAGGGTTTTTCATGAGAGGGAGGAGGGGGGAGGGAGTGAGGCACAGAAAAAGTTAGAGAGGAGGAGGGAAATAAAGCTTGGAAAACGGAAAGTTAGTCATTGGAGTGACGAAGATTACGTCCCCTCGACTTTTTGTAGCGATGAGAGCATTCTAGATGGGGAGGTACAGCCGGTTGAGAATCAAGCTTCCGAGGTAGAACATCCCACGGATATTCGGGTATGGAATGATGTGGATGAGCCCGCCACCGAGGACGAACAAAGTCCGGATAGCGAGGGACGACAACAAGAGGATGAATACGCGGATGATGAAGACGTGTTCGAGGCGCCTCCATCACCAAATAGGGAGAGAGGTGTTATATTGGGAAATCCGGGTCCTCAAGCTCCCTACCGAGTTGATGATCCGGATTGGTTTTTTCCTCCTCCCACGGGAGAGGAGGACATGGACAGTTTTATGTCTCGGGCCGAGCACTACATTTCGATGGTCGAATGGCCTGAACACTTGAGGTACGGTGAACCTCGCTCCCTAAACCCGGGGGAAAATCCCCATCCAGAAATTCTAGACATCCCCTCGGATATTCTCGCTCATCTAACGTGGCTCTTCATCGACGGTGACGACTGAGGCTCGACGTTCGCCCAAATACGACAATTCGATCCGGCGGATCCACGACATTCGTGGATGTAACAGTAATAGCGGATCGAACTTGTTTATAAATGGGTATTTAGGTGTTATGATTATAGAGTACTAAAATTGGTAGACGTCCGCGAAAGAATCACGCTATTTGGAGTTATATTTTAAAAGTTATAGCTTTGCGTGCGGCTCGTACCTCAGTTCTACATAAGTTCCAAAATGTCGTGTGAGGCGAACCCGTTTATGCGAAATCCCACGGGTTCGGCGTCCGATGACCCCACCTCCACCACCGACAGAAAAGGAATGGCGACGAACAATCGAGGCACTCACTGAGCAATTGGCCGCCCATCAAGAACAAATGGCGATGCTCACTCGGGAGTTGTCTCAAAAAAAATTGCAGTAATCAGTATGTATGTTATTTGCAAATTAATTATTATTTCTTTTATATTCTTCTCTTGTCGTCACTAACTCACACACTGAGAAAGTTTGTTTTATGATATGTCGGGCCTGTTCAATATAGCGATGACAGAAGCTCATCCATAAAGCAACGACGAATTTTATCTGTCGCTGAACCATGATTCTCTGGGGAGTCATGGTTTAGGCCATTCAACGACGACAGCTGCTCGCCGCTGTATTCACTTATTCATCTTCATAATAATTCAGTCACTAATTTATTTTTTTCTTTCGTTACTCCAATCGCAGAGTACCAAAAGGCGAGGCGGTGGTGGGTAAAAAGGGTGGCGCTACTCAAAGGGATAAGGGAGACTACCCTCATTTTATCTTCCGTGGGATTTGGAAAGAGAAGTGTGGCGGTAACGAAGGCGTTACCGGGGAGGGGAAGGAAAGAGTTACCATGGGCTGTCAAGGTTCACGAAGATCTAGTGGACGAATTCTTTCGATTCCAAAAGGCGGGATTGAAAATGTCAACTGTCATTGTGGGAAAAATGGCAAATCAAATCATTGCCGATATGAAGGAGCTTTTGCCGGAATTTATCGCAAGGATGGCGAAGAGATCAAGCCAAAAATCACACGGCTTTGGATTTAACGCTTTTTTTAAAAACATAGCATCGTCGCTCGAGCTCAAAAGGGCAAACTACAACTAAGTCCGGAGAAGGAGAAATACATTGAAAAATCCGTGGCATGTCACATGGGCGTACTAAAAAGGGGATTCCAATCGGGTAAGCTTCATATTTCCCTTCCATTTATTGCTTCTTGTCATATAAAGTTTTGTATTTTGTTTCTCTTTTCATTGTACTTACTTGTGTTTTTTTTCTTTTGCGTTTCACTATTTTTTTGGCGGATAATAGGTCTTTTTAACGAGGATTTGGTGGAGAACATGGACGGGACGCATTTGATTGTAAATATGGACAACAAGAAAACTTTAGGCTTTTGCGGCGACGAGGTTGTTAGATACGCGGACGTTGCGGGCGGCGGAGAGTCCATGTCATTGATGGTACGACTCACGGGGGGAGTGAACGCCCGAATAGAGGCTCCAATGTTAATATTAACGAACCGCGCTCGAAATTACCCAATAAATGGTCTTCCCGACGATGTACCGGGTAAGTTTCTTTCAAACATTGACATTTTGTTCATCTCCCTTATTTCCCTTTAATCTTTACGTAATCCTCTCCATGAATACATTTTTTACCGTTTCCTATTGGTTTTTAATGCTTCCTCCTTGTCCCTTTCCCCATCACTCACTATTTCTCCCTCTTCCCCCCCTCTCCCTTCCTCATTCTCTCCCTCTCATGTAACTCACCCCCTCCCGTTATACTTATTTTTTTTCGATTGTAGGAGTTTGCTACCGAACCGGCCCCAAAGGATGGAATGATAAAACCGTATTCCCGCAATGGATAGAAGAGCCACGGTCTTACGAAGGAGACCGCGAAGAGCCACGGTCTTACCAAGGAGACCGCGAGGGACGTGAAAAAATAATATTCCTCGACAATTGTGGCGTTCATAACAACTCCGAGTAGTTGAGTTGAGTATTACTCGCTAAGAGGACTATACTCTACTTCTTCCCTCCTTGCGGGACTCACCTCGTGCAACCCGCCGACTCCTTCGTCATTTCCAAAATTAAAGAGGTATGGTCGCGGAAATGGGAGGATTGGAAAATGAACGGGATCGAGAAGCATGCGTGGTCCCATCCGAGTGGAAAGGGTTGGTCGGGGAAGCTACTCGGGCCCGGGAAGGCTTTCTTCCTAAAGCTGGCTCGCGATTCAATTCGCGAAGTCAACGCAATGAAGAATAAGAATGGGATGGGCTACGCACGTAAAGCTATAATTCAGTGCAAATTGTCGTTGAAAGACGGGAAATTGGAGGAGAGCATGCTCACCCCAAATTTACAAATCATCATCATGAAATGGCGGTGCTATTTCGAAGGCAATGAGGTGCCAATTCCCTTTATAGTGGCACGAGATTTTGTCCAAGGCATTCAAGATGCCGACACTCGTGAGGATGAAGTCCCCAATGACACGGACGCTGAATGGGAGACTGGAGATTTTGAGTCCTTTCATAGAGAAGTGGTGTAGTGTGTGAATAGGAGGACAAGGTTTAACATAAAATTTTAGAACTAGTGTTGATGTGTCTTTTTGTGAATTAATTATTAGTGTAGATTTACTCACTTTGACATACCTTGAAGTATTCAGGTATACCGACATTAATAGAGGTAGCTGGTAGATAGCGTACCGCTGATATGCCTCCGTATATTCAGCAGTAAGCTCTTGTATATATTTGTAGGGCTTCGTCATTTTAGGACATAGGAACTTTTTGGACCAAAAACTGTTTATG
This sequence comes from Zygnema cylindricum, assembly GCA_037447655.1. Lineage (NCBI taxonomy): Eukaryota > Viridiplantae > Streptophyta > Zygnematophyceae > Zygnematales > Zygnemataceae > Zygnema > Zygnema cylindricum. The sequence goes on along the minus strand of JBBHKE010000652.1, from coordinate 76,702 downwards.
GTTATTTTTGGTAATTTTATATGAGGATTACACTCAGATCTGATAGCGGAATTATCTGAAATTCTGCATGTTTGTTCCTATTTGTATTTTTAATATTGTCACAGGTTTTCAGTTCTATTGTGTGCCTTGTCTGTGTTTTACTTCATTGTGAAGTTAGCCTGTCTGATCAAAGTTCTGGCAGACTGTTTTTCTGCAACTTTGACTAGATGATGTCATCAATCTGTTTATTATTTTTGTTTGAAACTTTGTGAGGTCATTTTATATCCTAGATAATATCTTTGAATGTAGTTTCAGCTTGTTTTGTTAATTCTGTTGAATTCTGTGTGTATCCAAAGTACGTTATTTTAGGGTAGTCTGTGGTGCTTCCTAGGGTGAATCCATGGCTAGAAATGGCTATGGACAACACTCGGGCCTAGGAAGGCTTTCTTGCTAGAGTTGGCTCGCGATTCAATTTGCGAAGTGAACGCAATGAAGGATAAGAATGGGATGGGCTACGCACGCAAAGATATGATTCAGTGCGGATTGTCGTTGAAGAACGAGAAATGGGAGGAGAGCATGCTGACCCCGGATTTACAAACCATCATCATGAAATGGCGGTGTTATTTCAAAGGCGATGAGGTGCCGATTCCCTCTATAGTGGCACGAGATTTTGTCCAAGGCATTCAAGATGCCGACACTCGTGAAGATGAAGTCCCCAATGACACGGACGCTGAATGGGAGACCGAAGATTTTGAGTCCTTTCATAGAGAAGTGGTGTAGTGTGTGAATAGGAGGACAAGGTTTAGCATAAAATTTTAGTACTAGTGTTGGTTTTTTATACTTCTTTATTAGTAGTTTTGGTTGGTTAGTGTGGTAATTGTAATCAGCGTTTGTCAAAGAATGTTGGAGAAATTGTATCCTTCATGATATCAATATAATCGTATCATTCTTGGTGTTTCATTTTGAAGTTTGTTATTGAAAATGATGTATGGAAAAATACTTCGATGACTTAACGTTTGTCCAAGTATGTCGGGTAAATTCTATCCTTGATGAATTGAATATGATTGTTTCCTTCTTTGTTTTTCGTTTTGAAGATTGTTACTGAATATGATGTATTGGAATAGACTTTTTTGACATTGGATGTTACGCATGTTTTCAATGTGTTCAAGGCTTCGTCCATTACACGTTATATTCTACACATGGCGACAAATATAGTCCATTGCTAGGTCATTTTCGGCATTCGGACAGTTCTAGCGACGAGACAGTCTCATCGCTCAAGTGCACAAATTCGGCACGGATGTTTATAATGCATTTAGGACTTTGTTGGTTAGTTGTTAAATTCCACGGAAGCCGACAAATACGGTCCATTACTAGGTCAATCCCGGCTTCGGACGGTTTTAGCGACGACACATTTTCATTGTTGACGCGCAGAAATTCGACACGATAATTCAGCGACGAGAAAGTCTCGTCGCTGAATGGTAATTTTGATGGTAAACTAAGTTCTACCATTCACCGACGAAAATATATCGTGACTGAATGATATTACTTCGACTCTACTCTACATAGAAGGTATACATAATCGTATTAAAAGCACTATCCAATAAATTACTTGTGTGTCATGGGCATAACGCAAAGTCTTTGCCCAAACAAATAAAATGTAATCCAAAATTATGTTTTACTTCGTTAATAATATAAAATTTATATACTTCTCCTCTTAAGCTTGGTCCACATAAATCACAAACAATAATCATATTTTTTTTTGTTTCTTGTATTTATTATTTTATTTCAGTCCTAAAATGCTCTTTTTTTTTCTAATCTCGTTATCAAAATAACCTCGGATCATAACGTTTTAACAAGAAAAAGCATATTTTACAATTGTAGAGCAAATTTATATATAAGATACAAAATACAAAAAACACAAATAATAAACATAAACATAAATATAGATAACATAAATTAAAACTATAAACGACCGATTCCTTTGTTTTATATTGCTTTCACGGGGCACATAACAGGTGTACAAAAGTTGAAAATGTAATGATAAAAAAATTGAAATATGAACAAAAGAAATCATATGTCTGAAAATTACCGAATGTACAACCCCAATAAAAACACATAAGATTATTCCTATCTACATTTCTCCATAACCTACTTGTTTTTGTCCTTTGTGTAGTAAAAAACTAGACTCAATAAACAACAAAGCAGCCCCTACCCTCCCTCTTTTAAAATCTCTCATTTTTTGTTTCCTCCCTCTCCTCTCTCACCTCTACTTTCTTCCTTTCCTCGCCTCCCTCTTTCCTCTCCTCCCTCACTTTTCCCCTCTCGTTTAAAACATTTTCTTTTATATTTTAATGGTATGCTCGTTATCTCTATTTGTAGAAGGAATATTGCATACATCACAACTGCAAATAAGACAAACAAAAATAAGTGAATCAATGACATATTAGCAACCACAACCAACATAAATTGAATGACAGCAAAACAAACAAAAAAAACAAAATACAACAAAAGGTACAAAAAAATAAAAAATTTACTCAAAAAAAAATCGAGATATCTACGAAAAGGGAATGAAATAGATTGAGGGCGAGGGGGCGGCAGTTGAAGGGGGGAGGAGGGGAGGGAGGAGAAAGGAGACACATTGAGAGAGTGCGATAGGCTCCTTCAGCATGGGAAGGAAGAAAAGGGATAAGAATATAAGGAGAGAGAGGGATTCACGGATAGAGAGAAGCAGATTCAGAAGGAGAGAGGGGGAGAGGGAGATTGAGAGAGAAAGAGGCAAAGGCAGATGGGTAGAGGAGGAGGAGGAGAAGGGAAGTGGATAAAAATCCAACGAGAGAACATGTTAAAAATTAAAGCTAGGCACACTGAGAAGGAGAGAGTGGGAGAGGAGAAAATAAAGAGTGTGTAACAAAAGAGGGAAAAGAAAAAATAAAGAGATTGCAGCAGTGGTAGAGTGTGAAGAAAGCAGGGGTGGAGGGGGAGGAGGAGTTGGAGCAGACATATGGGGAGACAAGGAGGTGAGCAATATGGCGAAGGTGAGGGACACGCAAACCGGAAGAGGGAGCGCTATTCACCATAATTTTAGGGAGATATGGAAGGGAAAGGGTGGTTGGATGAGGAAATGTTAGGTTGATAGGGAGGAAAGAAGGCTTAGCTCGAAGTAATACTAGTATGAGGAGGCGTGTGGAGGGGAATTAAAATACGCTTGCGGTTGTTGAAATGGAATCCATAGATGAAATATGGAGCAGGCGGCGGAGCGTTCGCTTGCTTCGCTGTGAACAAATGATATATTTGTCAAAATGACGTTGCTCAGATCCCACGAAAAAACGGTTGGTTGTGAATCGCCAAGAACGGATCTTTTTTTTTATGGACTGTCCGCATTTGGCGTTTCCTCTCCCCAAATATCACCAACGCTAAATGTTATTGTTTTATTCTATTAAATTTGAATAACAACCTTAATTAAGGGTTTTTCGCACATCAACCTTGTATTAACATGAACGTATATTTTATTTTGTGTTCGATACCATATTATAATGGATATTTATACTAAATGGGACCATCTTCACCTTAATACAATAAACATTTACGCTAAATGAACTATAACCACAAAATAACATTAGTAGTAACTATAAGTGCGTACAAGGAACCTACTCGATGCTGAAATTGTATATATCAAAGTTACAGTTATACGCCGCCGTGACGTTGCGTTTAGTTACGTTCATTTACTGCAAAAATGAATTTCCACATGCGAATATGTTTGACGTCCACATTGTTGACCATGCGGATCTTGGTCAAATATGTGCGAACGTAATTTTTTACGAACCGGATTGAACCCTTTTTAAGTCCGCACATTCTCATGCGTCCGCGGCTATTATACATAATGAATTATACCTTTTTCTTTAAAAAAGGTACAATTTCGTACGGTCACGTACTACCACACTAATTAAATGATGACGTACTTCCATTTTGTACGGTAACTAAAAATTAACCCTAAATAGAATACAGAAAAAAATAAAATGAACTACGCTAATGGAGAATAAATAAAAAAAAAGCGCGACGGAATTAGTGTACACAACGCTAATAGCGATTGGGGGTGTACTTTACATGAATGATATTAAACTCAATGATAATAGCTGAGAGAACGTTATCGGGAGGAGATACAGAAGTAGATGCTACAGGAAACAAACATCATACAATCCATCCTGACTTCTGAATCAAATCCGAATATATTGAATGTGCATTTCTAGCCAACATTTTGACTTTTACCATTTTGAGTGCATAATATATGGGCGTTTCTCGCGCTAAACGTTTTTTAATACTTTGGCGCAGCCAATCGAACTTTTGATCTATTTTCCGATAGCCTCGTTTTAGCCTGACCAATAAGAGCTGTCCAAGGCATAGTTTTAGTGTGCAAAGGTACGGAAATGCGACATGAAATATAGCGCATAATATACGCGTATTCCACGCGGAAAACCGTATAAAATGACATACAGGACGCTGTTAACTGACTCACCGTTTCCACGTCACTTCTCAGTTCACGGGATGGAAAGGACCGGCTAGTTGTCACGTGACAAGGCTTCAGGAAGCGACACGGAATGTACCAAACCGTGTTCGCGAAGCATCCTGAATTTCGAAAAATCGGATCACATCGAACGGCTCACAGCGTGCCCCAAACGGCACCGTGAGCCAATGAGGCGTCAGGGAATCTACAACGAAAACAGGAATTCCAAAACTCGTTATCTTGAGAACCACGCAAAGAACTCAAGTCACGTTGTCTCCCAGTTATAAAAAGGAATTCCGAAACTCGTTATTTTCAACTTCCACTGCTCGTCTCTTCCTTTGAGCCTATCCCACTAACAATCAAGCAATTCCAAAACTCGTCATTTCGATTTCCCACTCTCCTCCTTGCCTCCTCTCTCCTCAATTTCCATCTTCCCGCTCAACAGTACAAAAAAACAATGGCAGCCGACAGTATCACAATGGAAACTCTCTCTCTCTCTTCCCCTCATCCAGGAGGACACAGAGGTTCTCCCTCTCGCATCCATGGCCGTGTGAAGAAATGTGCGGATGGACGGGGGAGGAGACATAGCCATGGACGCGGGGCGTGGCGCCACTTGAGGCGTGTAGAAGGGGAGGAGGATAGGACAGGAGAAAAAGGGGATGACAGATGTCATAGGTGTCGCGCTGGACCTCATCGCCATGGAGGGCGATGGAAGTCTCATTCTGATATAGAGACAATGAGGAAACTCAAAGACATCAATTTCAACAAAGCGGGAGGAAACACAACCGAATGGATGGAGATTGCCGTCTCAAACTGTCACGGACGACGTGACGGTCACTGTCACGGACGTCACACTGGGAAAGGCAAACGTTTCGGAGACGACAATGAGCATCACAAAAAGCGCCAACATGCGAAGTGGAGAGATGCACTCGTAAAGGGTGAGAAGCGTGACAAGGGTCACGGGTGTGACAAGCGTCACGTGCGGGTGGACGTGGTCGCCTCGGTCGGCGGTTACACGCTGCGAGCGGATGCGGCAGGCGCACAAATTGATGATGTCAGCGTGACGCACATGAACGATGTGCTCCAGATCCGTGTGGACCGCAAGCTGCCACGTGGCGGCGAAGGGGAAGAGGGACAGGTCTTGCTTCAAGAGCGAAGGTTTGGATGTCGCGTGCGTCGCGTTGCACTGCCGAAAGACGCTGCGCTGGAGGCTCCCACATCAGCAATTATGGCGGGTGTTGTGACGATGACAGTCCCGCGGCGTCCACAGGGACCGGAAGGAAGAGCCAGCGAGGATGCGCCATATGGCCACACGGTGAAGGATGATGATGCAGGAAACAGTGGAGGGGAAGAAAGAGGCAGCGTTAGCTTAATGGAGGTTTAGTGTAGATAGATAAGCGAGAGACAGGAGAAGTGGATTTAACTCCCGTTTAGCTTTTTAGTTCGTTAAACTTTTGAAGAGTGAGGGAAAAGATCGTAAGGACAACTGTACAACATTGACAGGTGGTGCCAGATATGTGGCTTCCATCTCCGTGGGTAAGGAAGTATAGTATAGTTATGAGTTGTACATAAAGCAGAAAAAAAATAAAAACTGAGCTTATTATGGTTTTGGAAAAATGATCACGGTGAAAATGATCATGTTTTTTGAAATGATCTAGAATGTGATGAGACTTGTATTATCAATGCAGCGTTTGTTTTTACAATCCATCTTCAGATTGATGCCTTGGGCCTGCCTAGACTGAAGTTGAAGATTTTGGTCAAGGTTTAAAATGAATATTTAAGAGAACTCGGGTTTCAATCTCCAAAGTGGCCAAATTCTGTTTTAAAGAGTGGCGTGAATGTGGGTCATCAATTTAATGCAATGCATATTTGTGTGTTTGGATTATTTGGAGTTTAATGGAAAAAGTAAATATATTAGGAATGATGTGTCGCAGCAGAAAACCCCAATTTTTCCTGCCATTGGCTGTAAAGTTAGCTATCGAGAAACTTGCCTAGTTAGCGATCGAGAAACTTGCCTAGTTAGCGATCGAGAAACTTGCCTGAACATTGTCAATTATAGTGTGGAAAAGGAATGGGTTTGGTACATCGTAGTAACTGACACTCCAATTTCACCCAACAATCTTGGACTTATCTATTTGCACTTCTATTAACCATATCTCTGAACATATTTGAAACAAATATCGATTTTTACTTTTCAGGAAATCGATTAAGCTGTTAAATTAGTCATGCAGAGTGATTTATTATGCCTTAGTAAAAATGAGGGAATGTGATCCAAATGAATACAGCAACCTTGGAGTTCCTCCAAAACAATTCTACATGTTCAACTATAAAATTAAACATTTGCAGCTCATATGCCAACTGTACAGCGGTGCTATAAAATTCAATCTCGTTTCGATTGAAATTCCAAGTCTAGTTTTTGCATCTGCTGCCAAAACAGTTTTTCAATCTCCTGTTGGACTCCTTTGAAACTAGTGGCGATTATTTTACAAAATTTCATCTTTTCGGTTCAACCTTTCCTATTTTTTTGCGATGATGATCTCCTCAACGAAGCTAGTCAAATGGATGGTGCTGACATAGTAAATTTGAAGAAGGAGATGAGCGGAAATTTAATGTGGAAAGAAAAGGAAGGATATTTTAGGGTTTGAGATATTCGGAAGCGCAAAGCAGGATAGGCCTCCAGATTTTTACACCTTGCAGCCTAGCAGCATCGGATACTCACTGTGACAAAATAAAATAACATTATCCGACACTTACAACTATACAGTGGGCTATAGAAGACACATTCCACCTTTCATGTCATTCTCGGCAGTCGCCAGAGAGCAGCTTAGCTTGCGGAGAGCGGCTTATAAATTAGAATCATTTTTTATTAACATGATGTTGTACTAGCAGCCTGCGAGATAGCAGCCACAGATTTCAGCCAGAAATTTCAGAAAGAACGCCGTCACTTCTAGATTATATCTAGTCAGTGATATGACTCTTCTGTCTCTGCACTCTGCCAGCCTAAAGCTACTTAGTTATAAAATTTTGTTTTTACTGGAGCCGTTGGCGAGCTTGAATTATTTTTCCAGTTTCGTACTCTTTTTCAGCTTGCATCTTCTGTCTGTGGTTGATTCTTCCTTTCTGATATTATTTGATTCTGATTCAGACACACTTTCACGGGTTATGCATCTATATCCACAATTAGAAAAGTTTGACGGGACTGGCTATATATACTGGAAAATCAATGCTGAAATCGTGTTACAAGAAAACGATCGTTGGCCAATTGTTACAAAATAAAAAGCTAAACCTGTTCCTATCGATGCAAGCAAGATCTCTGAAACAGATAAGAACTCGAATAGCTAGCTTGACAGAAGGCGATATAAAAGCTGGAGTAATTTTTATCGGAGGCTTGGCTAATAGCCAACTAAGTAGGATAAAAACAAAATTGAGAGCCTGGGAAGTTTGCCAAGCTTTGGAAACAAGTGTGTGGATGAGTCTCCAATGGCAAAAGTAATCTTAATGAATAACATCTACTCATTTAAAGAGCCCGCAAAGTCTACGGAATAACATGTAACTAAACTCTATAATCCGTTCAATGAAGCAGACGCGCGGAAGATTCCTTTTGTAGACGGAACGTTTTTTTTCATACTGCTGATGTCGCAGTATAAAGGGTGCAGTAACCTGGTTGTATTTTAAAAAAGGCCTTTGAAAACTTTGCTATTCACCTGAAAGAGACTGGACTTGTGAATGCCATGGAGGGAACTGTATTTGATTCAAGCAGAAAATACGACCAACAACAAGGCAGAACTACGACCATGGTTCGAGCAGCTAAGCAAGAAGTGCTACTATTGCGATAAGAGCAATCGATCACTCCATTGCTGACTGCAGATAAATGACGTTTGACAGAATAAATAAATCACATATCCATAGGTGCTTTGGAAGCAGCAAATGTTGATGGCTTAGAAGCACGCATTGCAGCTGCTGCAAATACTGAAACTCTTGCGGCAGCAATTCCCTCGGCTTCATCCAGCTCATTCAAGCTTCATTGAAGTTGCAGCGGCATCCTGTCAGTATTTCGCGTGAATGAGACTAAAATCTATGATATAAGCTCTGAGGATATAATCCGGAGCAGACACGTCAGAGAAAGATGGAATCAGTCGAAGTAGATGCTGCAGGAAACAGAGACCAAGATGGCCACCCTGAATTTCCAAATGAATTTCGCACATTATCGATGGGCTTCTTTTGACTTTTGCATTTTTAAGTGCATATTACGTGGGCTCTTCCGCACAAAACCTATTTTTAAACAGTAAGGGTAACCTTCCATCAGGCGTTCCCAGTAATCGTACGAACACGTTTACTGGGAGTAAAATTTGTAGCACCCTTCCATCAGGTCGTGCCAGTGAATGAGGTGTTAGATTGCGATTGGTACCACGTAGGACCTTTTGAGCCGCCCAGGAATAATCATCATTTCCAAAAGGACAAAATCGCAGCTGCGTATGTGTACGGGTGGACGCCGATTAAAATATCTAGTAGCGTCACGCTAATGTACAATCTGAACGTTCTTACGGTTGTTGTGGTATCAACGGCCACGAAAACCGTTGCAAAATTAAAGTTTGTACAAATGTCCAAGGATGTACCATCTGTACGTGAATCGCTGTATCGCACATTTATGAAGGAAACGTCACAGGATGTCTTACAACCAAGTTTTTTTTGTCGTCGACCACACAACCAAGATTTTTTTGTCGTCGAACAGGGTGGCTTTCATGTCACACGGTACACTCCAATTGCCACATGTAAGTTTATAACTTCGCGTCTGTCGTGGATCGACTCTGACTTTACAAGTGGACCAAAACACGCGTCCAGTAATCACAAACTCTCCTCCCGAGGACAGTTGGAGGAGACTAGCTACGCACTGGAAACAAGAAGCGTTTGCGTCGAAAATTGAAAATCGGACGGTGGTAGTTCTCTCCAAGAAGTCTGGAGAATCTCAACGAATTTTTAGTAAACATCTTTTGAAAAAAAAAAAAAAAAAACAGTACGGCCTAGTACGGAACGGTACTTTCTCCAGTAAACAACCCCACTTTTCGCCTGATGGAAGGTTACCCTAAACCGAACTTTTGATTTATTTCTCCGATAGCCTCGATTATGACAAACCAATAGGAGGTGTCCAAAGATGACTTTTAAGGTGCGAAAAGGTATGGAAACGCTATATGGAATTCACCCATACCATACGCATATTGTACGTGGATAGCCGTACAATACATAATACATGGTAAATATACAGTATTACAGTGTGTCCTTTAGTTTTCGCTTTTCCGAATTCATGGGGATGGAAAGGACAGGGCATTGTAACGTGACAGGCACTACTCGGAATGTATACCGTCAATCGCTATTAGTAGTGTTGGGTATCGAGGACAAATTGCCCATATTCGATATGTACCGAATTTTAGGTACCCGATAATCGATATATCGCCTCGATATATCGATTATCGAAATATTGCGATATTTAGTTAATATGCCACCGATATATCGTATCGTCAATATATCGAGGCATTTAAAAAAAAAAAAAAAAAAAAAACATCACAGGTCTCCAAAGCATAGTTCAAAAGTAGGCGTTTTTATGGTAGGCCTTTGGTAGGCGCACAAAACTTGGCACTAAACTCGCGTAGAGCAGGCATATTGTATGGGTGTGAGTTGCGGACACTCTTGTACGATCGTACGAATATGACGTATGATCATAATACAGCGCACGCCACCTGACGAAATTTTGTAGCGAACTGACGCGGCGTAGGATGACATTCCGCCGGAAAAAAAACCCGGAAAAAAAAAAAAAAACGCGGACGGGCAACCTGGTTGGTCAATTTGAGGCTTTATTTAGTGTGACCTTCAAAATTGCAGACGCTAGTATGACAAATTGTCCTATCGTAAGTTGTGTTATGGGCTTTTCATGTGATCTTCTTAAGATCGCTACTTTGATCAGAGACCGTCCGATCGTCTAAATCTGACGGTTGAAATAAAAAACACCTCAAAATTCACAGAAAAAATATTTTTTGTCGGATTTTTTTTCAAAACTTAGACATGCCGTTTAATTCTCTATCGATCGATGTGCAACTCAACCCTCTTAACCTTTTTTTCATTTTTCGACCAATACAATATGGGTCTTAAGGGCATATTGTATGTTTTGCATACAATAGGCATACTGTATGGGCCTACTTTCACCTACTTTTGAACTATGCTCCAAAGTCACGAGCCTTCTGACAAGATGACCGTAAAATCTATGCCGAAAAGAAATACGGTTTTTTCCTGAAAGTCAGCAGAGTGAAGGAGATCTTTGAGGTACATTGACGCGGTACACTTGCGAAATACACGTACGTAATACGCAAGTACGGATTTCCATACGAAAATGGTCGGTTCTCAAATCTTTGACGATTTTAGAGATTTGATCGTCAACTTCCAAGGACCACTCGAATCAAAACACGTATGTAAAAACTTGTTTATAGAAGATATGCGATGTTAACCGAGGCCTCTGTAATACAGAAATTTTGATGTCCGTACTATACAGATACCTCCTCATGTAACCATACCCCAAATAAGTAATCATATGAATTACAGAATTTGTACATTTTTGTCGGTTACATTTTGCGGCGTCTACCTTTAAGTCACGGAACGAAAATCACGTCGTACAATTTGTTTTTTTCGCTATAATAACATATTATATTAAAATATAAAATATTAAATTTAAAAAAATACTATACATCGCGATATATATCGCGATGGTTTATGTTGGTCTCGGTATGATATATCGATGAGTCTGCTTGATCGATATTCGATATATCGAATATCGAAATTATCGCGATATGAATTTACCCGATACCCAACACTAGCTATTAGTAGTGTTGTGTATCGGTTAGGATTTGCTAATAACCGATATGGGCCTTTTTTCGGGTATCCGATAATCGATATATTGGTACGATATATCGTTATCGGTGTTATCGCCGATAGATAGCCGATATTTATCGGTTGTTATCGGCGATAACACCGATATCGATAACTATCGGCATTATCCGTACAAACCTTACAGATAAATGTACGGCTAGTACACTCAACTGTACGTGTTATTCCCCGGACGCGCCCTACTTATAGCCCCCATCTACTGAGGTGTCTACCAATCTGATCGCATAAAAAGTACACAGAAATTACAGTAGCCGCCATGATATCTATTCGGTTTTGGTACAGATCCAGTAAAACGATGTACCTTTCACATCCGACGCCATGGCTTTGTCCCTTTCTTCCTTGGGATCCACTAGGACCTGCCACGTGTAATCTAATGGCTTTTTTGTAGTGTTGGGTATCGGGTAGTTTCATATCGCGAATATTTCGATATTCGATATATCGAATATTGATCGAGCAGATTCCTCGATATATCGTACCGGGACCAACATAAATTATCGCGATATATATCGCAAAAATTGCATATCCGTACAGTCAGAGTATGGAAAACCGTACGAAAAGAGTACGGAGAATCGTACGAAAAATCGTACGGATATTTTGCCCCCCCCCCCCCCCACTGAGCGCGGGGGGGGGGGGGGGGGGGGTTTGAAAAAAAAATGTAAAATTTTCATTTTCGATATATCGTCGATACGATATATCGGCGATAATTTGAAATTCGATATATCGAAGCGATATATCGCGATATATCGAATATCGGGTACATGAAATTCGATATATATCGAATATCGGCAATGGGTCCTCGATACCCAACACTACACCGCGCATCGTAATAGAGTAATGAAAAAATTAGAGTAAAAAAAGAGAAAAAAATAATTAGAGTAGTTTACTCTAATTTATGTGATAGAACTGTTTCAAAAAGGAATTTACTCTAATTTATGCGGTGTACTCTAATTTGGCAAGCTAATATCCTCTACCGTAAATAAGGTATTTGTACAGAATCTGACAAAACGTACAGTTTATCGTCACTATGACGTTTGCACTACGCGGCTTGTTAAAACGCAGTTACATGATAATGGCCTGTATTAAATCATTATTTGTACTTTTTTTCTTATAAAAGTACAATTTTGCACGGTCGGACGCCGTCCGTACTCCACACTATTTAAAACGAACATATATTAGAATTAAAAACGTTAATTAAGCCTTACCTTAAATAGCATAATGAAAAAATTAGAATCATTTTCACTATTTGATGTGATAGAGTCGAAATTTCGAACGACCGAATTAGAGTAATTTACTCTAATTACGATTCGCGGTGTACTGTACTTTTTTGGCATAAGTTGCCAAAAGAGCCGTTCCGGGGTCGCCGGCGCTCAAACTGGTCGTCCGCTCGTATTTTCTCATTCCAAGGCGTCCTTTCGATTCCGACGTCGCGCATAATGTTATTTTGCGTTCGCTGTACTTTTACCGATCCATGTTCACCAGTTTGTCAGTACAATTCCGTAAGTTGCCGTAAAATTTCTGTTCAGTTAACTTGCCAAAGTTTATGTGTTGTGCTGTCCGTAATAAATCGCAGTTAAACAGAGACAGAACAGGTTCTTATACGTGGCATACCACGCTATATAAAGTCAATAATATAATACAGTATGTTATAAAGTACTATTGTATGCATACTATATTTTTTTAAGTTATTGCCGATATGGAATTTGTTGGTCTCAGACCGATATATCGAGACCTCTTACCGTTCGATAACCGATAACTATCAGCATCGGTGTTATCGCGATAATTTTTTTACCGATACACAACACTAGCTATTAGAGTAAAGGAATAAATAGCGTAAAAAAAAATAGTGTTATTAACGCTAATCGCGATTTTTTTTTTTTTGAAAAAAAATATAAATACTAATTAATCCCTAACTGTAATTTGGGTTGTCCTGAATAATAAATACCCGCCCTTTCGATGTCTACATTAATATGTGTACCCGTACAAAATCTGACAATTCGTACGACGTTGTGCTGTTCACACGGTCGACGGACGAACACATGAGAACGTGATTTTTGTCGACGATTTTGCGTCTCTTTCTTCCAGTGCACATTCACATGTGTGCGCAATAATGTTAAATGTCTTTTTATGCCTTTGTAATTCAAAAAGTACCATTTCGTACGGAGATACCCTGTCCGTACGCAACACTATTTCCATCGCAGTGTACTTCCATTATTAACGCCAATTGAAATAAAACCCTAATTGGAATAATGGAAAAAATATAATTATGGATTGTATTTCAGGTTTTTTTTTTGAAAAAAGGGCACCGAATTAGCGTTATTTACTCTAATAGCGACTGGCGGTGTACTAAACCGTGTCCCCGAAGCATCCAATTTTTTTTTAAAAGTCCGATCACATCGAACGGCTCACAGCGTGCGCCTCACGATACCGTGAGCCAATGAGGCGTCAGGGAATCCACAACAAAAATAAGGAATTCCAAAAATCGTTATCTTGAGAACCACACAGGTACACCAGTTAGGTTGTCTCTCAGTTATAAAAAGGAATCCCGAAACTCATTATTCTCAACTTCCACCGTTTGTCTGTTCCACAAGAAGCCGACACCATACACCACCAGTCAAGCAATTCCAAAACTCGTCATTTCATTTTTCCCCTCTCCTCCTTCCCTCTTCTCTCCTCAATTTCTATCTTCCCGCTTCATAGTACAAAAGGAAAAATGGCAGCCGACAGTATCGCAATGGAAACTCTCTCACTCTCTTCCCCTCACCCAGGAAGACACAGAGATTTTCCCTCTCGCAGCCATGGCCGTGTGAAGAAATGTGCGGATGGACGGGGGAGGAGACACGGCCATGGACGAGGGGCGTGGCGCCACTTGAGGCGTGCAAGAGGGGAGGGAGAGGATATGACAGCAGGCGGAGAACCGACAGAATGGCCGGTCAAAGATACTCTCACTGATGGCAAGGAGAAACGATGGACAGGAGAAAAAGGGCGTGAGAAATGTCACAGGTGTCGGGGTGGACATCATCGTCGTGGAGGGCGAGGGAGGTATCCTTCTGATATGGAGAGAGACAGTGAGGAAACTCGAAGACATCAATTTCAACAAAGAGGGAGGAAACACAACCGAATCGATGGAGGTTGCCGTCTCAAACCGTCACGTACGACGTGACAATCACCGTCACGGACGTCACGTCGGGAAAGGCAAACGTTCCGGAGATGAAGATGACCATCACAAAAAGCGCCGACATGCAAAGAGGGGAGACGCACTCGTAAAGGGTGAGAAGCGTGACAAAAGTCACGGGTGTGACAAGCGTCACATGCGGGTGGACATGGTCGCCTCAGTCGGCGGTTACACACTGCGAGGGGATGCTGCAGGCGCGCAGATTGATGATGTCAGCGTGACCCATGTGAACGATGTGCTCGAGATCCGTGTGGACCGCAAGCTGCCGCGTGGCGGCGAAGGGGAAGACGGACAGGTGTTGCTTCGAGAGCGAAGGTTTGGATGCCGCGAGCGTCGGGTCTCGCTGCCAAAGGACGCTGCGCTGGAGGCTGCCACGTCAGCAATTATGGCGGGAGTTGTGACTGTGACAGTCCCGCGGCGTCCACAGGTACTGGAAGAAAAAGCCGGCGAGGACGCGCCACATGGCGACATGGTGAAGGATGATGATGCACGAAACGGTGGAGGGGAAGAAAAAGGCAGCGTTAGCTTAATAGAGGTTTAGTGTAGATTGATAAGCGAGAGACGGGAGAAGTGGATTTGATACTCATTTAGATTTTTAGTTCTATTAAACTTTTGAAGTGTGAGAGAAAAGATTGTTAAGGACAAATGTATAACATTGACAGGCGGTGCCAGAGACGTGATTCCTAATTCCTTGACGGTTGTGTAGTTAGATGTACATAAAGGGAAAAACAAATAAGCAAACAAATAAAATGTACCTTTTCGGGAAACTGTTTCTGATCTTATTATGGTTATGGACTAAGGATCACCTTTGAAATGGTTGTATGTTTTTGAAATGAACTAAATTGTGATGCGGATTGTATTGACATTGTTGCCTCTGTTTTTACAATTCATCTTCAAATCGATGACTTGGGCCTGCCTGGACTGAAGTTGAAGATTTTGGTCGAGGCTTAAAAAGAATATTAAAGATATACCAAAGCTTCGATCTTCAAAGTGACCGAATTCTGTCATTAAAGAGTGGCATACTTCTGGATGATCATCTAGGCTTATCAGTGCACATTTGTGTGTTTGGAATAAAAGTTCGATTTTGATGGAAATAAAAAATGCATTAGGAACCGTTCGTCACAGCAGAAAAAACCCAGCTTCTCCTACCATTGGCTTTAAAGTTGACAATTGGAAAACGTGCCTGAACATTGTCGATTATAGTGTGGAAAAAGACTAGGTTCGGTACATCGTAATAACTGTCCCTCCAATTTCATCGTTTACAATCTTGGTTTTTTGTCATCAAAGTCTTATCTATTTATACTTCCATTAAGCATATGTCTGAACAAATTCTAAACAGAAATTGATTTTTACTTTTCTGAAAAACTGCTAAGTTGTTAGCATATTCATACAGAGTGATTTGCATGCCTTTGAAAATATGAAGGAATGTGATCCAAATTGATAAAGCAACCTTGGTGTTCCTCCAAATCACTTGACCACGTTCAATAATAATATTAAACATTTGTCAGGTCATACGCTGTCTGAACAGCCGTGTGAAAAGTTTATTTACAAACTCATTTACATTGAAATTCCACTTCCAGTACTTGCATCTGCTGCCAAAACAGTTTTGGACTCCCCTATTGGTCTCATTTCAAAATAGCTCAAGTCTTCTGTAGAGTTTCATTCTTTGGTTCAACCTTTCCTAAGATGATCTCTTCAACGAAGCTAGTCAAATGGAGGAATGCTGACATGGTGCAATGTGAAGAAGGAGATACTTGGAGATTTAATGTGAATAGGAAAAAAAGGACATCAGATATCTGAACATATTTTAAACAAAAATTGTTTTTTACTTTTCGATGAAGCTGTTAAATTATTCTTGCAGAGTGACTTGCATGCCTTTCAAAAGACGAGGGAATGTGTTATACAGCAACCTTGATTTTCCTCCAAAATACTTTAAGATTGTCAAGAAATATATTAAATATTTGTCAGCTCATATGCCAGCAGTACAGCCGTGCTATAAAATTCAAACTCATTTCGATTGAAATTCCCAGTCCAGTTTTTTGTATCTGCTGCCAAAACAGTTTTGGACTCTCCTATTGGCCCATTTGAAATTAGTTTAACAAGTTTACAAAATTTTGGTTCAACCCTTCCTAATCTCTGTAATGATGATCTCTTCAATGAATCTAGTCAAATGGAGGGTACTGGCATAGCAGATGCGAAGAAGGAGATGAGCGGAGAGATTTTTACACCTTGCAGCATAGCAGCATCGGATAGTCACTGTTAAAAGACATCATCCGGCACTTACAACTATACAGCCATAGAAGACTCCACATTGCACCATCCATTGTCATTCTTTGCAGTCGCCAGAGAGCAACTTAGCTTGCGAAGAGCGGCTTAGGAACTAGAGTTAATTTCAGTCAACAAGGCAGGTGATTTTGTACTAGCAGACTGCAAGACGGCAGCCACAGATTTCAGCCAGAAATTTCAGCAAGAACGCCGTTACCACTGGATTATATATAGTCAGTGATACGACTCCTCTTCCTCTGCACTCTGCCAACCTTTACTTAATTCATAAATTTTGTGTTTACTGGAGTCGTTTGCCAGCTTGAATTATGTTTTCAGTTATGTACTTCCTTTTTCAGCTTGCTTTTGGCTTCTGTATGTGGTTGATTCTTAGTTTCTGAGATTACTTGCCAGTCACTTCATCATGATGTCAGACACTGATTCAGACACTGTTCACGGTTTATGCATCCACGCATCCATATTCACAGTAAGAAACGTTTGACGGAACTGGTTATATATCCTGGAGAATAAAGGCTGAAATCGTGTTGCAAGAAAATGATTGATGGTCAATTTTCACAATATAAAAAGCTAAACCTGTTCCTGCAGACGCGAGCAGCATCTCTGAGGCAGAAAAGACTCGGAACTGATAGTTGGACAGAAGGAGAAATAAAAGCTGGAGTAATTACTATGGGAGCTTTGGCTCATAGCCAAGTGAATAGGAAAAGAAAAAAATTGACAGCCTGGGAAATGTGGCAAGCTTTGGAAATCACTCGTCTGTTAAAGAGCACACAAATTCTATGAAAGAACATGAAAATAAACTTTATAATCTGTTCAATGAAGCAGATGCGCGGGAAATTCTTTTTACAGAAGGAATAAAAGTTTTGATACCGCTGATGTTGCTACGATATAAGGTGCGTTAACCTGGTTGTATATAAAAAATCGCCTTCTGAAAAAGCTATTAATCACCTAAAGGGATAGGACTTGCAAATGCCATGGGCGAGACTGCATTTGCTTCAAGCAGCAAATACCAATCAGCAAGGCAGAGCTACAACCACGGTTCGAACAACAGCAACAAGAAAAGAAAGACGTACTATTATTGCGTGAAGACCGGTCACTTCACTGGTGATTGGAGGAAAATGGAGTTTGACAAAAGAAATGGAGCTTGTATCAATAAGTGCTACGGAAGCAGAAAAAATTGATGCCGCAAGATCACGTATCGCGGTTGCTGCAAAGGCTGAAACTTTTGCGGCAGCAATTTCCTCAGCTTCATCCAGCTCATTCAGGCTTCATTGAAGTTGCATCAATATTTCACACGAATGAGATTAAACTCAGTGATAACAGCTCAGAGGACTTAACCGGGAGGAGATACAGAAGTAGTGGCTACAGGAAAACAAACATGATGCAATTCACCGAGTTACTGAATCAATTCTGAATATATTGATTTGCAATTCAGGCCAACATTTTGACTTTTACCATTTTAAGTGCTTTTCATATGGTCGTCTCTCGCACTAAAGTTAATTTAATAGTTTAGTACAGATGTACGGACGCAGTAAAATCGAACTTTCGATCTATGCTTCCGATAGCCCTCGATCATACCCCAACCAATAAGAGCTGTCCAAAGCTTGGTTTTAGTATCGGAAACTGCAAAAAGGTACGGAAATGCTGTATGAGTTGCCACGCACGGCTACACGATTATTTTACACGAAAAACCGTATAATACGCATACAGTACAATAATTAACTGATATTGAGTTTCCACGTGTTTTCTCAGTTCTGGAAAGGACTGCCCAGATGTCACGCAAGGCTTCAGGAAGCGACACGGAATGTACCAAACCGTGTCCGCGAAGCATCCTGAATTTTTTAAAAATCCGTTCGCAACGAACGACTCCAAGCGTGCGCCACACGGTACCGTGAGCCAATGAGGCGTCAGGGAATCTACAACGAAAAAAATAATTCTAAAACTCGTTATCCTGAAAACCACGCAAACCACCCAAGTCAGGTACAGTAGTCTCCCAGTTATAATAAGGAATTCCGAAACACGTTATTCCCATCTTCCTCTACTCGTCTCTTCCACAAAGAGCTGACACCATCCACCACACAATCAAGCAATTCCAAAACTCGTCATTTCAATTTTCCACTCTCCTCCTTCCCCTCTCCTCTCCTCAATTTCCATCTTCCCGCTCAACAGTACAAAAAAACAATGGCAGCCGACAGTATCGTAATGGAAACTCTCTCTCTCTCTTCCCCTCATCCAGGAGGACACAGGGGTTCTCCCTCTCGCAGCCATGGCCGTGTGAAGAAATGTGCGGATGGACGGGGGAGGAGACACGGCCATGGACGCGGGGTGTGGCGCCACTTGAAGGAGAAAAGATGGACAGGAGAAAAAAGGCGTGACAGATGTCACAGGTGTCAGGGTGGACATCATCGCCATGGCGGGCGAGGGAAATCTCCTTCTGATACAGAGACAGAGAGGAAACTTGAAGACATCAATTTCAACAAAGAGGGAGGAAATACAACTGAATCGATGGAGATTGCCGTCTCAAACAGTCATGGACGACGTGACAGTCACCGTCACGGACGTCACACTGGGAAAGGCAAACATTTCGAAGACGACCATGAGCATCACAAAAAACGCCGACATGCGAAGAGGGGAGACACACTCGTAAAGGGTGAGAAGTGTGACAAGGGTCACAGGTGTGACAAGCGTCACAAGCGGGTGGACGTGGTCGCCTCAGTCGACGGTTACACGCTTCGAGCGGATGCGGCAGGCGCACAGATTGATGATGTCAGTGTGACGCATGTGAACGATGGGCTCGAGATCCGTGTGGACCGCAAGCTGCCACGTGGCGACGAAGGGGAAGACGGACAGGTGTTGCTTCGAGGGCGAAGGTTTGGATGTCGAGTGCGTCGCGTCGCGCTGCCGAAAGACGCTGTGCTGGAGGATGCCACGTCAGCAATTACGGCAGGTGTTGTGATTGTGACAGTCCCGCGGCGTCCACAATGACTGGAAGAAAGAGCCGTTGAAGACGCGCCACATGACGATACGGTGACGGATGATGATGTAGGAAACGTTGGAGGGGAAGAAAGAGACAGAATTAGCCAAATGGAGGTTTAGTGTAGATAGATAAGCGAGGGACAGGAGAAGTGGATTCAGCTATCATTTAGATTTTTAGTTCTGTTAGATCTTTGAAGAGTGAGGGAAAAGACTGCAAGCACAAATGTACGATATTGACAGGTGGTGCCAGATATGTGGCTTCCATCTCCGCGAGTAATGAAGGGTAGTATAGCCATGAGATGTACATAAACCAGAAAATGTCAACAAAGGGAAAAAGCGAATGAAATATAAATCAAAAAAATTGCTGATCTTCTATGGAAAAATGATCACGGTCAAAAGGATAGTCTGTTTTTTGAAATGAATTTGCTAAGTGATGCGGTTTGTATTTTCAATGTATCCTTAAATTTTACAATTCATCTTGAGGTTGATGTCTCGTGCCAGCCTAGACTGAAACTGAAGATTTTGGTCAAGTTTCAAAATGACCATCCAAGATAAGCCAAAATTTCGACCTCCAAAGTTGCCATTTTCTGTCCCTAAAATGTGATCCAAATGAATACAACAACCTTGATGTTCCACCAAAACAATTCAACATTTTCAATTATAAAATTAAACATTTGGCAGCTCATATGCCGACTGTACAGCGGTGCTAAAAATTCAAACTCGTTTTGATTGAAATTCCAAGTCTTGTTTTTGCATTTGCTGCCAAAACAGTTTTTGAATCTCGAGTTGGACTCCTTTAACAAGTTACAATTATTTTACAAAATATCATCTTTTCGGTTCAGCCTTTCCTAATTTTTCGTGATGATGATCTCCTCAACGAGACTAGTCAAATGGAGGGTGCTGACATGGTAGATATGAAGAAGGAGATGAGCGCAGATTTAATGTGGATAGGAAAGGAAGGACATTTTAGGGTTCGAGAGATTCAGACATAAAAAGCAGGATAGGCCTCCAGATTTTTACACCTTGCAGCATGGCAGCATCAGATACTCACTGTGACAAAATAAAATAACATCATCCGACACTTACAACTATATATTGGGCTATAGAAGACTCCACATTGCACCTTCATGTCATTCTTGGCAGTCGCCAGAGAGCAGCTTAAAAATTATAATCGATTTCTATTAACGTAATTTCGTAGTAGCAGCCTGCGAGATAGCAGCCACAGATTTCAGCAAGAAATTTCAGCAACAACGCCGTCACTTCTAGATTATATCTAGTCAGTGATATGACTCTTCTGTCTCTGCACTCTGCCAACCTATAGCTACTTAGTTCATAAAATGCTGTTTTACTGTCACCTCATACGCCCCCTGTACAGCTGTGCTATAAAATTCAAACTCATTTCGATTGACATTCCAAGTTCAGTTTTTCCATCTGCTGCCGAAACAGTTTTGGATCTCCTATTGGTCCCACTTCAAATTAGAACAATTATTTTACAAAATTGCAGCTTTTCGGTTCAACCTTTCCTATTTTTTCGTGGTAAAGATCTCCTCAACGAAGATAGTCAAATGGAGGGATGCTGACATGGTAGATACGAAGAAGGAGATGCGGAGATTTAATGTGGAGAGGAATGGAAGGACATTTAGGGTTTGAGAGATTCGGAAGCGCAAAGCTGGATAGGCCTCCAGATTTGTCGCATACCTTGCAGCATGGCAGCATTGGATAGTCACTGTGAGAAAAATGACATCATCCGACACTTACAACTCTACAGTGTGCTATAGAAGACTCCACATTGCACCTTTCATTGCCATTCTTTGCGACTGCTAGAGAGCAGCTTAGCTTGCGAAGAGCGGCTTAAGAACTAGATTCAGTTTTAATTAACTGAATCTAATTAATTAATTAATTAATTAACCAGGCAGGTGATTTTGTACTAGCAGCCTAGGCAAAATTGCAGCCAGAGATTTCAGCAACAACGCCGTCACTTCTAGATTATATCTAGTCAGTGAGATGAGTCCTCTGTCTCTGCACTCTGCCAGCATAGGTACTTAATTCATAAAATGTTGTTTACTGGAGTCATTTTCCAGCTTGAATTGTTTTTTCAGTTTTGTAGTTCCTTTTCAGCTTGCATCTTTGTATGTTTCTCAATTTCTGAAATTATTTGCTAGTCACTTACTTCATCATATTGTCAAACACCGATTCACAGTTTATGCATCCATATTTTACGGTTAGAAAAGTTTGACGGAACTGGTTATATAAACTAGAGAATCAAGGCTGAAATTCTGATACAAGAAAAGGATTGTTGGTCAATTGTTACAAAATAAGAAGCTAAACCTGTTCCTGCTGACGTGAACAATGTCTCTCAGGCAGAAAAAACTCAAATTGCCGGTTGGACAGAAGGAGAAATAAAAGCTAGGTAATTACTACGGAAGGTTTGGAACAAAGTCTAAGAAGAACATGTAACTACTAAATCCTTTAATATCAATGAAGCAGATGCGGATACTGGAGAATCAATGCTGAAATCGTGTTGCAAGAAAACGATCGTTGGCCAATTGTTACAAAATGAAAAGCTAAACCTGTTCCTACCAATGCAAGCAACATCTCTGAAACAGATAAGAACTCGAATAGCTAGTTTGACAGAAGGAGATATAAAAGCTAGAGTAATTATTATCGGAGGTTTGGCTAATAGCCAAGTAAGTAGGATAAAAACAAAATTGAGAGCCTGGGAAGTGTGCCACGCTTTGGAAACAAGTGTGTGGACGAGTCTCCAATGGCAAAAGTAATCTTAATAAAGAAAATCTACTGATCAATTAAAGAGCCCGCAAAGTCTATGGAAGAACATGTAACTAAACTCTATAATCTGTTCAATGAAGCAGACGCGCGGACGATCGCTTTTGTAGAAGGAACAATTTTTTTGATACTGCTGATGTCGCTGCCACGAGAATATAGGGTGCAGTAACCTTGTTGTATTTAAAAAATCGTCTTTGAAAACTCTTCTATTAATCACCTGAAAGAGATTGGACTTGTAAATGCCATGGAGAGAACTGTATTTGATTCAAGCAGCAAATATCAGTCAGCAAGGCAGAACTACGACCATGGTTCGAGCAGCTAAGCAAGAAGTGCTACTATTGCGATAAGAGCAATCGATCACTCCATTGCTGACTGCAGGAAATTGAAGTTTGAAAAAAGAAGTGGATCACATATCCAAAAGTGCTTTGGAAGCAGCAAATGTTGATGACTGCTGCAAATACTGAAACTCTTGCGGCAGCAATTCCCTCGGCTTCATCCAGCTCATTCAAGCTTCATTGAAGTTGCAGCGGGGGGGCATCCTGTCAGTGTTTCGCGTGAATGAGACTAAAATCTATGATATAAGCTCTGAGGATGTAATCCGGAGCAGACACGTCAGAGAAAGATGGAATCCGTCGAAGTAGATGCTGCAGGAAACAGAGACCAAGACTACCCTGAATTCCAAAGTGAATTCCGAACATATTGATGCGCTTGTCAGGCCAATATTTTTGACTTTTGCATTTTTAAGTGCAAATTATATGGGCGTTCTCGCACTAAACCTATTATAAGACACAACCGAACTTTTGATCTATTTCTCCTATCACCTTGATTATGACCTACCAATAGGAGATGTCCAAAGCTTACAATTCATGTGCGAAAAGGTATGGAAACGCTATATGGGGTAAATACATACCGTACGCAAATTGACGAATTGTACGCGGATATCCGTACAATACGCAACACGTGGGCAACATACAGTGTGTCCTCCCGTTTTCAATTTTTCGATGGAAAGGACAGGACAGATGTCACGTCACAGGCTACAGAAGCGACCCGGAATGTACCAAACCGTGTCCGCGGAGCATCCAAAATTTGACATCGAACGGCTGACAGCGTACGTCTCACGGTACTGTGAGCCAATGAGGCGACAGGGAATCCACAACGAAAAAAAAGAATTCCGAAACTCGTTATCTTGAGAACCACGCAAAGAACTCCAGTCAGGTTGTCACCCAGTTATAAAAAGGAATTCCGGAACTCGTTATTCTCAACTTCCACTGCTCTTCTCTTCCACCAAGAGCTAAGCAATTCCAAAACTCGTCATTTCGACGATCCACTTTACGCCTTCCCTACCTCCATCCACTATTTCCATCTTCCTGCTCAACAAGCAACAGTACAAAAAAACAATGGCAGCCGACGGTATCGCAATGGAAACTCTCTCTCTCACTTCTCCTCATCCAAAAAGACACAGAGGTTCTCCCTCTCGCAGCCATGGCCGTGTGAAGAAATGTGCGGATGGCCGGGGGAGGAGACACGGCCATGGACGCGGGGCGTGGCGCCACTTGAGGCGTGTAGGAGGGGAGGGAGAGGATACGACGGCAGGCGGAGAGCCGAAGGAATGGCCGGTCAGAGATACTCTCACTGACGGCAAGGAGAAACAATGGACAGGAAAAAAAGGGCGTGACAGATGTCACAGGTGTCGCGGTGGACATCGTCGCCGTGGAGGGCGAGGGAGGTCTGTTTCTGATAAGGAGACAGTGAGGAAACTCGAAGACATCAATTTCAACAAAGAGGGAGGAAATACAACCGAATCGATGGAGGTTGCCGTCTCAAACCATCATGGACGACGTGACGGTCACCCTCACGGACGTCACATGGGTAAAGGCAAACGTTCCAGAGACGCCGATGAGCATCACAAAAAGCGCCGACATGCAAAGAGGGGAGAGACACATGTAATGGGTGGGAAGCGTGACAAGCGTCACATGCGAGTGGACGTGGTCGCCTCGGTCGGCGGTTACACGCTGCGAGCGGATGCGGCAGGCGCACAGATTGATGATGTCAGCGTGACACATGTGAACGATGTGCTCGAGTTCCGTGTGGACCGCAAGCTGCCACGTGGCGGCGAAGGGGAAGACATACAGGTGTTGCTTCGAGAGCGAAGGTTTGGATGTCGCGTGCGTCGCATCGCGCTGCCGAAAGATGCTGCACTGGAGGCTGCCACGTCAGCAATTATGGCGGGTGTTGTGACTGTGACAGTCCCGCGGCGTCTGCAGGGACCGGAAGGAAGAACCAGTGAAGACGCGCCATGTGGCGACACGGTGAAGGATGATGATGCAGGAAACGGTGGAGGTGAAGCAAGAGGCAGAATTAGCTTAACGGAGGTTTAGTGTAGATAGATCAGCGAGAGAAAGGGGAAGTGGATTTAACTCTGCTTTCGATTTGTAGTTCTGTTAGACTTTTGAAGAGTGAGGGATTGTAAGGACAAATGTACAATATTGACAGGTGGTGCCAGATATGTGGCGCCCATCTCCGCGAATAATGAAGGGTAGTATAGTCATGAGATGTACATAAATCAGAAATGTCAACAAAGGGAAAAAGCAAATAAAAAATAATCAAAAGTATCTTTTGTGGAAAAAAATGTTGAAAGTTTATGAAAAAATGATCACGGTCAAAAGGATCGTATGTTTTTTGAAATGAACTAGAATGTGATTCGGTTTGTATTGTCAATGCAGCCTTTGGTTTTATATCCATCTTGAGGTGGATGCCTTTGGGCCTACCTGGACTGAAATTGAAGATTTAGGGCAAGTTATAAAATGACTATCGAAGATAAGCCAAAATTTCAACCTCCAAGTGGCCATTTTCTGCCCCTAAAAAGTGGTTTGCATCTGGATGATCATCTAGACTTATCAGTGCACATTTGTTTGTTTCGGCTAAAAGATTGTTTTTTAAAGAAACAATACATAGAGTAGGAAAGGTTAATCACGGCGAAAAAAAACCCAATTTCTCCTTCAATTAAGCTTTGAAGTTGGGAATTGCAAAACTTGCCTGAAGATTGTCGATTATAGTGTGGATGATGGTCAGGTTTGGTACGTCGTAAATATTGTCGTCCAATTTTACTATTTACAACAGCGAGAATCCGATCTACTTGGCATTTTCCATTAAAGACTCCATTAACCATATATCTGAACTTACTTTGATCAAAAATTGTTATTTACTTTTCTGAAAATCTGCCAAGTCGTTAAACTATTCATGCAGAGTGATTTGCTTGCCTATAAAAAAATGAGGGAACGCGATTCAAATGAATAAAGCAACATTGGTGTTCCTCCAAATGACTATAACACTTTCAATAATAATATTAAACATTTGTCAGCTCATACACAGACTCTACAGCGGTGCTAAAAATCCAAACTCATTTACATTGAAATTCCAATTCCTGTTTTTGTAACTGCTGCCAAAACAATTTTGGAGTGGTACCATTTAAAATTGGTTCAATTATTTTAAAAATATTCATCTTTCGGTTCAGCCATTCCTAATTTTTGTGATGACGATCTCTTCATCGAAGATAGTCAAATGGAGGGTGCTGATGGTAGATGTGAAGAAGGAGATAAAAGGAGATTTAATGTGGATAGGAAAGGAAGGACATCTTAGGGTTTCAGAGATTCGGAAGTGCAAAGCAGGATAGACATCCGGATTTTTTACAATTTTTCTGCTGGTTGAACCAAAAAAGAGAAATGTCCATATCTCAAAGTTTTCATGGAACGTTGTGATGATGGTGTAAAAATGATAATGGAGTTAAGAGTGTTTTGCACGTCTTGAAAACTTCATAATAAATATGATCTGAAAACTAAGGAAGAAAGTTTTGAGGTTACATGGATGATATTATTAAGGGCTCTGAGTTTACTTCTGAACTCGGGGAAACGCAGGTCAAAAGTAAAGATGAAGAAAAAGAAGTCTACAAAGAGAAATAGTTGGAATTAAATACATTGTCAATTACTTTTAAAGTCAGAGCTTACTGAACTACATCGAAGTATCGATGAAGAAAGTACTGCTTCTGTATTTTGAATTTCCAGGCTGATTCGGACCATTGAATTAGCGTGGTGAAAGTATAAGTGACTAGAAGTCATGGCATATGTATATACTATGGAGAATCACCCATCTTAGTGGTACACCTGGCAGTGTGGCAGTATCGGATAGTCACTGTGACAATGACATCATCCGACACTTACTACCATACAGTGGGCTACAGAACGTTGCACCTTTCATTGTCATTCTTTGCAATCGCCAGAGATCACCTTAGCTTGCGGAGAGCGGCTTAGGAACTAGATTCAATTTCGATTGACCAGGCAGGTGATTTTGTACTAGCAGCCTGCATGATAGCAGCCACAGATTTCAGCAAGAAATTGCAGCAAGGACGCCGTTACTACCGGTTTATATCTAGTTCTGTCTCTGCACTCTGCCAGCCGTTCTACTTAATTCATAAAATGGTTTGTTTACTGGAGTCATTTGCCAGCTTGAAATATTTTTTCAGTGAAGTGTTACCTTTTTCAGCTTGGATATGTGGTTGATTCTTAGTTTCTGAGATTATTTGCCAGTCACTTACTAGATCATAATCGCAGACACTGATTCAGACACAGTTTCACGGTTTATGCATCCATATCCACAGTAAGACAAGTTTGACGGAACTGGCTGTATAAACTGAAAAATAAAGGCTGAAATCGTGTTGTAAGAAAATGATTGTTGGTCAATTGTTACAAAATAAGAAGCTAAACCTGCTCCTGCCGATGCGAGCAACATCTCTGAGGCAGAAAAGACTCAAATTGCTAGTTGGACAGAAGGAGAAATAAAAGCTAGAGTAATTCCTATGGGAGGTTTGGCTAATAGCCAAGTGAATACGATAAGAAAATTTTTGCCAGCCTGGGAAATGTAAACAAGCCAAGAAAATCTACTCGTCTGTTAGAGAGCACACAAAGTCTATAAAAGAACATGTAGCTAAACTCTATGATCTGCTCAATGAAGCAGATGCGCGGGAGATCCCTTTTACAGAAGGAATAAAAGCTTTGATACTGCTGATGTTGCTGCCACAATGTAAGGTGCAGTAACCTGGTTGTATATAAAAAAATTGCCTTTTGAAAAAACTATTAATCTCTTGAAAGGGATGGGACTTGTAAATGCCATGGGCGAGACTGCATATGCTTCAAGCAGCAAATACCAATCAGCAAGGCAGAGCTACTGCCACAGTTCGAACAACAGCAACAAGAAAAGCAAGACGTGCTATTATTCCGTAAATACCAGTCGCTTCATTGCTAATTGCAGAAAAAGAAGTTTGACAAAAGAAATGGAACGTGTATCGGCAAGTGCTACGAAGCAGCAAAAAAAACATGCCGCAAAATCACGTATTGCGGTTGCTGCAAAGGCTGAAACTTTTACAGCAGCAATTCCCTCAGTGTCATCCATCTCATTCAAGCTTTATTGAAGTTGCAGCGGCATTCACATCACTACTTCACATGAATGATACTAGGCTCGATGATAGCAGCTCAGAGAACGTAGTCGGGAGGAGATACAGAAGCAGACGCTACAGGAAACAAACATCATACAAATTCATCTTGACTTCTGAATCAATTCCGAATATATTGATGTGCTTTTCTGGCCAATATTTTGACTTTTACCATTTTGAGTGCATAATATATGGGCGTTTCTCGCACTAAACGTTTTTCAATACTTTGGCGCAGCCTTTGATCTATTTTCCGATAGCCTCGATTATGCCCTACCAATAAGAGCTGTCCAAAGCATAGTTTTAGTGTGCAAAGGTACGGAAAAACTATATGAGGTGGAGCACATATTATACGCGCATTCCACGCGAGAAACAGCATAGAACGCATACAGTACGATGTTAACTGACACACCATTTCCACGTCACTTCTCACTTCAAGGGATGGAAAGGACCGGCCAGGTGTCACGTGACAAGGCTTCAGGAAGCGACACGGATGTACCAAACCGTGTTCGCGAAGCATCCCGAATTTCGAAAAATCAGATCACATCGAACGGCACACAGCGTGCCCCAAACGGTACCGTGAGCCAATGAGGCGTCAGGGAATCGACAACGAAAACAGGAATTCCAAAACTCGTTATCTTGAGAACCACGCAAAGAACTCAAGTCACGTTGTCTACCAGTTATAAAAAGGAATTCCAGAACTCGTTATTTTCAACTTTCACTGCTCGTCTCTTCC
The DNA here is from genome assembly GCA_037447655.1 of Zygnema cylindricum. Lineage (NCBI taxonomy): Eukaryota > Viridiplantae > Streptophyta > Zygnematophyceae > Zygnematales > Zygnemataceae > Zygnema > Zygnema cylindricum. The sequence continues at coordinate 47,859 of JBBHKE010000652.1, read as the reverse complement.
TTGAGCCTATCCCACTAACAATCAAACAATTCCAAAACTCGTCATTTCGATTTTCCACTCTCCTCCTTCCCTCCTCTCTCCTCAATTTCCATCTTCCCGCTCAACAGTACAAAAACAATGGCAGCTGACAGTATCAAAATGGAAACTCTCTCTCTCTCTTCCCCTCATCCAGGAGGACACAGAGGTTCTCCCTCTCGCAACCATGGCCATGTGAAGAAATGTGCGGATGGACGGGGGAGGAGACACAGCCATGGACACGGGGCGTGGCGCCACTTGAGGCGTGTAGGAGGGGAGGGAGAGGATAGGACAGGAGAAAAAGGGGATGACAGATGTCACAGGTGTCGCGCTGGACATCATCGCCATGGAGGGCGATGGAAGTCTCATTCTGATATAGAGACAATGAGGAAACTCAAAGACATCGATTTCAACAAAGCGGGAGGAAACACAACCGAATCGATGAAGATTGCCATGTCAAACCGTCGCGGACGACGTGACGGTCACCGTCACGGACGTCACACGGAGAAAGGCAAAAGTTTCGGAGACGACGATGAGCATCACAAAAAGTGCCGATATGCGAAGAGGGGAGATGCACTCGTAAAGGGTGGGAAGCGTGACAGAAGTCACGGGTGTGACAAGCGTCACGTGCGGGTGGACGTGGTCGCCTCGGTCGGCAGTTACACGCTGCGAGCGGATGCGGCAGGCGCACAAATTGATGATGTCAGCGTGACGCATGTGAACGATGGGCTCGAGATCCCTGTGGACCGCAAGCTGCCACGTGGCGGCGAAGGGGAAGAGGGACAGGTCTTGCTTCGAGAGCGAAGGTTTGGATGTCGCGTGCGTCGCGTTGCACTGCTGAAAGACGCTGCGCTGGAGGCTGCCACGTCAGCAATTATGGCGGGTGTTGTGACGATGACAGTCCCGCGGCGTCCACAGGGACCGGAAGGAAAAGCCAGTGAGGACGCACCATGTGGCGACACGGTGAAGGATGATGATGCAGGAAACAGTGGAGGGGAAGAAAGAGGCAGCGTTAGCTTAATGGAGGTTTAGTGTAGATAGATAAGCGAGAGACAGGAGAAGTGGATTTAACTCCCGTTTAGATTTTTAGTTCGTTAAACTTTTGAAGAGTGAGGGAAAAGATCGTAAGGACAACTGTACAACATTGACAGGTGGTGCCAGATATGTGGCTTCCATCTCCGTGGGTAAGGAAGTATAGTATAGTTATGAGTTGTACATAAAGCAGAAAAAAAATAAAAACTGAGCTTATTATGGTTTTGGAAAAATGATCACGGTGAAAATGATCATGTTTTTTGAAATGATCTAGAATGTGATGAGACTTGTATTATCAATGCAGCGTTTGTTTTTACAATCCATCTTCAGATTGATGCCTTGGGCCTGCCTAGACTGAAGTTGAAGATTTTGGTCAAGGTTTAAAATGAATATTTAAGAGAACTCGGGTTTCAATCTCCAAAGTGGCCAAATTCTGTTTTAAAGAGTGGCGTGAATGTGGGTCATCAATTTAATGCAATGCATATTTGTGTGTTTGGATTATTTGGAGTTTAATGGAAAAAGTAAATATATTAGGAATGATGTGTCGCAGCAGAAAACCCCAATTTTTCCTGCCATTGGCTGTAAAGTTAGCTATCGAGAAACTTGCCTAGTTAGCGATCGAGAAACTTGCCTAGTTAGCGATCGAGAAACTTGCCTGAACATTGTCAATTATAGTGTGGAAAAGGAATGGGTTTGGTACATCGTAGTAACTGACACTCCAATTTCACCCAACAATCTTGGACTTATCTATTTGCACTTCTATTAACCATATCTCTGAACATATTTGAAACAAATATCGATTTTTACTTTTCAGGAAATCGATTAAGCTGTTAAATTAGTCATGCAGAGTGATTTATTATGCCTTAGTAAAAATGAGGGAATGTGATCCAAATGAATACAGCAACCTTGGAGTTCCTCCAAAACAATTCTACATGTTCAACTATAAAATTAAACATTTGCAGCTCATATGCCAACTGTACAGCGGTGCTATAAAATTCAATCTCGTTTCGATTGAAATTCCAAGTCTAGTTTTTGCATCTGCTGCCAAAACAGTTTTTCAATCTCCTGTTGGACTCCTTTGAAACTAGTGGCGATTATTTTACAAAATTTCATCTTTTCGGTTCAACCTTTCCTATTTTTTTGCGATGATGATCTCCTCAACGAAGCTAGTCAAATGGATGGTGCTGACATAGTAAATTTGAAGAAGGAGATGAGCGGAAATTTAATGTGGAAAGAAAAGGAAGGATATTTTAGGGTTTGAGATATTCGGAAGCGCAAAGCAGGATAGGCCTCCAGATTTTTACACCTTGCAGCCTAGCAGCATCGGATACTCACTGTGACAAAATAAAATAACATTATCCGACACTTACAACTATACAGTGGGCTATAGAAGACACATTCCACCTTTCATGTCATTCTCGGCAGTCGCCAGAGAGCAGCTTAGCTTGCGGAGAGCGGCTTATAAATTAGAATCATTTTTTATTAACATGATGTTGTACTAGCAGCCTGCGAGATAGCAGCCACAGATTTCAGCCAGAAATTTCAGAAAGAACGCCGTCACTTCTAGATTATATCTAGTCAGTGATATGACTCTTCTGTCTCTGCACTCTGCCAGCCTAAAGCTACTTAGTTATAAAATTTTGTTTTTACTGGAGCCGTTGGCGAGCTTGAATTATTTTTCCAGTTTCGTACTCTTTTTCAGCTTGCATCTTCTGTCTGTGGTTGATTCTTCCTTTCTGATATTATTTGATTCTGATTCAGACACACTTTCACGGGTTATGCATCTATATCCACAATTAGAAAAGTTTGACGGGACTGGCTATATATACTGGAAAATCAATGCTGAAATCGTGTTACAAGAAAACGATCGTTGGCCAATTGTTACAAAATAAAAAGCTAAACCTGTTCCTATCGATGCAAGCAAGATCTCTGAAACAGATAAGAACTCGAATAGCTAGCTTGACAGAAGGCGATATAAAAGCTGGAGTAATTTTTATCGGAGGCTTGGCTAATAGCCAACTAAGTAGGATAAAAACAAAATTGAGAGCCTGGGAAGTTTGCCAAGCTTTGGAAACAAGTGTGTGGATGAGTCTCCAATGGCAAAAGTAATCTTAATGAATAACATCTACTCATTTAAAGAGCCCGCAAAGTCTACGGAATAACATGTAACTAAACTCTATAATCCGTTCAATGAAGCAGACGCGCGGAAGATTCCTTTTGTAGACGGAACGTTTTTTTTCATACTGCTGATGTCGCAGTATAAAGGGTGCAGTAACCTGGTTGTATTTTAAAAAAGGCCTTTGAAAACTTTGCTATTCACCTGAAAGAGACTGGACTTGTGAATGCCATGGAGGGAACTGTATTTGATTCAAGCAGAAAATACGACCAACAACAAGGCAGAACTACGACCATGGTTCGAGCAGCTAAGCAAGAAGTGCTACTATTGCGATAAGAGCAATCGATCACTCCATTGCTGACTGCAGATAAATGACGTTTGACAGAATAAATAAATCACATATCCATAGGTGCTTTGGAAGCAGCAAATGTTGATGGCTTAGAAGCACGCATTGCAGCTGCTGCAAATACTGAAACTCTTGCGGCAGCAATTCCCTCGGCTTCATCCAGCTCATTCAAGCTTCATTGAAGTTGCAGCGGCATCCTGTCAGTATTTCGCGTGAATAGTATTTTCGCGTGAATGAGACTAAAATCAATGATATCAGCTCCGAGGATATAATCCGGAGCAGACAAGTGAGAGAAAGATGGAATCAGATGAAGTAGATGCTGCAGGAAACAAAGACCAAGATGACCACCCTGAATTTCAAATGAATTCCGAACATATCGATGCGATTTTCAGGTCAATATTTTGACCATAGTTGTTCAAATCGTATTTTACTTACGATTCGAATGCGCGAAGAATACGTAGAAGTCGGAGAGGTCGATTTGAAAAAATCGTTAGTGATTGTGAATTCATAACTATTCCGTGCATGTAAAAAAAATTGAATTTTACAATTTACATGTACCGCAGTTTGTACATTTCCCGAACAATTACCGTCTCGTTTTGTAATAGTCCGTACATTTCTGATACAATTCCGTACATTTCCCGTAATATATCTGGTCAGTTTACCGGACAGAAAGCACTACAAAGTAGTGTTGGGTATCGGGTAGTTCATATCGCGATAATTTCGATATTCAATATATCGAATATCGATCGAGCAAAGTCTTCGATATATCGTACCGCGACCAACATAAATCATCGCGATATATATCGCAAACAAAAGGGTGTCCGTGTAGTTACCGTACAGGTAAAGTACTAAAAACCGTACGAAAAATCAAAGTCCGTTACTTTTTCGTGCAAAACCGTACAGTTACCGTAAATACCATACATTTCCCGTAAATTGTCCGTTCATTTTACCAGACAGAAAGTACATAGCGTTTTTTTGCGATTTTTTCAAAAGTCAGGTTAAATACGCAAAAATCGGAAAAAATGAAAAAATCGCGCGATTTGAACAACTATGATTTTGACTTTTGCATTTTTAAGTGCATATTATATGGGCATTTCCGCACTAAACCTATTATATTTTAAAATACTAAACCGAACTTTTAATTTATTTCTCCGATAGCCCTTGGGTGTCCAAAACTTACTTTTAGAGTGCGAAAAGGTATGGAAACGCTATATGGGGTTCGGCCATACCATACGCATATTGTACGTGGATAGCCGTACAGCAGACAACACGTGGGAAACATACAGCCCGTCCTTTGGTTTTCGCTTGTTCGAAGTTCACGCGGATGGAAAGGACAGGGCAGATGTCACGTCACCGGCAACAGAAGCGACACGGAGTGTACCAAACCGTGTCTGCGAAGCATCCGGAATATTTTTAAATTCCGATCACATCGAACGGCTCACAGCGCAATATTTTTAAACTCCGATCACATCGAACGGCTCACAGCGTGCGCCTCACGATCCCGTGAGCCAATGAGGCGTTAGGGAATCCACAACGAAAACAGGAATTCCAAAACTCGTTATCTTGAGAACCACGCAAAAAACTCAAGTCAGGTTGTCTCCCAAGTCCCAACTATAAATAGGAATTCCGAAAATCGTTATTTTCAACTTCCACCGATCGTCTCTTCCACAAAGAGCTGACACCATACATCACCAATCAAGCAATTCCAAAACTCGTCATTTCAAAGATCCACTTTACGACTTACCCACCCCCATCCTCTATTTCCATCTTCCCGCTCAAAAGACAACAGTACAAAGGAACAATGGCAGCGGACAGTATCGCATTGGAAAGTCTCTCACTCTCTTCCCCTCATACAGGAGGACACAGAGGTTCTCCCTCTCGCAGCCATGGCTGTGTGAAGAAACGTGTGGATGGACTGGGGAGGAGACACGGCCATGGACGCAGGGCGTGGCGCCACTTGAGGCGTGTAGGAGGGGAGGGAGAGGATACGACGGCAGGCGGAGAGCCGACGGACTGGCCGGTCAGAGATACTCTCACTGACGGCAAGGAGAAACGATGGACAGGAGAAAAAGGGTGTGACAAATGTCACAGGTGTCGTGGTGGACATCATCGCCGTGAAGGGCGAGGGAGGTCTCCTTCTGATATAGAGACAATGAGGAAACTCAAAGACATCAATTTCAACAAAGAGGGAGGATATACAATCTAATTAATGGAGATTGCTATGTCAAACCGTCACGGACGACGTGACGGTCACCGTCACGGACGTCACACGGGGAAAGGCAAACGTTTCGGAGACGACGATGAGCATCACAAAAAGTGCCGACATGCGAAGAGGGGAGACGCACTCGTAAAGGGTGAGAAGTGTGACACGGGTCACGGGTGTGACAAGCGTCACATGCGGGTGGACGTGGTCGCCTCGGTCGGCGGTTACACGCTGCGAGCGGATGCGGCAGGCGCACAGATTGATGATGTCAGCGTGACGCATGTGAACGATGTGCTCGAGATCCGTGTGGACCGCAAGCTGCCACGTGGCGGCGAAGGGGAAGAGGGACAGGTGTTGCATCGAGAGCGAAGTTTTGGATGTCGCGTCGTGCTGCCGAAGGACGCTGCGCTGGAGGCTGCCACGTCAGCAATTATGGCGGGTGTTGTGACTGTGACAGTCCCGCGGCGTCCACAGGGACCGGAAGGAAAAGCCAGTGAGGACGCACCATGTGGCGACACGGTGAAGGATGATGATGCAGGAAACAGTGGAGGGGAAGAAAGCGACAGACTTAGCTTAATGGAGGTTTAATGTAGATAGATTAGCGAGGGAAAGGGGAAGTGGATTTAACTCTCATCTCGATTTCTAGTTTTGTTAGACTTTTGAAGAGTGAGGGAAAAGACTGTACGACAAATGTACAAAAAACAAAAAAAAAAACAAAACAAAAAAACAGGAAACAGGTGGTGCCAGATATGTGGCTCCCATCTCCGATCTAGTTATGAGATGTAAATAACCTAGTAATATCAACAAAGGGAAAAAAAAAAAAAAAGACGGATCTTCTGGGAAAAAAATTGATGAGCTTTTATGGAAAATTGATCACAGTCAAAATGATTGTATGTTTTTTGAAATGAGCTATAACGTAATGCGGATTGTATTGTCATTGCTGCCTTTGGTTTTACAATCCATCTTCAAGTTGATTCCTTGCGCCTGCCTGGACTGAAATTGAAGATTTAGGGCAAGTTTTAAAATTACAATGGAAGAAAAGCCAAAGTTTCAACCTCCAAATTGGCCATTTTCTGTCCCTAAAAGGTGGTTTGCATCTGGATGATCATTTAGACTTATAAGTGCATTGTCTGTTTGATTGTAAAAGAAATAATACACACAGTGGGAACGGTTAATCACAGCGGGAAAAAACAAAATTTCCCCTGCCATTGTCTTTAAAGTTGGGAATCGGAAAACTTGCCTGAAGATTGTCAATTATAGTGTGGACGATGGTCAGGTTTGGTACGTTGTAAGAATTGTCGCTCCAATTTTACCATTTACAGCAGCGAGAGAAAATCCTATCTAATTGGTATTTTTCATTAAACACTTGTCTATTTGCACTTCCATTAACCATTTAACTGAACTTATTTTAATCAAAAATTGAATATTTACTTTTCTGGAAAACTGCCAAGTTTTTAAACTAGTCATGCAGAGTAATTTGCATGACTTTGAAAAAACGTGTGAATGTGATTGAAACGGATAAAGCAACCTTGGTGTTCCTCCAGACTGCTTCAGCATTTTCAACAATAATATTAAACATTTGTCAGCTCATACGCCAACTGTACAGCCGTGCTGAAAAACCAAACTCATTTACATTCCAGTTTTTGCACCTGCTGCCGAAACAGTTATGGAAGTTCTTATTTTTGGTTTTGGAATCTCCTATTTCAAATTAGTTCAATTATTCTACAAAATTCCATCTTTTCGGTTCAGCCTTTCCTAATTTTTGTAATGATGATCTCTTCGACTAGTCAAATGGAGGGATGCTGACATGGTGGATGTGAAGAAGGAGATAAGCAGAGATTTAATGTGGATAGACATCTTAGCGTTTGAGAGATTCGGAATTGCAACGCAGGATAAACCTCCAGATATTTTACCATTTTTTTCTGTTTGAACCAAAAAAAGAGAAATGTCCAAAGTATCCGTGGAACGGTTTGATGATTATGTAGAAATGATAATGGAGTTATAGAGTGTTTGTTTTGCATGTCTTGAATACTTTGCAGAAAACATGATCTGAAATCTAACGAACAAACTGAAAGTTTGAGGTTACATGGCTGATATTTTTACGGGCTACGAGTTTCCTTCTGAACTCGGAGAAACGCCGGACAAAAGTAAAGCTGAAGAAACGATAAGTCTAAAAAGAGGAATAGTTGCTTCCTTTCAAAAATTGGAATAGAATACATCGACATTCACTTTCAAAGTCAGGCCGTGCTGAACTGCATCGAAAAAGTTCCGGCTTCCGTACTTCGAATTTCCAGGCTGATTCGGAACGTTAACTATTGTAGAGTGGCGAAAGTAGAAGTAGCTGAGTGTCACGGTATATGAACCTTTTATGGAGAATGACCATCTTAGTCGTACACCCAGCAGCATGGAGCCATTGGACAGTCACTGTGACAAACTAACATCATCCGATACTTACAATGATACGGTGGAAATACTCCACATTGCACCTTTCATTGTCATCCAGAAGGCAGGTTAGCTTGCGGAGAGCAACTTAGGGACTACATTCAATATCGATTAACCAGGAAGGTACTAGCAGCCTGCAAAATAGCAGCCAGAGATTTTCAGCAAGAAATTTCAGCAAAAACGCCGTTACTACTGAAATATATCTAATTCTGTCTCTGTACTCCGTCAACATTGGTACTTAAATCATAAAATATTGAGTTTACTGGAGTAATTTGCCAGCTTGAATTACTTTTCCAGTTATGTATTTCTTTTCAGCTTGAATCTTCTGTATGTGGTTGATTCTTAGTTTCGGAAATTATTCGCCAATCACTCACTTCATCATGATGTCAAACTCTTGATTCAGACACTGTTTCGCAGTTTATGCATCCATATTCACAATAAGACAAGTTTGACGGAACCGGCTATATATACTGGAGAATCAAGGATGTAAGCTTGTTGCAAAAAAATGATTGTTGGTCAATTGTTACGAAATAAGAAGCTAAGCCTGTTCCTCCTGACGCGAACAATGTCTTTCAGACAGAAAAGACTCGAATTGCAGAAGGAGAAATAAAAGCTAGAGTAATTACTACAGGAGGTTTGGCTAATAGCCAAGTGAATAGGATAAAAGAATGTTTGACAGCCTGGAAAATATGGCAAGCTTTGAAAAACAAGCCAAGAAAATCTACTCATCTGTTAAAGCGCCCACAAAGTCTGTTGAAGAACGTGTAACTAAACTCTATAATCTGTTCGATGAAGCGGATGTGCGGGAGATTCCTTTTACAGAAGGAATAGAAGTTTTGGTACTGCTGATGCTGCTGCCACAATATAGGGTGCGGTAGCCAGGTTCCATGTAAAAATTCACCTTTTGCAGAAGCTATTCATCACTTGAAAGGTATGGGACTGCTAACTGCCATGGGCATTTGCTTCAAGCAACAAATATCAATCAGCAAGGCAGAACCACGACCATGGTTCGGACAACAGCGGCAAGAAAAGCAAGATGTGCTCTTATTTCGATAACACCGTTCACTTCATTGCTGATTGCAGGAAAGTGGCTGAAACTTTGGCGGCAGCAATTTTCTCAACTTCATCCATCTCATTCAATCTTCGTTGTAGTTGATGCAGCAGTACATCAGTATTTCACATGAATAATATTAACTCAAATGATTATAGCTCAGAGGATGCAATCGGGAGGAGATGCTGACATTGGTGCTACATCAAACAAACATCAGGATCATCCTGAATTTCGAATATATTGATGTGCTTTTCAGCGAATATTTTGACTTTTTTTTCGGTGCATACTATTGGCGTTTCCGCACTAAACCATTTTATTAGCGTACAAATTATTAATGTATTATACATGTAAAGTGCGCAGTAAATCGAACTTTTGGTCTAAATTTTTCGATGGCCCCTGACCAAGTTCTACCAATAAGATCTGTCCAAGCATAGTTTTAGTGTGCGAAAGTGCAACAAGGTTTCACCAATAATATACGCGTATTCGACGTATACGCATATAAATCTATGTTAACTGGTAGATGTCACGTGACAGGCTACAGGAAGCGACACGGAATGTACCAAACCGTGTCCGCGAGGCATCCAAAAATTGAAATCGTCCGATCACATCGAACGGCTCAGAGCGTGCGCCTTACGGCACCACGGACCAATAGGCGTCAGGAAATCCAAAGCGAAAATAGGAATTCCAGAACTCGTTATCTTGAGAACCACGCAAACAATTCAAGTCAGGTTATAAACAGGAATTCTAAAACTCGATATCTCAACTTCCTCTACTCGACTCTTTCACAAAGAAAGCTGACACCAGTCACCACTAATCAAGCAATTCCAAAACTTGTCATTTCAACTTTCCTCTCTCCTCCATCCTCTTCTCAATTTCCATCTTCCCGCTCAACAGGCAACAGTACAAAAAAGCAATGGCAGCCGACAGTATCCCCATGGAAACTCTCTCTCTCGCTTCCCGTCCAGGAAGACACAGAGGTTCTCCCTCTCGCAGTCATGGCCGTGTGAAGAAATGTGCGGATGGACGGGGGAGGAGACACAGCCATGGACGCGGGGCGTGGTGCCACTTGAGGCGTGTAGGAGGGGAGGGAGAGGATAAGACGGCAGGCGGAGAGTCGACAGAATGGCCGGTCAGAGATACTCTCACTGACGGCAAGGAGAAACGATTGACAGGAGAAAAAGGGCGTGACAGATGTCACAGTTGGCGCGGTGGACATCATCGCCGTGGAGGGCGAGGGAGGTCTCCTTCTGATACAGAGACAGTGAGGAAACTCGAAGACATCAATTTCAACAAAGAGGGAGGAAATACAACCGAATCGATGGAGGTTGCCGTCTCAAACCGTCAAGGACGACGTGACAGTCACCGTCACGGACGTCACATGAGGAAAGGCAAACGTTTCGGAGACGAATATGAGCATCACAAAATGCACCGACATGCGAAGAGGGGAGACGCACTCGTAAAGGGTGAGAAGTGTGACAAGGGTCACAGGTGTGACAAGCGTCACATGCGGGTGGACGTGGTCGCCTCGGTCGGCGGTTACACGCTGCGAGCGGATGCGGCAGGCGCACAGATTGATGATGTCAGCGTGATGCACGTGAACAATGTGCTCGAGATCCGTGTGGACCGCAAGCTGCCACGTGGCGGCGAAGGGGAAGACGGGCAGGTGTTGCTTCGAGAGCGAAGGTTTGGATGTCGCGTGCGTCGCGTCGCGCTGCCGAAAGACGCTGCGCTGGAGGCTGCCACGTCAGCAATTATGGCGGGTGTTGTGACTGTGACAGTCCCGCGGCGTCCATAGGGACCAGAAGAAAGAGCCGATGAGGACGCGCCACATGGCGACACAGTGAAGGATGATTGTGCAGGAAACGGTGGAGGGAAGAAAGAGACAGACTTAGCTTAATGGAGGTTTAATGTAGATAGATTAGTGAGAGAAAGGGGAAGTGGATTTAACTCTCTTTTCGATTTTTAGTTTTGTTAGACTTTTGAAGAGTGAGGGAAAAGACTGTACGACAAATGTACAAAAAACAAAAAAAAAAACAAAACAAAAAAACAGGAAACAGGTGGTGCCAGATATGTGGCTCCCATCTCCGATCTAGTTATGAGATGTAAATAACCTAGTAATATCAACAAAGGGAAAAAAAAAAAAAAAAGGATCTTCTGGGAAAAAAATTGATGAGCTTTTATGGAAAATCGATCACAGTCAAAATGATTGTATGTTTTTTGAAACGAGCTAGAACGTGATGCGGAATGTATTGTCATTGCTGCCTTTGGTTTTACAATCCATCGTCAAACTGATGCCTTGCGCCTGCCTGGACTGAAATTGAAGATTTAGGGCAAGTTTTAAAATGACAATCAAAGAAAAGCCAAAGTTTCAACCTCCAAATTGGCCATTTTCTGTCCCTAAAAGGTGGTTTGCATCTGGATGATCATTTAGACTTATAAGTGCATTGTCTGTTTGATTGTAAAAGAAATACTACACACAGTGGGAACGGTTAATCACAGCGGGAAAAAACCAAATCTCTCCTGCCGTTGGCTTTAAAGTTGGGAATCGGAAAACTTGCCTGAAGATTGTCAATTATAGTGTGGACGATGGTCAGGTTTGTACGTTGTAAGAATTGTCGCTCCAATTTTACCATTTACAGCAGCGAGAGAAAATCCGATCTAATTGGTATTTTCCATTAAACACTTGTCTATTTGCACTTCCGTTAACCATTTACCTGAAGTTATTTTTATCAAAAATTGAATATTTACTTTTCTGAAAAACTGCAAAGTTGTTAAACTAGTCATGCAGAGTAATTTGCATGCCTTTGAAAAAACGTGCGAATGTGATTGAAACGGATAAAGCAACCTTAGTGTTCCTCAGACTGCTTCAACATTTTCAACAATAATATTAAACATTTGTCAGCTCATACGCTAACTGTACAGCCGTGCTGAAAAACCAAACTCATTTACATTCAAGTTTTTGCATCTGCTGCCGAAACAGTTATGGAAGTTCTTATTTTTGGTTTTGGAATCTCCTATTTCGAATTAGTTCAATTATTCTATAAAATTCCATCTTTTCGGTTCAGCCTTTCCTAATTTTTGTAATGATGATCTCTTCGACGAAGCTAGTCAAATAGAGGGATGCTGACATGGTGGATGCGAAGGAGATAAGCAGAGATTTAATGTGGATAGGAAAGGAAGGACATCTTAGGGTTTGAGAGATTCGGAATTGAAACGCAGGATAAACCTCCAGGTATTTTACCCTTTTTTTTCCGTTTGAACCATAAAAAAGAGAAATGTCCAAAGTATCCGTGGAACGATTTGATGATTATGTAGAAATGATAATGGAGTTAAAGAGTGTTTGTTTTGCATGTCTTGAATACTTTGCAGAAAACATGATCTGAAATCTAACGAACAAACTGAAAGTTTGAGGTTACATGGCTGATATTTTTACGGGCTACGAGTCTACTTCTGAACTCGGAAAAACGCCGGACAAAAGTAAAGCTGTAGAAACGATAAGTCTAAAAAGAGAAATAGTTGCTTCCTTTCAAAAATTGGAATAGAATACATTGACATTCACTTTCAAAGTCAGACCGTGCTGAACTGCATCGAAGTATCGATGAAAAAGTTCCGGCTTCCGTACTTCGAATTTCCAGGCTGATTCGGACCGTTGACTATTGTGGAGTGGTGAAAGTAGAAGTAGCTGAGTGTCACGGTATATGAACCTTTTATGGAGAACACCCAGCAGCATGGAGCCATCGGACAGTCATTGTGGCAAACTAACATCATCCGATACTTACAATGATACGGTGGAAAAACTCCAAATTGCACCTTTCATTGTCATCCAGAAGGCAGGTTAGCTTGCGGAGAGCAACTTAGGGACTACATTCAATATCGATTAACCAGGAAGGTACTAGCAGCCTCCAAAATAGCAGCCAAAGATTTTCAGCAAGAAAATTCAGCAAAAACGCCGTTACTACTGGATTATATCTAACTCTGTCTCTGTACACTGTCAACATTGGTACTTAAATCATAAAACATTGAGTTTACTAGAGTAATTTGCCAGCTTGAATTACTTTTCCAGTTATGTATTTCTTTTCAGCTTGAATCTTCTGTATATGGTTGATTCTTAGTTTCCGAAATTATTCGCCAATCACTCACTTCATCATGATGTCAAACTCTTGATTCAGACACAGTTTCGCAGTTTATGCATCCATATTCACAATAAGACAAGTTTGACGGAACCGGCTCTATATATACTGGAGAATCAAGGATGTAAGCTTGTTGCAAGAAAATGATTGTTGGTCAATTGTTACGAAATAAGAAGCTAAGCATGTTCCTGCTGACGCGAACAATGTCTCTCAGAGAGAAAAGACTCGAATTGCAGAAGGAGAAATAAAAGCTAGAGTAATTACTACAGGAGGTTTGGCTCATAGCCAAGTGAATAGGATAAGAAAATGTTTGACAGCCTGGAAAATATGGCAAGCTTTGAAAACAAGCCAGGAAAATCTACTCATCTGTTAAAGCGCCCACAAAGTCTGTTGAAGAACGTGTAACTAAACTCTATAATCTTATCAATAAAGCAGATGCGCGGGAGATCCCTTTTACAGAAGGAATAAAAGTTTTGATACTGCTGAAGCTGCTGCCACAATATAGGGTGAGGTAGCCTGGTTTTATGTAAATGTTCGCATTTTGCAGAAGCTATTCATCACCTGAAAGGTATGGGACTTCTAACTGTTAAGTCAAAGTTTGTAATCGGCCGTCGCGGTCTGTCGCGCGGCCGGCTAGTTTGTCTTTTTCAGTCAAAGTTGTAGTCGGCCGTCGCGGTCTGTCGCGCGGCTGGCTAATTTGTCGTTACGTTAAGTTAGTGGTCCCGGGTGGATTTATTTAGGGTGCGTCTCTGTGTGCTTAAGTAAGGGTTTTTTTCTGTCGTTTTCCTGTAAAACTTAGAGCCGTACCGCGTAAGTTTCAACCGTACAATAAAATAGAAAAAAAAGTACATTTTGCGTCATCATCGAATTTAAAATGTACTACATCTTGTCGTCTTGTGTTCTTCGACCCACTTCGACGACAAAAAACGTCATCTTCAACCTTATCTTTAAAATACAGGGCCGATGTGTTTTAAAATTAAGGATTTTCTATAAACAAATAGGAACAAGTATTCGCACGTGTAATGTTTTGTTCAAAAAAAATCAAACGATTTCAAGCGACGTGGAAGTGTACACGATTCGCTATGTTTTGTCCGTTTTTGTTTAATACGACAAAGAGAAGTACACAGTTTGTTTTGTTTTGTCCGTTTCGATCCGGTACGGATTTTTTTTTTGCAGGGGTCTCAAGCATAGTTCAAAAGTAGGTGAAAGTAGGCCCATACAGTATGCCTATTGTATGCAAAACATACAATATGCCCTTAAGACCCATATTGTATTGGTCCAAAAATGAAAAAAAAGGTTAAGAGGGTTGAGTTGCACATCGATCGATAGAGAATTAAACAGCATGTCTAAATTTTGAAAAAAAATCTGACAAAAAATATTTTTTCTGTGAATTTTGAGGTGTTTTTTATTTCAACCGTCAGATTTGGACGATCGGACGGTCGCTGATCAAAGTAGCGATCTTAAGAAGATCACATGAAAATCCCATAACACAACTTACGATAGGACTATTTGTCATATTAGCGTCTGCAATTTTGAAGGCCACACTAAATAAAGCCTCAAATTGACCAACCAGGTTGCCCGCCCGCGTTTTTTTTTTTTTCCGGGTTTTTTTTCCGGCGGAATGTCATCCTACGCCGCGTCAGTTCGCTAAAATATTTCGTCAGGTGGCGTGCGCTGTACTATGATTATACGTCATATTCGTACGATCGTACAAGAGTGCCCGCAACTCACACCCATACAATATGCCTACTCTACGCGAGTTTAGTGCCAAGTTTTGTGCGCCTACCAAAGGCCTACCATAAAAACGCCTACTTTTGAACTATGGTCTCAAGGTTCCGATGCCATTTCACGTCGAGCCGACAATAGACGCAAAGTCAAAACGCATCTTCTTCAACCGTGAAACGACACAGGCTGGAGGGCGGTAGGTCTACAATGTCACGAAAAAACACGCGACGTCACAAGCAGTTACGAAAAATGACGTGGGTCATCACAGATTGTTGACTTTGACAGCCGTCACGGGCATTGTCGACGTATACAATCGTCACGCCCTAAGTGACAATTTCGTTTGGTACACATAGGGACACCTGAAATCCGAGTCCGCCGGATCTGCGCTAAAAAACAAAAAAAAATCTCTAAGTTTGAAGTACATAGAGACGCACCCTTAGTCGTGTAGTGGATTGTAGTTTTCATGGTTTCGCGGAGATTCAGTTTGACGAAGACCACGTTATGTTTCGTTTGGAGTGTACGGTTGGTATGTACGTTTTGTCTTTAGTTAGTTTTGGTTGTACGTGTGAGTTGTGCCGGCAGTTCTTTGTGTTTCGCTGTTGACGCAATTTGACTTGTACGCAATTAGTGAGCACTATATGATTTGGGTTGATTTGTAGTTTGAAGTAGTGACGTCACACTAAATGTACTATATACTGCAGCTTAGAGGGAGTAGGAAGTTAATCTTTTTTGGGAGAAAATGTCTATGAAATATATTGGCTTTTGTGGACAGTTCGTTCTCGTCTGAATGTTTTATTTTTGCTTCCGCTGTAGTCTTGCACTCTGATTTTTGTGTAAGATCCTTTCAAGTGGTATCAGAGCTTGTGTGCTCCTTTGAGGTGAAGAAGGGTGGCTAGTTTGGCCGCCATGGGGAGAAAGAAGAAAAATACCCCTTCTCCTTTGATGCCTTCTCCGATATTTCCGCAACCTCCGGATCCGGATCCTCCGGATCCATCCCAATCATCTTCGGATCCGGAAGTAGAAACTCCATTTGCTTTCACCGGCAAAACTTTTGAGGAGACCGTTCCGATCGATCCGGTCGGTCAAAAAGAGGAGAATGAGGGGAAAAAGAAGGAGGAAGATGACGCGATGGGAGATCGTCTCCAAAAATTGATGGATGGTCTTTTCCGTTATGTGGATCAGCGAATCTCCGAGGCAAACCGTGTTACTAGATCTCCATTATTCGGAGATCCGATTCCGGATCAAAGCATCGGCGATACGGAAGGAGGTGAAGGAGATGAGGAGGAGACAAGGGAATTAATTCGAAAGGGGAAATTTCCAATCGATGATGATTCCGATCTTGATGATTGGAGTGAAGGGGACGAACCGGTTGAATCTATGTCCGGCAAGATTGTCATCTTCAATGGGACAAATTATCAATCGTGGAAGAAATATATCAAAGGTCAATTTAAATTGAAACGGCTTTGGAAGGTGGTAAAAGGGGTGGACAAGATGCCTACCTCGGATCGAAGAGCTTATCGTGTGTGGACGAAGAAAAATCTTTCCGCTATCGGCGGTTTATTTCAATCATGTAGCACTTCAATACATGATCTATTCCTTACCCGAAGATTTGCCCATGATTGTTCGGTGGCTCTTGAGAATCACTTCAAAAAGAGTCTTCAAAATAAGGGGCAACGCATTTATACCGATTATACCTCATTTAAGGTTAAGTCGAGTGAGTCGATCAATGAAGCCGCGAAGAGATTCAACATTATTGTCGAGCAAATCGCAAACTTGGGAAAGTTCATCGATGAGAGTGATAAGGCATCGGTCTTCATTCATGCCTTACCGGAGAAAATGATACATTTGAGGGACATTCTTTTATCAAGGGATTCGAACACTTTGGATTCGATTATCACTTTCCTCAAATCCACCGAGGCGAATCGTCCGAGTTCATCGAGGGGACCCCAACCGACCGGTTCCCTCAATGCGACAACACCGGAAACGCCCGATCTAAATTATCTTCGGGGAAGAGGAGGTAGAAGAGGTGGAAATCCGAGAGGAAGAGGGGGAAGAGGATACGAAAGGGCCGGGAGATCTCCTTCCCAACCCGGATATTCATATCTAACCAATATTGCTTGCTTTCAGTGCGGCAAACTTGGTCACATGGCTGCTTCTTACCCGGACAAGGAGCGTCAATGCCATTTTTGCGGGAAATGGGGCCATATTAGCCCCCAATGTTATCCAAAGGCTGAAAATGGAGGAGCGGGCGGTAGAGGAAACGGCGGCGGTAGAGGAGACGGCGGCGGTCGATACGGTGGACGCGGTGGCGGCCGCCTTGGCGGCCGCGGTGGTCGTGGAGGCCGCAATGGAAGAGGAGGAGGACACTTTATGGGTGACGATTACTTTGAGGGAGGCGACGAAGCGCAAATATTTTCCGCCCTTAACCTGTCGCTTGATCTTTTGGCAGGTTCTACGCTACACGAAAAAGAGTGGATTATTGACTCAGGAGCGTCACATCACGTTTGTACCGACGCTTCACTCTTTGACGATTTTCGCGAACTCACGGTACCAAAACGGATCACTGTCGCAAGTGGACAAGTGATTTCGATAAGTACCGTGGGTACTGTACGGTTAGATTTACCAAGTTTGGACTCACGTGGGGTAGAAAAAGTTGTGCAAACTCAATTAACTAATGTTTTGTACTTACCTGAAGGTTCAGTGAACCTTCTCAGTGTACCACAGATTCAACGAGCGAGCGGGCGGCAGTGTACTTGCGTACGGAGATTCCACAATAAAAATTGGACGATCTGATGGTGTACAAATAAGTGAAGAAGAGGTCACGGATTTTATGCATAGTCGACTAAAATGGCGTCGGCCGAAATCCCAACCAAATTCTAATGGCATTATTTCGCAAATTTCTGAATTGAAAGGTGATCTAACCTTGTGGCACCATCGAATGTGTCACACATCGGAGACGAGTTTACAACGGATGATTAAAAATGGAAGCGTAAGGGGATTAGACTTGGCGTCGGGAGAGAAAATTAACGGATGTGAGGGGTGTAGTAAGGGGAGACAAATCCGAAAGCTGCATCCGGCTAAGGATCCGATGCATCAATCTAAGCATCCGCTTGATCTTGTGCACATTGATTTATGTGGGGACGTGAAACCGGAGACGATTGGTGGAAACAAATAAATTATGGTGGTGGTGGACGACTTCTCTCGCTTCACATGGGTAATATTACTTAAACACAAATCTGAAGCATTTTTACGCTTTCAAGAGTGGCATGTGATGGCCGAAAGGCAATGTGGGAGAAAGTTAAAATATATTAGATCGGATAACGGAGGGGAATTTCTTGCTTTTGATCCTTATTGTAAACAGTGGGGAATTTCTCATCAATATACAGCATCTTACTCACCGGAATCAAATGGCGTTGCGGAAAGGAAGAACCGCACTTTTCAAGAGATGGTACGATCTATGGTACACGGATCGGGGAGGAGTATTCATTTATGGGGCGATGCAATTTTAACGGCGAATTATATTTGCAATCGGCGAATTACATCGGTTTCGAGTGATATAACTCCGAATGAGTTGTGGTATGGGCGAAAGCCTACTCTACACCACATTCGGATTTGGGGATGCCGTGCGTCGGTTTATATTCAAGCACAAAAGAGGAAGGGTAAGTTTGCATCGAGAAGTTGGAGTGGTTATTTCGTTGGATATAGTGAGAAATGGAGTCTTTATCGAGTTTATGATCCGATTCGAAATATCATTGAGGAATCAAGAAATGTGGATTTTCACGAGGACTTATTATCCACAATCTCTCGATCGGCTAATTGAAATTCTAATCTTGACTTTCATGAAGAATTTGAAATTGGTGATCTTAATGACATTGAGGGTTCGGATTCGGAAATTGATCCGGAATCCACCTCCAATGTTAAGAGGGGGAAAGGTAAAATTGTGGAGAATGTTAATTTTGGTAAAATTGGTGGTGGAGATTCACGGAGCGAAAATTCCCGAATGTCTTCGGACACGAGGAAATCTTCGTCTTCTAAATCGAGTGGTCCGAATGACATTGAAAAAGAATCGGCAAAGGAGGAGAAAGAATTTGAGCCGAGGAGGAGTATGCGAGAAAATAGGGGAAAGAAACGGGCTCGTCTTTCTTTTGATGGTAAGGGGAATGTGGAAAATTCATATTATTTTATTTCGGCGGTGAGGGAGGATGATTTTCTTTTATAGCAATCATTATGTGAAAATAAGCCGGGCGATCCACAATCGTCTGTGGAAGCACGAAAATCATGCGATTAGGAGAAGCATTGGAAACCGGCATGGGAGCGAGAACTTCAATCTATTATCGACAACCGTACGTTTGAGGAGGTAAGCCTACCGGAGGGTAAAAAGGCTATTGATGCAAAGTGGATTTTTAAAACCAAAACTCGTGCATCGGGGGAAGTAGTAAAACATAAGGCTCGGCTAGTTTGCAAGGGCTTTCAACAACGCGAGGGGATAGATTATACTGAGAAATATGCACCGGTTGTTAAGTTTGATTATTTGAGGATGATTATTGCTATTGCCGCTGCCGGCAAAAATCACATTCACCAAATGGACGTAGAGACGGCGTTCTTAAATGGTGACTTAGGGGAGGAGGTTTATATGAAAGTTCCGGAAAGAGTAGTGTCGAAGAAGGAGAAGGTATGGCGGCTGCGAAAGTCCTTGTACGGATTAAAACAGGCACCGCTGACTTGGTATTTACGATTACACAAGGTCCTTACCGATTTTGGATTCCTCCGAACAGTTTCAGACTCTGGAGTTTAGGTAAAAGGTGAGGGGGAAGATCAAATTATATTTTCTGTCTACGTGGATGATTTCCTGATGATATGTGACAAGTTGATGCGAATCGCGGAATTGAAAAAGTACCTACGTCTACATTTTAAAGTCACAGATTTGGGGGAAGACGATATATTCTTGGTGTGGAAGTTTTGAGGTACGATAATGGAGATATTAAATTGTCGCAAGCGCAATATTGTAGAGAAGTACTAACAAAATTTGTTATGTTGGATTCTAAGCCGGTTTTGACACCACTAGATTCCAAACTTCACTATCGCAAATTTGAGGAGGAGGAAACTGTCTACGTGCCCTATCGTGAGGCCGTTGGAAGTTTAATGTATTTAAGTGTGGCCACGCGACCGGATATTTCAGCCGCAGTTTCTATTGTGAGCTGATTTTGTCAGGCTCCTAAAAAGATTCATTGGGAGGCCGTGAAGAGGATATTTCGTTACCTTGCAGGTACGGTCGAGATTGGCTTATTATTTCGATCTGGACGGACATCTTTGGAGTGCGTGGGATATTGTGACGCAGATTGGGGTGGAGATTTTGATACAGCAAAGTCAACGTCTGGATATGCTTTTGTTTTTGGTGGCGCGGCAATTTCTTGGATTTCGCGACTCCAGCCAACTTTCGCATTAAGTTAAACCGAAGCAGAGTATATGGCTACGTGTCATACGTCTAAGGCGTCGATTTGGATTAAGGAACTTCTTGGAGAATTGGGGATTTCAATTGGCTGTATGAAAATATTTTCTAACAGCATGAGTTCGATGGCATTGGTGAAGAATCCTGTCTTTCACAAAAAGACAAAACATATTAGGATTCAGTGGCACTTCGTACGCGATTTGGTCACAGCAAACGAAGTTGAGTTTTTGTATGTTTCGACGTTGGAGGAAGCCGCGGATATGTTAACAAAAGTCCCGGCTCATGATGTACTTTTGAGGGCGAGACCTAAATTAGGTTTGATGTGATGATTACAAGTTTGAGAGGGGGATTGTCAAGTCAAAGTTTGTAATCAGCCATCGCGGTCTGTCGCGCGGCCGGCTAGTTTGTCATTTTCAGTCAAAGTTGTAGTCGGTCCTCGTAGTCTGTCGCGCGGCTGGCTAATTTGTCGTTACGTTAAGTTAGTGGTCCTGGGAGGTTTTATTTAGTCGTGTAGTGGATTGTAGTTTTCGTGGTTTCGCGAAGATTCAGTTTGACGAAGAACACGTTATGTTTCGTTTGGAGTGTACGGTTGGTATGTACGTTTTGTCTTTAGTTAGTTTTGGTTGTACGTGTGAGTTGTGCTGGCAATTCTTTGTGTTTCGCTGTTGACGCAATTTGACTTGTACGCAATTAGTGCGCACTATATGATTTGGGTTGATTTGTAGTTTGAAGTAGTGACGTCACAGTAAATGTACTATATACTGCAGCTTAGAGGGAGTAGGAAGTTAATCTTTTTTGGGAGAAAATGTCTATGAAATATATTAGCTTTTGTGGACAGTTCGTTCTCGTCTGAATGTTTTATTTTTGCTTCCGCTGTAGTCTTGCACTCTGATTTTTGTGTAAGATCCTTTCACTAACAGCCATGGGCATTTGTGTTGTTTTTGAAGATTTAGTTTCGTGCGTACATGAAATTTGGTGCGCACGCGACGTTTCGTGCGTATACATCTACGTGATATACTGTGGTGGTTCGAAAGGATTTATGGATTGGGGGGTAATTGTACGAATGAATTTAAAGTGACGTAAATTACAAAATTGAGTGACGCGAAGAAGCATACGAATAATACGGAATACAAAAGTGAAATGGACGGCGGATCGCGAAACGATCCGATGTATGATATTCGAAGTATGTAAAATCGTAAAATGGTACGTCGCACGTACGAAACATAATGCGACAGATGAAATTTATTACATGGGACGCCGCCGGTATAAATATTTGAAGCATCAATGTTTTGTCTTATTTGAATTAATGATTTAGTGTTGATTAAAATAGTTATATTTTACGTGATTAATGAGGATATCGACACTTTAATTTATGTGTCGTATTTGCAGACAAGTGTACGCTTACGATTGCTTGACTTTCAGGTGTACGCTTACGATTAGTTTGATTTAATGACAGTTACGTAATTTACGTTGGTTATTTTGACACTTAGTGATTTATTAACAGCTCACAAGTGTATATATAGATTTGAGCTTCATTAGAATAAATAATCAATGCTGGTTAGTAAAAGTGGGGACCGAAGATGTAAACTTTTAGGGTTGCCGATTAGGTCATGCATTTGGGTAAATGTGTTTATTGGTATACTTTTCTTTATTTAATGTTTATGTGAGATTGCACTCTTTTGTTATTATTTATTTATGTTGTTTTATATATGTTTGATATGCATTGTTTATGCATTTGTCCTAGGGTTTGTTTATGTCGATTATTCCATCAAACCTTAGATGTTGTCATAGGGTTTATTTATGTTGATTATTCCATGAAACCCTAAATGTTGTTTGTTGCGTCTGTGTACGCATATGGAGGATGCATTTCATATGATTGTTCGTCGACCTATTTTTGCTTAGCTTCTTGCATGATAGTTTGGGTCGCTTCTGCGGTCTATTTTAGACCAAAGAACAATAGGTTATGGGCCCACACCCCATCTATCATATGTTAGGTTAAGTCGAGATAGGTTTGTGTCACACGCATTGTAGCGGGTTAATTTTGTTCTTGCTGGTTGTATTGCAGTAATGGTGTCTGTGTACCCATGAGATCGGCCTTATCATAGTGTTGGTATGTGCTGAGTTTAATCTTGCATCGCCCCAAGGGTTAACTTAGTGACAGTGCCGAAATGTCTACCCTCAATGAAAATGATTAATTATGAGAAATGATATTTTATTTTTGGAAAATACATATTCGTTTGATGGAGAGATGTGGAAGGTGGAGATTCGATGTTTGGGGGAGAGAGATCCGGAAGGTGGAGTTTTGACATATGGTGGAGAGATCCAAATTTTGAGGATCGATGATTGTTGAAAATTGGATTTGTAATGTAGATTTTGAGTTGTTGGAAATTTTTGGGAAATATGACATTATTATAATTTTTGGGAAAATACTATTTGTTATATGAATTTTTTTTTTTATGGGAAATTTTGGGATTTAATAGTTTATGAAAAAAAAAAAAAATTATTATTGAAATCTAGATTTGTTATAATGAGGTAGGAATTATTTGAGCGGGGATATATTATTAGTGTGATAATTTGGCTTTAATTTTTAGTTGATTTGTGATAGAATTTTGGGAATGTAGATCCGGATTTAGATATTGGAAGGAATTATTTTGTTGTAATCGGAAAATGAAAAATATATATATTATGTATTATGAAATCTGGATGGTATGTGGAGGAAGCGGAAGCGATGGTGGAACAAGTGAGAAAATTCCGGCTGAGGCATTTGGCGGATTCAGATGGAGGAGACATCAGGAGGTGACAGTGTGACAGCTGATGACGTGGCATAATGGATGCACAAAACTAAATTTTCGGGGGAGTGTTGTTTTTGAAGATTTAGTTTCGTGCGTACATGAAATTTGGTGCGCACGCGACGTTTCGTGCGTATACATCTACGTGATATACTGTGGTGGTTCGAAAGGATTTATGGATTGGGGGGTAATTGTACGAATGAATTTAAAGTGACGTAAATTACAAAATTGAGTGACGCGAAGAAGCGTACGAATAATACGGAAAACAAAAGTGAAATGGACGGCGGATCGCGAAACGATCCGATGTATGATATTCGAAGTATGTAAAATCGTAAAATGGTACGTCGCACGTACGAAACATAATGCGACAGATGAAATTTATTACATGGGACGCCGCCGGTACGGAGCGTCGTATTTGACAGGTGTACTTTAAGTTGTCGCTTATTGCGACATGCATTAATCGAAAATGACGTGTACCTTAAATGCGACAAGGCGCATTTATGACGAAGTACGTGATTTCGGTACGAACAGGATTTGGATCGTACGAATTGATTTCGGCAAATTGTTCGAGGTACACGTGGAGTGCGGACGACGTCCGCCGATATTTTTAAGGGACCACATTGTTCTTATGACACATTATCTAGTGGACCGTACATATGCGATGTCGGTTCACTACGTGGACTCATTGACAAGTGACTAAGCAAGTTGTCACTTATGACGCGGATTTTTGGATGCGTCGGTGTAAATATTTGAAGCATCAATGTTTTGTCTTATTTGAATTAATGATTTAGTGTTGATTAAAATAGTTATATTTTACGTGATTAATGAGGATATCGACACTTTAATTTATGTGTCCTATTTGCAGACAAGTGTACGCTTACGATTGCTTGACTTTCAGGTGTACGCTTACGATTAGTTTGATTTAATGACAGTTACGTAATTTACGTTGGTTATTTTGACACTTAGTGATTTGTTAACAGCTCACAAGTGTATATATAGATTTGAGCTTCATTAGAATAAATAATCAATGCTGGTTAGTAAAGTGGGGACCGAAGATGTAGACTTTTAGGGTTGCCGATTAGGTCATGCATTTGGGTAAATGTGTTTATTGGTATACTTTTCTTTATTTAATGTTTATGTGAGATTGCACTCTTTTGTTATTATTTATTTATGTTGTTTTATATATGTTTGATATGCATTGTTTATGCATTTGTCCTAGGGTTTGTTTATGTCGATTATTCCATCAAACCTTAGATGTTGTCATAGGGTTTATTTATGTTGATTATTCCATGAAACCCTAAATGTTGTTTGTTGCGTCTGTGTACGCATATGGAGGATGCATTTCATATGATTGTTCGTCGACCTATTTTTGCTTAGCTTCTTGCATGATAGTTTGGGTCGCTTCTGCGGTCTATTTTATACCAAAGAACAACAATTCGCTTCACGCAACAAATATCAATCAGCAAGGCAGAACCACAACCATGGTTCGGACAACAGCTGCAAGATGTGCTCTTATTTCGATAACACCGGTTGCAGCAATTCATTGCTGATTGCAGGAAAGTGGAGTTTGACAAAATAAATGGAACGTGTATCGGTAAGTGCTACGAAAGCAACTAAAATTGACGTCGCAAAATCACGTATTGCGGTTGCTGCAAAGGCCGAAACTTTTGCGGCAGCAATTTTCTCAGATTCATCCATCTCATTCAATGTTCATTGAAGTTGATGCAGCATTACATCAGTATTTCACATGAATGATATTAACTCAAATGAGAATAGCTTAGAGGATGCAATCGGGAGGAGATGCTTGACACAGGTGCTACATCAAACAAACATCAGAATCATCCTGAATTTAGAATATACTCGTACTTTTCAACGAATACTATGACTTTTTTTTCGGTGCATACTATTAGCGTTTCCGCACTAAACCATTTAAATAGTGTATTATACATATAACGTTCGCAGTAAATCAAACTTTTAGTTTAAATTTTCCGATGGCCCCTGATCAAGCTCCACCAATAAGATCTGTCCAAGCTTAGTTTTAGTGTGCGAAACTGCAACAAAGTACGGAGATGATATACAAGGTTTCACCAATAATATACGCGCATTCGACGTATACGCATATAAATTTATGTTAACTGGTAAATGTCACGTGACAGGGCTACAAGAAGCGACACGGATTGAAACAAACCGTGTGCGCGAAGCATGTAGAAATTGAAATCGTCTGATCACATCGAACGGCTCTCAGCGAGCGCCTCACGGTAGCGCAGACCAATAAGCGTCAGGAAATCCAAAGCAAAAACAGGAATTCCAAAACTCGTTATCTTGAGAACCACGCAAAC
This sequence comes from Zygnema cylindricum, assembly GCA_037447655.1. NCBI lineage: Eukaryota > Viridiplantae > Streptophyta > Zygnematophyceae > Zygnematales > Zygnemataceae > Zygnema > Zygnema cylindricum. Next base: position 22,222 of record JBBHKE010000652.1, on the reverse strand, counting down.
AACTCAAGTTAGGTTATAAATAGGAATTCTAAAATTCGATATCTCAACTTCCGCTGCTCGACTCTTTCGCAAAGAAAGCTGACACCACCCACCACTAATCAAGCAATTCCAAAACTCGTCATTTAAACGTTCTCTCTCCTCCTTCCCCTCTTCTCAATTTCCATCTTCCCGCTCAACAGGCAACATTACAAAAAAACAATGGCAGCCAACTGTATCACAATGGAAACTCTCTCACTCTCTTCCCCTCACCCAGGAAGACACAGAGGTTCTCCTTCTCGCATCCATGGCCGTGTGAACAAGTGAGAAAGTGAAAGGGGCAAATATTATCCTAGAGGCTATACATAGGCTATTAATTTTGTGGGTTAATGGAAACCACATAATTTCAAACTCTTACGCGTTTCTAATCATGTACCGTGGTATTGTTATGTGACGTTTGAAGGAGTATATTGAGGCGTAGTGAGAGAGAGGTTTTCATCAATTGAGTGAGAGTTTATCCTCCTTGAAGATTATGAAGGAGTTTAAGGAGTTAAGGGAGTTTGATAGCTTTGTGGTGTTTCTTGAGGAGTTAGAGGAGGTTAGTGAATATGATCTTTTATATGACTAAGAGGAGTTAGAAGTGAGATTGTTTTGAGGGTGTGAGGAAATTATGTAAGAATAGTTATCCATGGAATATATTGGCTTTCGTGGGATTATCTTTCTCTAGTGTGTGTTTTATGTTTAATGCTTCCGCTTGCATTTGCACTCAGTGTTTTATTATTTGATCCTATCAACTACTAAATCCTTTAATATCAATGAAGCAAATGCGGGGGGGATCCCTTTTAGAGAAGGAATAAACGTTTGGAAACTGCTGATGTTGCTGCCACAATAGTGTTGTCTTTTTGGAAAGCTTTTAGTCTCAGAGCAGCGCAGCAGCGCAGCAACTATACAGACAGCAGCGCAGCTGCTATACGGAAGCGCACCCCAGCTGCTATACAGCAGAGCTGCGCAGCAGCGCAGCAGCAGAGCAGCGCAGCAGCGAAGCTGCGACACAGACAGGACAAACGCAGCTGCGGTTACTTTGGATAAGATCCGTACGGACAACGCAGCTGCTACTATCTTGGATATGATTCGGTGCAGGACACCGCAGCCGCGGGTGATGTAAATGTGATCCGGTACGGGACAACGCAGCTGCAATTGATATGAATCTAGTCAACGGACGAGATTCATAAGAGTATCACAAGTGACTTAGCCGACAAGTATTTGTACAATCACTTAATATAGATTCTGAGTAATATTGACTGTATGATGATAGATTGGGTTGGCACGACCAAGGACACGTAGATCTCAGTAGGTGGGTTGATTTTGGACGTACCTCTCAGGTAGACTGTTATCGGCGGTAGAACACCGAAAGTATAAGACTTAGGACTTAGAGCATTTTTATGTATCCAGACCTCCAAGTAGTAAAACTGCAGACAGTTTTTGGGAAACTTCTGAGTATTATATCTTGAGTGTTGTTGAGTCAATTGTGCTGAAACTTTGGGAGTTGTCAGTGTTTATGCTACTGTATACTTTGATAGAGTTTTGTGAGGTTTGGATGCTTCTATAAGAATTGGTGAGCACTTAAGAACAGCCGGTTGGTAGGATTCTTGATAGCTTCTGAGAGTGTATCATGTCTACTTCTACTACTACTGCTGCTCCTCCACCTGCACCAGTGGTTGTAGAACAACAGGTTATGGGTCTGTCATCAAGAATTCCTATCTTTTCCGGGTATAAGTATGTTTACTGGGCGGATATGGTGGAGACACATTTTGAAAATGTCAATCTTTTGGATATATTGGATGGTTCTTCGGATGAATCTGATCCGTCATGGTCTAAGAAAAATACGCAGGCTCGTTCTATTTTGAAATTTTGTATATCTGAAAACTTAGCTATGTCTCGGATAAAAATGAAAAAAGCAATTGATATCTGGAAATCCATTAAAAGTGATTATGAAAAGGCTAATGTTCAGGAAGAACTTCTATTGGCTGGAAAAATTTGGGACTATAAGTACACTGGCGGTACAATGGCTGAATATTCTAACAAATTTCGTATTCTTATAGATGCACATGCTTATGCCGGTGGGGTGTTTCCTCAGTTTCAACAAGCAACATTGCTCTGCGGGGTCTCCCTCGTAGTATGAAAGAAGCATTTGACATGCTGAAACAGAAAGATAAAGCTAGCTAGACTTTACAGTTAGCCATCAATATTTTACTAGAGGAGGAAGCTTTATCTAACATTCTCAATGTTGAGCAGGTAGAGGCTTTTAATTCAGACTTTGGGAAGAAAGGTCAATTTAATCAGCAACGTAATCAGTTTACCCAGTTCAGACAGTTTAATCAGGGTGGAAATAGACAATCAAACAATGCATGTTTTTATTGTAGTGAGAGAGGTTATAGATACAAATTCTGTCCTAAACTTAAACAAGCTAACGATACCGGTTTATACAGGCCGGGATAGCAACAAAGTCAGTTTTACAAAAGCTTCACGAGGCCTACACCTCGTGGAAATGCACTGTTTTCAGCTTCTTCATCACTCCAAGACGAGACTCTGACGTTTTCTGAGGAGGACGACACGGATCTATTCGCTATGGCGGCAGCAATGGAAGGCGCAAAGGACCATGGATGGATTATGGATACAGGAGCGTCAGCCCATATGTGTAGGAACAAGGCCATCTTCAAAAATCTGAAAGCAACGCCGTAGAAAAATATTTATTATGCTTGTGGAATGAGTGTCCAAACTCGTGCAATGGGTGATGTGTCCTTGCTAGTTAATGTGGATGGAAAAGCAATTGAAAGGACTCTTCACAATGTCTTATTTGTGCCTGACTTTAAGAAAAATCTGTTTTCTACGTCGTTGGTAGAGAGTAAAGGCTTTGAGGTTAGTTTGAAAAACGGTCGGCAGGTTGTTAGCAAAAACGGCAAGGTTGCAGTTTTAGGTACTAGAGAAAGTAGCAAGATGTATCGCATGGATATGGCTAATACAAAGGAAAATGATGTTTTGTACTCCGGTGTTTTACATTCAGATGAGTTGTGGCATAAAAGATTAGGCCATGTAAACTATAATAGTCTGAAGAAAATGGTCATTGCTAGAAAAATAGAGGGTGTATCACTCACAGATGAGCCGGTCAAAACTTGTGATATTTGCGCTTTAGGCAAAATCCACGGATTACCATTTCCTAAGGAGTCTGAGCATCGGTCAACGAAACTGCTGCAACAAATTCATTCGGATGTTTTTGGTCCTGCGAAGGTTCCATCTGCCGGGGGGATGAAATACATGGTCACCTTCACAGATGATTTCTCCAGGTTTACAAAAGTTTACTTCATGAAGGAGAAGGGTGAAGTGTTTGGTCACTTTAAACGCTATAAAGCATGGGTTGAAAAACTTCATAATTTACCTATTTTGCAGCTCAGATCGGACAATGGTGGTGAATATACATCGAAAGAATCTGAAACCTTTTTACTCGAATAAGGTGTCAGTCATTTATTAACTGTTCCATATTCACCGGAACAAAATGGGGTGTCCGAAATACTAAATAGAACTCTCACAGAGAGCTCCAGGTCAATGCTCGCAGATAAGAATGTGGATCCGAAATTCTGGGCTGAGGCTCTTAATTGTGCGGTTTATATTAAAAATAGGATAGGATCTAGATCGGTAGACACTACTCCTTATGAGATTTGGACAGGTATCAAACCAGATGTTAGCCATTTTAAAGTCTTGGTAGTCAATGCTTTATATTGGATACGTCCACAGATAGATGGAAAATGGAACCAAAGGGACTACCGGGTATTTTGTTAGGATATGACGATCACTCAAAAGGTTATCAAGTCTTTGTGTTTCAGAGGCAAAAAATAATTGTAGCACGAAATATAATTGTAAAGGATGAGCTTGTCTCCGTAGATTTATTTAAAATGACAGAGCAGCAAAAGCAGCAAAAGGTACAGGAATATGTCATTTTTGATTGCATGCAAGAAATTGTCCCGCAGATGCATCATTCTCCGGTTGTGACTCCGGAGTCCGCCTCTCTCCAGGTTCCTCCACAAGTTCAGTTCCAACCGGACAACCTGCGGTCAATACACACGGATCGCAACCAGCGCAATCAGCGCAATGCGCGCCATCCGACGATCTCCGCCTCAGAATTTCCAGGGGGAAGGAGTTCCAGCAGTCGCCTGCAAGGAAGTTCTCACTTTGCCTACTCGGCAACCTCAAGGGAGCCTTTCACCATTCAAGAGGCCTTCTCATCACCAGAACGGAATCACTGGATCGACGCAGCAAACGACGAAATGAAGTCCATCATGGAGGCTCAAACATGAGAGCTTGTGGACCTTCCTCCGGATCGAAAAGCAATCGGCAGCAAATGGGTATTCAAGGTGACGTTAAATCCCAATAACACCATTGAACATTATAAGGCCAGACTTGTGGCAAAAGGGTATAATAAAAAGGAAGGAATCGATTTTGAATAAACATTTTCTCCAGTTGTAAGATTTCCGACAGTTAGGATTTTGCTGTCCCTAGCTACTATAGAAGATATGGAAATACATCAAATGGATGAAAATACAGCCTTTTTGCATAGAGAACTAGAAGAGACCATTTACATACAGCTTCCTGAAAAGTATGCAGAACCAGGAAAAGAGCACTTAGTATGCAAGTTGCTAAAATCTCTGTACGGCCTAAAACAAGCCCCCAGACAGTGGAATTTTAAGCTTGATGAATTCTTGACAAGCCTAGGATTTCACAGGATAAGTTCTGATCACTCTGTCTACGTTCTGAAAGGTGAAAATGGGATAGTGTATATAGTGGTGTATGTAGATGATTTACTATTAATTAGCAAATCAATGGCTAAAATTAACAAAATCAAAACTGCTTAAACTCACGGTTCGAGATGAAAGACCTCGGTGAGGCAAAATATATTTTGGGTATCCAGGTAGAGAGGGACAAGAATAAGAAAGTAATTAAATTGACTCAAAAAGAGGCTATTGGAAACATGTTAGATGAGTACGGAATGCGGGGGGCAAAAGGATGTTTAACTCCAATGGAGTTTCGGCAGAAGTTAGAGGGAGAAGAGACAAAACCATGTGTCATTGTTAGCGAGTATTTAGAATCTGGGGAGAATAATCCTATGACAATAATACCTTATAGACAGATAGTGGGAAGCTTAATATACTTCATGAACTGTACGCGTCCTGACATTGCTGCTGCAGTCGGGGTACTCAGTAGGAGTCTAGAAAATCTGAGAAAATCTGATCTTGATGCAGCAAAGAGAGTTTTAAGATATTTGGCAGGAACTAAAGATCTCAAACTCACCTTAGACGGAGGAGAAGTCAAGCTGCAAACATGGAGTGATGCAAGCTATGGCGACATGCCAAGCCGGAAATCCACCACGGGATTTGTTCTACAAATTGGGAACGGTACTTGCTTTTGGAGCAGCAAACTTCAAAAGGTTACAGCACAGTCGACAATGGAGTCAAAATATATGGCAGCAAGCTCGGCCCTCAAAGAACTCTTATGGGTAAAATCCATGTTAGAAGAACTAGGATACATCGAAGCTGGTCCACAGGTGATCTGGTGTGATAACCAGGCTGCCATTGCCATTGCTCTAACGCGAGTCATCACTTCAAAAGCAAGCACATGGATGTACGATTACACTTTGTAAGAGAAAAGGTGTACTCTAGAGTGTTTTAATTATGTTATTTGCCAGATGCAAAAATGATTGCTGATATGCTCACTAAAGCTCTTCCTGCTCCTAAGCTGAAGTATTGTAGGGACGTAGTGGGATTAAGTGAATAGTTGAAATGCTGCACTGCTATACTGCCACTCTGCGATGAATCCACCATTGTGAGGTAGTGGGACTGGGTGACTTGCTAATTGCTATACTGCTATGCTGCGATACTGCGCTAGTTTATCACCACAGCTGCGCTGGTATACTGAGTCTAAAGCTTTAGCGGAGTGTTGTCTTTTGTAGAAACTAATGGTTTTATAAAGTATTTTCTAGGTCTGAATAGAAATAAAGAAGCCGAGGCAGTCTACCTCTAACTTCTCTCTCCAACTCTCAAACTTGTCGCAGTCACTGAGAAATTGGAGAGGAAGCTAGAGCCATGGCTACCTAGGCTATCCTGAGGTTTACAAGAAATTTATACTAGTTAAGGGATTATTTACTAAAAGGTATATGCCGGCCACAGGATTTGATCCTGGTACCTGCCGGCCGGCAACCAGGAATAGCCGGTAGCCTTAGCCGTTAAGTCGATATTCATAGATCTGGTAATGTATAAGTACGGAATACGGTACATGCACAAAATCAATACCGCGCATTTATTCCGTAAGTGAAACGAATACCGCGCATGTATTTATTACGGCTACGATTAAATTAGATTCTAATCGGACGGTCGGAATTAGCGTCGAGATCGCGGAAGACGATTTCGGCGGTTTGTGGCCATCGCCACATCGGATGACGCGTGGCGCAATTACATTGGATCGTGGAATCTCCGGAGATCATGACACCGAATCCGAATATGACATGTGTCGACATTTGGGCCATGTCGTACAATGTTCGTACATAAAGTACACCGGCAATTGTACTTTTGCGTACGGAACTTTATTCTGATTAGTTCCGTACATCAGTAGATATAGTCTGTGAGAGAGATAGGACTTAGAAAAATTAGGAGATAGGACCCTCTCTCCCAGAGAGCTTCTGTACAAAAGGTCAACTTTGACCCTCCATAACTTACTGCTCAGGGGAGCAAATTCAGAGATTATTTTTGCTATTGACTCAGGGGAGTCTTGCCTTCACAGAGGTGCAGGTGGTCAGAGTTTTTGTCTGCCAGGGTGGTAGTTTTTTTTGCTGAAACACAAAGGGGTCAGGATTATCCTAGAGGCTTCTTGGAAGCTGTCCACTCTGAGGACTTATGGAGGTCTCAGAGTTTCAGGTTATGGGCCCACCCTCTAGGTACCAATCTTTAATGGAACTGGATTCATATACTGGGAAAGTATGATGATAGGAGCTCTATGCGAAAAAAGGTTTTGGGGGATAGTGAGTGGACGGTTGGGACGTCCATCAAGTCTTGGAATTCCTCCAGGGTTTGGAGGAAGCAGATTCACCAGGAAAGAGGATCCACCTTCAACGGAGGAAACAAAAGAAGGAGAGGTGGTGGACAAAGGAAAGGAGAAGGAGACGACCACACCAATAGCAACTGGTTCGGCATTCATGTCACCTATTCCGAGGAACGAGGAGAATGATACTGAAACCTGGGACTTCAACAATATGGCGGCAAAGCACTTCATCCTACGCCATCTCACTCAAGGACTTGCATGTCCTCATTTGCAGGTAGAAAGGGCATCCGATCTTTGGATGGCTCTCATAGAGATGTACCGAAGTGGTACGATTCAGCAACAACAGTTGGCTGATCAGAAAGTTAAGGAGTATGTATACAAAGGGGGAAATATGTTGGATTTTTGCAATGAGCTTGCTACACTCTTCATGGAGCTAGAGAGTGCGGGAAAAGATTTTAGTGAAAAAGAAAAGGTTAACTGTTTACTGATGAAGTTACCTGATGAGTTCGTGAACATAGTTTACCGTGTGCAGGACTTGCCTGACTCAAGGTGGATATGGAACTCAGTGGTAAGGATGATTCTCGTTTGAGAGAATATAATTGAGATCCGAAGGGGAGGAAAGAGTGGCCAAGCCTTGGCAATAGCGACTGATTGGAGGAACAAGGATTCCTGAAAACCGGTCGAAAACTATTGGGGTAGGGAGCAGAAAAAACAGGCCGACGCGTTCGAACCTAGGGCTCCCAAAGGTTTATGTCATTTTTGTAAGAAACCGGGGCACTATATGGCAGAGTGCACTAAGCTAACCGAGCTTCGGTTAAAGGAGGGGCAGATCGGTGGTACCCTGAGAGGAAAGAAAAAGGCCCTTGTCACAGAGGTACTTGAGGCGGAATCCGAGGACGAGGACGATGAGCTCCTTTTGATTGAGGAGTTGGAGGCGAAAAATGAGGTCGAAATTCCACGAATGCAGAAATGTGCTTACGGTGGATTGAAAGGTGAAGCACGCTAGATTGTAGATTCAGGTGCCTCCATACACATGTGTAAGGATAGACACCTGTTCACTAAGATAAAAAAGATTACCAACGTAGGGATAGAGTACGGAGATGGGAGGATAGTCACCACTACTCTTGTGGGATCAGTAGATTTGAAAGTGTTAGTAGAATGAAAGACATCCATATTAACATTCTCCGATGTATTGTTTATTCCAGAGCTGAACAAAAATCTTATCTCTACATCTCTATAAGATGATAAGGGTTTTTTCACTAGCATTAGGGAAGGAGTCTTTACTGCTAGTTTTGAGGAGGATGTCTATTTCATTGCTGAGAAAGGTAGACATGGGATGTTTAGGCTGATCTTAAGTAATGAAAAGAAGAAATTTTATTATACTGGTGTTCATGATATTATGATGTGGCATAAGAGGCTTGGGCATGTGAATCTAGATAAGTTAAGAGAGATGAAAAAGATGGGAGTGGTGGAAGGGATTCAGTTCAGTGAGAATGATGATATTAGTGATTGTAGTGGATGTGCTCAAGGTAAATCACACAGATTACCCTTTCCTAAAACAGCCACCTATAAGGGAGAAAAAATTCTAGATCTAGTACACACAGATATTTGGGGACCGGCTAAAGTGCCCTCACCGGGTGGGAAGAGATTTATGATGACTATCACTGATGATTGGTCTCGGTATTCCCGAGTGTATTTTTTGAAAAACAAGTCCGAAGCTCAAGATTGTTTTAGACAATATAAAGCATGGAGCGAAAAACTCCATGAAACTCCAATCAAGAGAATAAGGAGTGACAATGGTGGAGAGTATACTTCTAACCAGTTTGAGGATTTTTTGAGGGAAGATGGGGTCCAACACCAAAAGACAGTTCCAGAAAACCCGGAACAGAATGGGGTAGCTGAAAGGTTAAATAGAACACTAAGTGATAGTGCTAGAAGTATGTTGTCAGATAAGAAGATAGGAAAAAGATTTTGGGCAGAAGCAATGAACTGTGCTAATTACCTCAAAAATATAGTTCTTACTTCAGCTATAAAAGATCAAACACCTTATGAGAGATGGACAGGCCGGAAACCAGACATATCTCACTTAAAGGTTTTCGGCAGTCAAGTATTCAGTCTAGATACAGATCGGTCTAATAGGAAGCTAGATCCTAAAGGAAAACCGGGATACTTATTAGGATATGATGAGGATGTTAAAGGATATAGAGTTTATGATCTAAAAAGTGAAGATATAATCTTAGTAAAGCATCTAGTAGTAATGGATGAAGGAAAGTTTGTGGATCCCTTCAAATATACAAAGTTAGTAAAAATCAGATTTGAGTCATAAAATTCCGATGACTTTGAGCTTCCTAGCTATCCATGTTTTAGAGAAGATGACATTCTTGCAGGTACAAATCAGACCGAAAAGGACTCGGCAGTGGAAACTCCAGTGACAACTCTATCCGAAGCGGAAGACGTGGTGGAAATTGATTCGGAATCAAGGGATTGGGGAAAAGCCGAGTTTGTTCGAAAGAATCCACGAGAACCATCTATTCCGGCATCAGATTTTGAGGGGGGAAGGAGAAGTAGCAAAAGACTGCAAGAAAAACAGGTTAATAACAAGGTAACAAAACTATCTCATCAAGATGAACCTCAGACTTATGGAGAGGCGATGACGTGTCCAGAAAGAAACCGGTGGAAGACAGCCATCAATGAGGAGATGGCTTCAATCATGGCAGCCGATACTTGGGAGTTGGTGGACTGTCCACCTAACCGAAAACCAATCGGTTGTAAGTGGGTTTTCAAACTAAAACTGAACCCAGATAACACAATCGAGCGCTACAAGGCCAGATTAGTGGCAAAGGGATTTACACAAAAGGAAGGAATTGACTACGAGGAAACCTTTGCCCCGGTGGTCAGATTTCCCTCCGTCCGCATACTTCTCAGTTTAGCAGCGGCGGAAGACATGGAAGTGCACCAGATAGACATCAAAACAGCCTTTTTGCATGGAGAATTGGAAGAGGAGATCTTCATGCGACAACCCGAAGGGTTTGTGGAAGAAGGAGAGGAGAGTAAGGTATGCCGGCTGATTAAATCTCTTTATGGTTTGAAACAGGGCCTCGACAATGGAAGAAGAAGCTTGATGAGTTTCTTACCGGTCTGGGATATATCCGGATCAGCTCAGATCACTCAATCTATGTTTTTGAAGATGAGGAAGGTATCATATTCATTGCAATTTATGTTGATGATTTGCTTGTTTTAAGTAAATCAATGGAAAAAAATAAAAACTGAAAACCGATCTTAAGGGGAGATTTGAAATGAAGGATATGGGAGAAGCAAAATATATTTTGGGAATTCAAGTAGAAAGAGATCGAAAAACAAAGATTATAAGATTGACTCAAAAGGAAGCAATAGGGAACATGCTTGAAAACTTTCAGATGGATAAAGCTAATCGTTGTACAACTCCAGTGGAGTTAAAGAAGGGAAGTGAGGGGAGTGAGGAAGAATGAGTCATAGTCTTAGACGAGGAATTATCTCCTGAAGAACAAAAGTTCATGCAGACTATTCCTTACACGCAAGTAGTGGGAAGCCTAATCTATTTTATGAATTGTACCCGACCGAATTTAGCTGCAGCTGTAGCAGTGCTAAGTAGAAGTCTAAATGCTCCAACTAAGAGGGATTGGGAGGCAGCTAAGAGAGTCCTTAGATATTTGATAGGAACTAGGGATCTATGGTTGCATTTGAGTGGGGAGAATACTGACATCGCTACTTGGAGTGATGCCAGTTATGGAGATGCTCCGATGAGGATATGTACTTCTGGATATGTATTATATGTGGGTGATGGGGCTTGCTGTTGGAGTAGCAAACAACAAAAGGTTATTGCTCAGTCCACCATGGAGGCTATGTATATGGCATCTTGCTCTGTTGTAAAAGAATTGATGTGGGTGAAATCTTTGCTTGGTGAGCTCGATCACCTTAAGAGTGGTCTGCAGAAAATATTTTGTGATAATCAGGCAGCAATCGCAATTTCTGCCAATCCTAAACATCATTTTAAAGACAAACACATGGACATTAGACTCAGCTTTGTTAGAGAGAAAGTAGAAAAAAAAAATCAGTTTAGATTACCGACCAGATAGCGAGATGGTAGCAGATATGATGACCAAACTTGTGCCTTCCCCTAAGCTAATTTTCTGCAGAGAGAAGGGTGGTCTAAAATTAAAGAGTGACTAGTAAATAAGGGGAGTGTATAAATTAATGGTTCTTTTTTAAGTATTTTCTAGGCATAAATTAAAATACACAAAGAAGTCAAGGCAGTCTATCTCTAACTTCTTTCTCCAACTCCCACACTTGTCGCAGTCACTGAGAAAATCGAGAGGAAGCTAGAGCCATGGCTACCTTGGCTATCCTGAGGTTTACGGGAATTTTATCTCAAGGTTTATTTATTTAATTAAAAGATATTGCCGGCGGCAGGATTTGATCCTTGACCTACCGGCCGGCAGACTGCCTGTAGCCGTTAGCCTTAGCCGTTAAGTCTAGAAGTAGTGTTACGTATTATATGGTTTGATAATTAATTAAACATTAATACGTAGGATAAATCATTTAACTATAATTGTTTACGGGATACATAGAACCGGTAGTGTAAAAGTACGATTTGCGGTACAGATAAGAAATCAATACCGCGCATTGATTTCGTAAGCGAAACAAATACCGCGCATGTATTTATTACGGCTACGATCAAATGTGAATTTAATCGGATGGCCGGAATAAACGTCGAGATCGCGGAAGAAGAATTCTGCGGTTTGTGGACATCGCCACATTGGATGACACGTGGCAAAATTACATTGGATCGTGGTATCTTCGGAGATTACGGCACCGAATCCGGATATGACATGTGTCGACATTAAGGCCATGTTGTACAATTTCCGTACATAAAGTACACCGGCGACTGTACTTTTGTGTACGGTGGAGAAATCTGATTGGCTCCGTACATCGGTAGATAGAGTCTGTGAGAGAGATAGGACTTAGAAAAAATTAGGAGATAGGATCCTCACTCCCAGAGAGCTTTTGTACAAAAGGTCAACTTTGACCCTCCATAACTTACTGCTCAGGGGAGCAAATTCACAAATTCTTTTTGCTATCGACTCAGGGGAGTCTTACCTTCACAAGGTTGCAAGTTGTCACAGTTTTTGTCTACCAGGGTGGTAGTTGTTCTTGCTGAAACACAAAGGGGTCAAGATTATCCTAGAGGCTTCTTGGAAGCTGTCTACTCTAAGGACTTATGGAGGTCTCAGAGTTTCATCTTTTTGGAAAGCTTTCAGTCTCAGAGTAGCGCAGCAACTATACAGACAGCAGCGCAGCTGCTATACGGAAGCGCACCGCAGCTGCTATACAGCAAAGCTGCGCAGCAGCTCAGCAGCAGAGCAGCGCAGCAGCGAAGCTGCGACACAGACAGGACAAACGCAGTTGCGGTTACTTTGGATAAGATCCGTACGGACAACGCAGCTGCTACTATCTTGGATATGATTCGGTGCAGGACACCGCAGCCGCGGGTGATGTATGTTGAAATAAGTAATTTATAATATATTTTCTAGGTCTAAATTTATTAGAAAAGAAAAAGTAGGCAACCTGCCTCTATCTCTTCTCTCTCTCTCACCCCCCATACTTGTTGTAGTCACTGAAGGAGAGAGAGAGAGAGAGCAATGGAGCCATGGCTACCTCAACTCCATAGGAAGGACTAAAGAGTGGCTTAAGCCACTCTCAACAAAAGGTTGAGTCCGGAAGGACTCGAACCCCCGACCGGTAGAGCGCGGCGTAGCCGTTAGCTCTAACCAGTCTCTCGTAGAAGTTCGTTAGGAGATATAGGGTTTCATTAGTATTTAAACTATTGTAATATACTAGATTCATTTAACTGAAACCCTCAACGCCACACATAGATACAGTTCTACGAAATACGAAGTACTGTACTTGTTTGAAACGGATATTGCGCATTTTAGTTCGACATCGAAACAAATGCCGCGCAAGTATTTATTACGGCTAAGATTGCGTTTCGCATAAAATCCAACGGCGCACATCATCGCCGAAATCCCGGAGTGGTCACTTTGGCATTTTGCTACGTGGCATGACCTGGAGCCACGTGGAGAGATGACATTCGGTCATAGGAATTCCGAGGAACGTACGGACGAGTGAAAAGCGGACACGCGTCCGCTTAATAGCCTTGTCGTACATAGGCCGTACAAAAGGTACATCGACAGTAGTACTTTTAGTGTACGATACAGTAATCTGATTGGTCCATACTTCAATAGATAGAAGTTATTAGAGAGAATCGGGACTTATAAAATTTTGGTAGGTAGTCACCTCTCCCTTTGAGAGTTTGTACAAATAGGCATTTTTACTGCCTCATAACTTATCGCCTAGTTGGCCGTTTTCAGTGATTCTTTTTGCTACGGACTCAGGGGAGTCCACGTTCCACACGGGTGCAGTCAAATTGTCAGTTTGCCTTCTTGGGCAGAAGTGGTCGTGGCTTAAAGTGGGTTAGATAAATACTATCTAGAGGCTTCCTGAATTCTATAGTCCAATGGAGGACACAGAATTGCAGGTTATGGGCCCACCCTCTAACGTGCCCACCTTCAATGGATCTGGGTTCATCTATTGGGAAGCCATGATGATGGGAGCTTTGTGTGAAAAACGATCCTGGGGTATCGTCAGTGGACAAGTGAAACGTCCACCTTCGGGAACTCCACCAGGATTTGGGGGAGTAAGGTTTTCTGCAACAACCGCTGCCTCAGCGGAGGAGGAAGATGATGGGGACAGCAGTGTGTCCGAAAAGGAGAAAGAGAAGGAGACACCCCTCACTCCTATTGCCACAGTATCGGGAGCGGCGACCGTGAAGACCGTGGAGAACGATACTCAAATGTGGGAGGATGTAAACATGGCTGCCAAGAACTTCATTCTGAGGCACCTCACTCAAGGTTTGGCCACTCCTCATCTTCACATTTACAAGGCCGAGGAGTTGTGGGAGAGTTTGGTGGAGATTTATAGAGCAGGAACTATTCAGGAGATCTTGTTGGCTGAGCAAAAGCTATTGAGTTACACTTACAAAGGAGGAAAGATGTTATATTACTGTAATGATCTTTCTTATTAGTATATGGAAATGGAAAGTGCCGGGTGGACAGGTACAATGAAAATGAAAGTTAACACCCTTATCATGAAATTACCAGATGAGTTCGAAAACATAGTGTACCGAGTACAAAGAATGCCTGATAGTTCATGGAAATGGAACACAGTAGTCAAGATGATACTTGTGCAGGAAAACACAATGGAGATTAGGAGAGGAGGAAAGAGCATTCAAGCTCTAGCAGCTGGAGGGGACCGATGGGGGAAGGACCCGAAGAAACCTTATAGAGGGGAAAGAGATCATTCTGGGGGACTTCGGCCCCCAAAGGGTCTTTGTCATTATTGCAAAAAGCCATGACACTTTATTGCAGATTGTGTCAAGCTATCAGAGCTGAGGCTCCAAGAGAACCATGGAGGGGGTGCTTCCGGAGGGAAGAAAAAGGCAGTTGTGGTTACAAAAGTGTCAGGAGAAACCGAGGATGAGTCCTCTGAGGAGGATGGAGAGCTTCTTCTTGACGAGAGTCTGGAGGAGAAGGAGATCCCTTGGAGGCAGAAGTGTGCCCTTGGAGCAATTCGGGAAGCTCCACAGGAAGGATGGATCATCGACTCAGGTGCATCCATGCATATGTGTCGTGATAAAGAACTCTTCACAAAGCTAAGAAAGATTCCTACTGTAGAGATAGAGTTTGGGGATGGGAGAGTGGTTACTACAAATCTAGTGGGATCAGTAGATCTGAAAGTCTAAGTGGAGGGTAAGACTTCTATACTTACATTCTCAGATATACTTTACATTCCTCAGCTGAGTAAAAATCTTGTCTCTACGTCTGTGTTAGATGACAAAGAGTTTGATACCTTCCCTAGAAAGGGAGTCTTTACAGCTAAGTATGGGGATGAAGTTTACTTCAGAGCAAATAAGGATAGCCAAGGAATGTTTAGGCTTAACTTGAGTAATGAAAAGAAGAATGCTTACTATGTTGGTGTTCCTAAGGTGATGATTTGGCATAAGCGGTTGGGGCATGTACATTTTGATAGGTTAAGGGAAATGAAAAAACTTGGGGTAGTAGATGGCATTGAGTTTGGGGATAATGAAATGATGGATGATTGTAGTGGTTGTGCTCAAGGTAAGGCTCACAGACTTCCCTTTCCCAAAGCCGCCACATATAGAGGTGAGAAAGTATTAGATTTAGTCCACACAGATATTTGGGGGCCTGCAAAAGTACCTTCGGTTGGAGGAAAGAGGTTTATGATGACAATAACTGATGACTGGTCTAGATACTCTAGAGTCTACTTTCTGAAAACAAAGTCTGAAGCATCAACTTACTTCAAAGAATATAAAGCTTGGAGTGAGAAGTTGCATGAAACCCCCATTAAAAGGATAAGGAGTGATAATGGGGGGGAATATACCTCTAACGAGTTTGAGGAATATTTGAGAGATGAGGGAGTGCAGCACCAGAAAACTGTACCATATAACCCAGAACAAAATGGGGTAGCTGAGAGGTTGAATAGAACACTAGGAGATAGTGCATGCAGTATGTTGGCAGACAAGAAAATAGGAAAAAGATTTTGGGCAGAGGCAATGAACTGTGCCAACTATATTAAGAATAGAGTCCTTACCTCAGCTGTAAATGGAGTGACACCTTATGAGAGATGGGTTGGAAGGAAACCAGATATCCACACCTTAAAGTATTTGGTAGCCAAGTTTACAGTCTTGACACGGATAGGAAAAACTGGAAACTAGATGCTAAGGGAAAACCTGGATACTTTGTGGGATATGATGAGGATGTTAAGGGATATAGAGTCTATGACTTAGCAAAGAAAGATATCATTCTGGTCAAACACTTAGTTGTCATGGATGAAGGGAAGTCATTTGACCCCTTCAAATATACAAAGAAGATAAGGATCAGATTTGAGTCCGAAAGTGATGAGAATTCGGTCGTTCCCGAAAGGGACATGAATGAAACCGTGATTACAGATTCAGGGGAGATCCAAGATACAGGAGACTCACCAGAAACCTCACATACTCCTATGGACTTCGAGGAGATAGAAGAAGCGGGACAAGAACCGGTTTCCATGGACAGGGGAGCCGATGAGACAGTGAGAAGAAATCCAAGACTTCCATCCATTCCAGCTTCGGAGTTCGAGAAAGCAAGGAGGAGCAGCAAAAGGATACATGAAAAACAAGCTGCCCATAAGGTAACTAAGCTATCTCATTAGATGAGCCTCAGTCTTACTTAGAGGCAGTGAATAGTCTAGAGAAAGAAAGATGGATTAGAGCCATAAATGATGAGATGGCTTCTATCATGGAAGCAAATACTTGGGAACTAGCAGATTGTCCTCCGACAGAAAAAACCTATTGGGTGTAAATGGGTATTTAAACTAAAACTGAACCTAGATAATACCATTGAAAGATATAAGGCTCGATTGGTAGCGAAGGGGTTCACCCAAAAGGAGGAGATTGACTATGAGGAGACCATTGCTCCAGTTGTTCGGTTCCCATCAGTAAGGATTCTCCTCACTCTGGTAGCAGCGGAAGACATGGAATTACATCAGATGGACATTAAGACTGCTTTCCTCAATGGTGAATTAGAGGAAGAAATCTTCATGAGACAACCCGAGGGGTTCGTGGAAGAAGGAGAAGAGAAGAAAGTCTGCGGGCTCATAAAGTCCTTATATGGACTAAAGTAGGCTCCACGACAATGGAATAAGAAACTAGATGAATTTCTTACCGGTCTGCGATATATCCTTGTCAGCTGTGACCATTCTATATATATGTTTGAAGATGAGAATGGTGTCATTTTTATTGCAATTTATGTGGATGATCTGCTTGTGTTGAGTAAATCCTTGGAAAAGATCAATAAGTTAAAAACAGATCTTAAAAGCAGATTTGATATGAAAGATTTAGGGGAGGCAAAATATATTTTGGGGATCCAAATGGAGAGAGATAGGGGGAAGAAGATTATCAGACTTACTCAGAAAGAAGCAATACGAAATATGCTTGAGAAATTCCAGATGGAAAATGCTAACAGTTGTACCACTCCCATGGGCTTGAAAAAAGTAAGTGATGGGAGTGTAGAAGGAGGAGTGATGATCTTAGATGATCAAATGAGTACAGAAGAGAGAGATTTTATGAAGACTATCCCTTATAGACACGTCGTAGGAAGTTTAATCTATTTTATGAATTGTACCAAGCTGGACATAGCGGCAGCTATTGGAGTACTCAGAAGGAGTCTTAATGATCCTAGGAAGAGGGATTGGGAGGCAACCAAAAGAGTCATGAGATATCTCGTAGGAACCAGAGAGTTGTGGTTGCACTTGGGAGGGGAGCACACTGACATCACTACTTAGAGTGATGCCAGTTATAGGGACGCACCTATGAGATGATGCACTTCTGGGTATGTGTTGTATGTTGGGGAAGGTGCATGCTGTTGGACCAGTAAGCAACAAAAGGTGGTTGCTCAGTCCACTATGGAGGCTGAATACATGGCCTCTTGTTCTGCTGTGAAAGAGTTGATGTGGATCAAGTCCTTGTTGCAAGAACTGGGGTATATCATTGAGGGAGTGTATGAAGTGTTTTGTGATAATCAAGCGGCCATAGCAATTGCAGCCAATCCAAAACATCATTTTAAGGCTAAACATATGGACATAAGATTAAGTTTTGTAAGAGAAAAAGGTGAGAATAAAATAGTGAATCTTGTATATAGATCTGATGAGGAAATGGTAGCGGACATGATGACCAAACTTGTGCCCTCACCAAAGTTAAAATACTGTAAGGAAAAATGTGGATTAAAAGAAAAATTAAAAATAGTCTAGAAAATAAGGGGAGTGTTGAAATAAGTAGTTTTTGTATTTTCTAGGTCTAAAATAAATTAGCGAAAACATATAAAGAAAATGTAGGCAGCCTGCCTCTATCTCTTCTCTCTCTCTCGCCCCCATACTTATTGTAGTGAATGAAGGAGAGAGAGAGAGAGCAATGGAGCCATGGCTGCCTCAGCTCCATAGGAAGGACTAAAGAGTGACTTTAAGTCACTCTCAACCAATGGTTGAGTCCGACAGGACTCAAACCCCCGACCGGCAGAGCGCGGCATAGCCGTTAGCTCTAACGAGTCTGTCGTAGAAGTTCATTAGGAGATATAGGGTTTCATTAATATTTTAACTATTGTGTAATGTAGAAATCATTAAACTAAAAACACTTTACAACACGCATAGATACAGTTTTACGAAATGCGAAGTACTGTACTAAATTGAAACGGATATTGCGCATTTTTGTTTCGACAGCGAAACAAATATTTCGCAAGTATTTATTAAAGCTCAGATTTATTTCGCATCAAATCCAATGGCACACATCATCTTCGAAATCCCGGAATGGTCACTTTGGCATTTAGTGACGTGGCATGACTTGGCACCACGTGGAGAGATGACATTCGGTCGCGCGATTTCGAGCAATGTACGGACGAGTGGAAAATAGACACACGTCCGCCTAATGGCCTTGTCGTATAGAGGCGGTACAGAAAGTACATCGGCAGTAGTACTTTCTGGTACTACACAGTATTCTGATTGGTTCGTAGGGGCAGTATATAGGGGTTGTGAGAAAGAACTAGGAAAAACTAGGACTTAGGAAAAATCAGGTAGATAGCCCTCTCTCTCTTTGAGAGTTTGTATAAATTGGTATCTTTGCCACCCTATAACTTATCGGTTGGTTGGCCGTTTTCAGTGATTCTTTTGCTACGGACTCAAGGGAGTTTAGGCTGCACAGTGGTGTAGTCAAATTGTCAGTTTGCCTTTTTGGGCAGCAGTGGTTGTGGCTTGAAGTGGGTTAGATAAATACTATCTAGAGGCTTCCTGTATTCTGTAGTCCAATGGAGGACACAGAATTGCAATGTAAATGTGATCCGGTACGGGACAACGCAGCTGCGATTGATATGAATCTAGTCAACGGACGAGATTCATAAGAGTATCACAAGTGACTTAGCAGACAAGTATTTGTACAATCACTTAATATAGATTCTGAGTAATATTGACTGTACGATGATAGATTGGGTTGGCACGATCAAGGACACGTAGATCTCATTAGGTGGGTTGATTTTGGACGTACCTCTCAGGTACACTGTTATCGGCGGTAGAACACCGAAAGTATAAGACTTAGGACTTAGAGCATTTTTATGTATCCAGACTTCCAAGTAGTAAAACTGCAAACAGTTTTTGGGAAACTTCTGAGTATTATATCTTGAGTGTTGTTGGGTCAATTGTGCTGAAACTTTGGGAGTTGTCAGTGTTTATGCTACTCTATATTCTGATAGAGTTTTGTGAGGTTTGGATGCTTGTATAAGAATTGGTGAGCACTTAAGAACAGCTGGTTGGTAGGATTCTTGATAGCTTCTGAGAGTGTATCATGTCTACTTCTACTACTACTGCTGCTCCTCCACCTGCACCGGTGGTTGTAGAACAACAAATAGAAGGTGCGGTAACCTATGTACACAATCGCCTTTTGAAGTAACCATTAATCACCTGAAAGGGATTGGACTTGTAAATGCCATGGGCGAAACTTTATTTGCTTCAAGTAGCAAATATCAATCGGCCAGACACAACTGCAAACCATGGTTCAGACAACAGCAACAAGAAAAGCGAGAAGTGCCGTCACTTCATTGCCGATTGCAACTGCTGTAAAAATTGAAACTTTTGCAGCAGCAATTTCCTCAGCGTCATCCAGCTCATTTGCGCTTTATATTGAAGTTGCAGCAGCATCATATCAGTATTTCACATGAGATTAAACTTAATGATGTCAACTTAGAGGATGTAATCCGGAGGCGATACGGAAGTAAGAGGCTACAGTAATCGAACATCATGAACATCATTCTCAATTCAGAGTCAATTCTGATTTCTGATTATGTTGCTGTGCTTTTCAGGGCAGTATTTTCACTTTTCTATTTTTAAGTGCATATTTTATGGGGCGCGTCTCACACTCAACCTGTTTAAATAGCTTAGCGTACATGTACGGGCGCGATAAATAAAACTTTTGATCTATTTTACGATAGCCTCGATTATGCCCTAAGAGTTGTCGCATACTTTTAGTGTACGAAATTACAAAAAGGTACGGAAATGCTACATGAGGTGTCTACATGTTACATGAATGCTACATGTTACACGCATATTCTACATGCGAAACCATATAGTATGCATACAGTACAATGTTAAGTTTGTTAACTGATATACCATTTTGACGTGCTTTCTCAGTTCACGAGGATGAAAAGGATCGGCGAGGTGTCATGTGACAATGCTACAAGAAGCGACACGGAATGTACCAAACCGTGTCGAAGCATCCAGAAATCGAAACTGTCCGAGCACATCAAACGACTCACAGCTTGCGCCTCGCGATACCGCGGACTTAAAGATGTCAAGGAATCCAAAGCGAAAAACAGGAATTCCATAACTCGTTATCTTTACAACCACGCAAACAACTCAAGTCAGGTTATGAAATGGAATTCTAAAACTCGATATCTCAACTTCCTCTGCTTAACTTTTTCACAAAGAAAGCTGACACCACCCACCACTAATCAAGCAATTCCAAAACTCGTCATTTCAACTTTCCTCTCTCCTCCTTCCCCTCTACCCAATTTCCATCTTCCCGCTCAACAGGCAATAGTACAAAAAAACAATGGCAGCCAACAATATCACAATGGAAACTCTCTCACTCTCTTCCCCTCACCGAAGAAGACACAAAGGTTCTCCTTCTCGCAGCCATGGCCGTGTGAAGAAATGTGCGGATGGACGGGGAGGAGACACGGCCATGGACGAGGGGCGTGGCGCCACTTGAGGCGTCTAGGAGGGGAGGGAGAGGATATGGCAGCAGGCGGAGAGCTGACAGAATGGCCGGTTAGAAAGGCTCTCACTAACGGCAAGGAGAAACGATGGACAGGAGAAAAAGGGCGTGACAGATGTCAAAGGTGTCGGGGTGGACATCATCGCCGTGGAGGTCGAGGGAGGTCTCTTTCTGGTACAAAGACAGTGAGGAAACTCGAAGACATCAATTTCAACAAAGAGGGAGGAAATAAAACCGAATCGATGGAGATTGCCGTCTCAAACCAACACGGACGACGTGACAGTCACCATCACGGACGTCACATGGGGAAAGGCACACGTTCCGGAGACGACAATGAGCATCACAAAATGCGCCGACATGCGAAGAGGGGAGATGCACACGTAAAGGGTGAGAATCGAGACAAGAGTCACGGGTGTGATAAGCGTCACATGCGGGTGGACGTGGTTGTAACTCCGAGACCTCCATAGGACCTCAGAGTAGGCAGCTCACACGAAGCCTCTATGATAACCCTGACCCCTTTGTGTTTCAGCAAGAATAACTGCCACCCTGGCAAACAAAAACTCAGACCACCTTCACCCTTGTAAAGTCAAGACTCCCCTGAGTCTATAGCAAAAAGAATCTCTGAATTTGCTCCCCTGAGCAGTAAGTTATGAAGGGTCAAAGTTGACCTTTTGTACAGAAGCTCTCTGGGAAAGAGGGTCCAATCTATCAAAATTTTCGAAGTCCTATCTCTCTCTAAACTCTATCTACTGAAGTAAAGCACCAATCATAATAGTGTATCGTACATAAGGTACAAGTGCCGATGTACTTTATGTACGGATATTGTACAACATGGCCAACAAGTCGGCACATGCCATTTTTGGATTCGTTCTTGGAATCCCAAGAGATGTCTTAATCCAATGTGATTTTGCCACGTGGCAATTCACGTGACGTCAACCGCAAACCGCCGAAAATCTATTCCACGATCTCGGCATGCTTCGTGGCCGTCCGATTAAGCCGGATTACAATCGTGACCGTCATAAATACTTCCGCAGTATTTGTTTCGCTTTCTAAACAAAATGCGCAGTATTTGTTTCGGATGTTTTGTACGCCGTACTTTACAAACTGTGTCTATGTTTAAAGATCCGTTAAATGAAATAGACTACGTGTTAACATTTAAATACCTATCAAACTATATATCTTCAAGCATGATGGCAAACTAAATGGCTAAGGCTACAGGCTAAGTTGACGGGCGGTAGGTACCAGCTTCAA
>JBBHKE010000651.1:92090-111706 GCA_037447655.1 Zygnema cylindricum | reverse complement strand
CGGGAGCCATGGTTTCTCTTATCTTCTTTTCCGGTGTCCAATTATGTGATGCCTTGTGGTATCGCGTGACGCTACCTCTAAAAGCCGCCAAAACGTCCACTGCAGGTTGGCGAACGCAATGGCGATCGTCCGATCAAATATATTTACATGGTTCGATTCGCGCCCGTACTCGATGTCGTAATGTGATCGCATGCCGTCGGTTTGCATGCGTCGCGTCGTCAGTTTTGCGTCTTTAAATGAATTAGCCTCACACCCATTATATGCAACGATTCCACAACGACTTAGCGGATAGGGCGGCAGGTAATTCTGAACTTTGCAAGACTTAGATTCAAATCCGAGTAGGTTCAACTTTTTGTTAAAGGGACCTCTCGTCCTCTGACTAAGCCTACTAGTTGTGGCTACCAAGAGGGCAACCATGGTTTCCTTCTCTCTTCGTCTCTATCTCTCTCCCTATCAAGAGTTTAAAGTAAAATGTGAATATCATTTTCAACACTCCCCTTAATTCTTAGTCAATTTTTAATATAAACCCACAATTCTCTTTGCAATAAACTAATTTGGGAGAAGGTACCGGTTTAGTCAACATGTCAACAATAGTTTCTTTATCTGATTTATGAACAAATTTAATAATTATGTTTTCAACCTTTTCACGAACAAAGGTTAATCTGACATCCATACCCTTAGCTTTAAAGTGTTGTTTTCGGTTAGCTGCAATAGAGATAGCAGCGTCATTGTCACTAAACACATTCTGAGTTCCCATTTTCATAAATTGAAGTTCCTCAAGAAGAGACTTTTACCACATCAGCTCTTTAGTTGTAGCACAAGAAGCTATGTACTCAACCTCCATGGTGGACTAAGCTACTACTTTGTGTTTTTTGCTACTCCAACAACATTCTCGAGATCTAATTTACAATACATATCCAGTTGTGCATCGCCTTAAAGGCACATCCCCATAAATGCCATATCTCCATGTAGTGATGTCAGTATGCTCCCCTCCCAAATGCTACCATAATTCCGTTGTGCCCACTAAATATCACCTCACCCTCCCTCCCAAATGCTACCATAATTCCTTTGTGCCCACTAAATATCACCTCACCCTTTTAACTGCCATCCAGTCTCTCTTTTTGGGTTCATTTAGACTCTTACTGATGAGGACTCTTACAGTTGCAGCGATATCCGGCCAGGTATGGCTAATAAAATAAATTAAATTGCCTACAATATGCCGACAAAGAATGTTTTCGATAAACCTTTTCTCTTCCTCATCCATTTTATCATCGATAATTATAATTCCGTTTCTTCACTCCCATCCGATATTTTCTTTAGATCCATGGGAGTAGTACATCCATTTGCCTCGTCCATTTGAAATTTCTCTAAAATATTTGTAATAACTTTTTCTGAGTAAGTCGGATTATTCTATTCCCTCTATCTCTCTCCATCTAAATTCTCAAAATTTATTTTGCCTCACCGAGGTCTTTCATAACAAACCTACTTCTAAGATCCTATTTTAGTTTGTTAATATTATCTAGGGACTTACTCAAGACCAACAAGTCATCCACATAAATAGCAATAAATGTCACTCAATTCTCATCCTCAAATATATGTATTGAGTGATCTGAACAAATTATGATACAACCAAATCCGAACTTTGTTCAATATAATATTCCACTGCCTCGGTGTCTGCTTAAATCTATAAAGCAACAAGCAACATTATCAGCTTGCGGACCTTGTTTTTTTCTCCACTTTCCACGAATCCCTTTGATTGTCCCATGTAAATTATATTTTCCAACTCTCCGTGCAAGAAAGCGGTTTTCATATCCATTTGGTGGATTTCCATGTCCTCTGCTGCAGTTAGACTTAAGAGAATTCTAACAGTGCAAAAGTTTCTTCATAATCTATGCCATCTTTTTGAGTGTAACCTATTTCAACCAACCTAGCTTTTTACCTCTCAATAGTATTATATGGATTTCACTTTAGTTTGAAAACCCACTTACACCCAATTGGTTTTTTATCAGGTAGACACTCAACCAGCTCCCATGTATTGGCATGGAAGCCATTTCCTCATTTATGACAGTTATCTATCGGCTTCTTTCTAGACTATTTTTGGCCTCCAAGTATGTCTGAGGCTCATCTGGATGGGACATCTTTTTTGTGAGCTTGTTATTCACCTGTCTTTCTTCAAGCCGTTTGTTACTTCTTCTTCCCTTTTCAAATCTAATGCCGGTATTGAAGGCATTCTCGGGTTTCTCTTAAGTGGATTTTCAACTCCCTTTTCTTCCATTTGTTACTTCTTTTTCCCTTTTCAAATCTAATGTCGGTATTGAAGGCATTCTCGGGTTTCTCTTAAGTGGATTTTCAACTCCCTTTTCTTCCATTTCCAATATTTCTTTCAGATCATCACCAGAATCCTCTTCAACTTGAGTAGTCATCTCGTGTGATGATCTTGTCTCCTCCTCCAGTACATCTCTAACCTCTTCCCTTTTTCCATCTTCTTTCTCACTTAGTTCTGAGTTAAAATCACAAAACTTGTGAACAGAAACGGAACGTCGAGAGAGACACGAGGAAGCTTAAGTTAAGACTTCTCGACGAGTTTGACCGTACAAGCATAAGAATCTCGACGCGTGGTTGTTCTAAGTAGCAAATTACCTAGAGAACTTCCCTGGCCTGTCTGAACGTGAAAAGGTTTATTACGCAGGAGGGTTACTTAAAGGAGCCGCAAGAGCTTGGTGGAGAGCAATGGTGGAAAACGACGAGGTACTCGCTGTTTGGACCATGTTCGTTAGTTCTCTTCGTGACTCTTGGCAACCTGTGAACACAGTGAAGGCTGCGAGGGATAGGATTTCGGTGTTGAAACAACGCACCTTTGTTTTGGAGTCCACGCAACGATTCTTGGAATACAAGGTCCAAATCCCAACGATAACGGAGGATGAAGCTGTTGATAGATACGTTAAAGGGCTCAAGGCGTCTATTTGGAGGGATGTGGAATAGGGGCTCGCACGGGAAACGACAGCTCCTAGTCTCTCGGCAATTATCTAGTTTGCGGAACGGACTGATTCGGTAGACTTCACTCTCCGTAGGTCCTACCATTTTGGATCAAAAAGCAGAGGAGGTCAAAGGGATGATGGTCCAACTCCCATGGAGCTTGGAGCGATGAAGGAGGAGAAAGACGTGTGAACACAATTAAGAAGAAAAAAAAGACCACCAAAGCCAAGACCAACGACCTGTCCCCCGAGGAGCTCCAACGGAGGAGGCAAAGCGGATTGTGTTTCTATTGCGGTTCTTCGGACCATATGGCCAGAGATTGCCCAAAACGGAAAGGTCCTAGAAAAGGCAAGCTTAATGTCATGAGGTTAGCTGGCGATGGGGGAGAACCATTGACCTTTCGAGGCAAGATTGGTGAAGGCGCAGTTAACTTCATGGTAAACTCTGGTGCGCCGGGGAACTTCATCAACGAGAAGACCGCAAAGAAGTTGAAGCTTCCTCTCATAGTTGTTCCAGATCACCAATCGGTTTAATTTGCCAATGGGATTTCTCTTTCGATCAACCATCGTACTCCACGATTACGTGTCGGAATGGGAAAATTTCAGTGGTAAGAAACACTTCATGTTTTACCTTTTGGTGATCATGAGGAAATCTTGGGGAAACCATGGCTACAGAAGTGGAACCCGACAATCGATTGGAGGAACAACAACATGAGGGTGCGGAAAGGCGAAAAAGAGTTTGAGATAAATGAGGGAGCGGTTGGTAAGGAGTTGGAGGAGGGACACCTGCTTTCATCCTATTAGCTTAAGAGGGCACTCAAGAAAGGGGAAACAGTAAAAATGTCGGTCGTACGAACAATGCAGGAAGTAAAGGAGGGGATTCAAAAAGAATGGATAAAGAAAGACCCCGACTTCAATTCCAAAAGAAGTGACGACCTAGGAAAGACTTCCGTAGAGGCCTCGGAGGTCGTTGCAAAGCTTCTCGAGGAGTATATTGATGTTTCCCCCCTAGAGCTCCTAGAAGGTTTACCTCCGGAACGCGACGTGGACCACAAGATCGATCTTGTTCTCGGAGCTGTGCCCCTGGCGAATCGGATGTATAAGATGAGTTCACTGAGTTGGACGAACTCAAAAAGCAACTTTCGACGTTAGTCGAGGCCGGAGCAATCGAGTCGAGCAAGTCGCTGTATGGAGCCCCCGTCCTCTTCGTGAAGAATAAAGATAGGGGCTTACGTATGTGTGTGGACTACCGAGCGTTAAATAACTTGACGGTCAAAAACGCGTATCCCCTACCAAAGATAGAGGAATTGTTGGACAGATTAAAAGGTGCTAAATATTTTTTCAAGATAGAAATACAAAGTGGTTACCACCAAATTAGAATTGCGGAGGAGGATGTGGAAAAGACTGCATTCAAGACGCGGTACGGTGATTTCTAATTTCTCCTTTGATTGACTAATGCCCCGACTACCTTTATGCACTTGATGAACTCCATTTTCCGGTAATATTTGGACGCTTACGTAATAGTCTTCTTAGACGACATCTTGGTGTATAATAAGACGTTGGAGGACCACGTCAAACATCTGCGAACTGTCTTTCAAGTCCTTAGGGAGAACAAGTTGTACGCGAAGATGAGTAAATGTGAATTTTTGAAAGATAAAATTTAGTTTTTAGGTCATGTGGTGAGTCGGGATGGAATCGCAGTGGATCCCAACAAAACTAGGGCAGTCAAGGAGTGGCCGAAGGCTAAAAACGTCACGGAGTTGAGGAGCTTTCTAGGGTTATGCTCCTACTATCGACGATTTGTGGAAGGCTTTGCGAAAATTGCTGCACCCCTCACAGATATGCTTAAAAATGATGTGCTTTATGAGTGGAAAGTGGCGCAGGAGGCGGCTTACAACACACTAAAGGAGCGGTTGGTTACCGCCCTTGTACTAGCTGTCCCCGACCCCGAGTTACCTTGGACTCTAATTACCAACACTAGCAATACGGATATTGGAGCGATTTTTATGCAAAATCATAGGAGGGGCCTACAACCCATCGCTTACGACAGTCAAAAATTAAAGGTCGTAGAACTTAATTGGGCCACGCATGAGAAGGAAACAATAGCAATCATTGGTGCGTTGGAGGTTTGGAAGTGTTACGTCCAAGGGAATCGGATCATTGTAATTACAAACCACCATGCGTTACAGTATCTACAAACCTATCCTAAGCTATCCAGGAAACAAGTTTGATGGATTACTTTCTTACAGACCTTTGGACCGGAGTTATCTATAGAATACAAGCCGGGCAAAACAAATCCGAGGGATGTTCTTTTGAGAAGGCCAGGATTTGGTGCGCCCACAGCGGAGCAAGTTTTGCATCCACCGCAATATCGCAAGGATGAGGCTGCGATTACGGATATTAATATAACAGACAAAACCATCAACCAGAAAGGTAACGCAGTGACGAGTACGGTGCAAGTGGACGAACAATGGCTAGACAGAATTATAGCCGCGTACAATGGCAACCATAGAATCACGGAGCTAGTTAAAAAGAAAATTTATGTTCAAAATGTTAATGGTATTTGGCGGTACAAGCCGAGTCAGACAACCCGGTTGTACATTCCAACCAATTTAGAGTTACGACATATGATACTGCAACTGAATCATGATGAACCCCTCAGCGCACACTTTGCAAGTGACAAAGCTATCGCAAGGCTGGCTGAGGCATACTCCTGCCAAATATGACAAGGTACATTGCAGAATATGTCCGTACTTGCGACTCGTGTAATAGGCATAAATCGGATCCGTGTAATCTAGGGCTGCTACAACCACTACCAACACCATCCGCTCTGTGGGAAGCAATCTTGATGGATTTTATTGTTGCTCTTCCGTTGACTCCGGAAGGGTACGACTGCATATTTGTCGCAATGGAATATCTTTCAAAGATGGCACACTTCATACCTACGAAATCGACAGCAACGACTCGAAATGTGGCGGAGCTATTCTTCAAAGAGATATTCCGACACCATGGACTTCCGAAAAAGATCGTCAGCGATCGTGACCGGAAATTTGTCAGCCACTTATGTAAGGGTTTGTATGAGCTATGCGGGACACAATTGGCTATGTCCACAGCGTATCATCCTCAAACAGATGGACAGACATAACGCATTAATAGAACATTCGAGGATGCCCTACGAGCTTATGTGTCGGCCCAACAAACATATTTGGTTGACCATTTGGCGACACTTGAAGTGGCGTATAACAGTACGATTCATTCGTCAACGAATGCTACACCCTTTGCCCTAAACGTAAGGCAACCTATTCTTCCTCAAAATCTGTCGACCGCTAACTATAACACTCCCAATTGGACTTTATTCGAACATTTCACGAAAATCTCGATAAAGCGACGAAGGCCCTCCAACAGGCGAAGGATCTTCAAAAGGTGTAAGGTGACGCACATAGAAAGGACATTGTCTTTAAAGTTGGAGACAAGGTTTGCCTAAGGATGACAAACCTATCTCTCCCACATTCCTCGAGCCTGGAAATTCCACAATGTCTTCCATGTTTTGCTCCTCAAACCGTTTCGCGACCCCGATTTGATTTTTCCAAATCGCCTACGACATACACCCCTGCCGCCAATTCAGGATAATCCTGATGAGTACGAGGTGGAAGAAATTCTACAATCTCGCCAGCTACAATGGGGACATTCCCTAACTACTCAGTATTTGGTGCGCTGGGAAGGTTATGGCGCGGAGGACGATTCTTGGGTTGATGAACGCGATATCTATGCTCTGGAATTGTTGCGCAAGTTCATGCAGAGTGCGGACACTCACCCTATCCACGGGGGCAGACGCAACAGGCGTATAAGGGAGTCGAATCGCAGCGTGGCAACGGTAGCAGTCATCTTCGGGACTCGACGACGAAACGCAGCAGCGCCGATGGAGAATCAGAATACTACCGCTGCGCAGCTTGGGAATCGCAGTGTGGTAGCTGTGCTGTCAGAGAATCGTAGCGTCGCGGTTGCGCTAACAGAGAATCACAATGGCGACATTGTAAATCGCAACGGCGAAGTTGTGAACTGCAACATTGGCTAAGTCAAACTTGTTGTTTTGAAATGTTAGTTTCGTGCGTACGCGACATTTTGTGCGCACGCGATGTTTCGTGCTTAATTTATTAAATGAATTTATTGTGGAGGTTCGAATGGTTTCGCGGATTGGGGGAGTGAATGTACGGATATATATTGTTTCGAGACGAACGAAATAGAAATTGAGTGGCGCGGAATGCTTAATTGAAATGGACGGTCCGGATTCTTTGAAGAAATTTAAGGAATCTCGTTGAGTGACGTAGCATGACTCAACATACGATTTTGTGAGATTGTGTGTACGTGTAAATATTTGGTCGAACATTGATTTGCCATTTTGTGTATTAAGTATTAGTGTAGGTTTACTCACTTTGACATACCTTGAAGAATTCAGGTATACCAACATTAATAGAGGTCCCTGGTAGATAGTGTACGGCTGGTATGCCTCGGTACATTCAACAGTAAGCTCTTGTATATATTTGTAGGACTTAGTCATTTCAGGACATAGGAACTTTTCTGTACCAGAAACTATTTATGGACATTTTTGGTAATTTTATGTGAGGATTGCTCTAACTATTTATGGACATTTTTGGTAATTTTATGTGAGGATTGCTCTCTCATCTTTGGCAGAATTATCTGAAATTCTGTATGTGTGTTCCTCTTTGTATTTTTAAAATTGTCACAGATTTGCAGGCCTATTGTGTGACTGGCGTGTGTTTTACTTCATTGTGAAGTTGGTCGGTTCTATCAAAGTTCTGGCAAACTGTTTTTCTTCAACTTTGACTAGATGATGTGATCAACCTGTTTATTATTTTTATCTGAAACTTTGTAAGGTTATTTTATAGCGTAGAAAATATTTGTGATTGTAGTTTCAGCCTGTGATGTTATTTCTGTAGAATTCTGTGTTGATTCAAAGTAGGCTGTTTTTGGGTAGTCTGTGGTGCTTCCGAGGGTAAATCCATGGCTGAAAATGGCTATGGACAACAGGTTATGGGTCCACGCCTATGGCTACCCATATTGGATGAATCGTACTTACCCATATTTGATGGAACTGAATATTATTGTTGGAGGAGTATTATGGAGAGCTACTTCAAGTTGAGGGAGCTTATGGATGTGGTGGTTGGGACATGTGTCGAAACATCGACTGAATGGGAGGAGAAAAACCTGGAGTGCTTGAGGATTATCAAGCTATCTATGACTAAGGAATTTGTAATGATGTACCTTGATGTGAAGAGTGCAGCTGAATTGTGGAAGTGTTTAGAATGCACTTATCAAAAGACTTTTGGGTATCATTGGATGATTAGTGCTACAAAAATATTTGAATATAAATATGCTGGAGGTAGCATGTTGAAATGTTGCCTTAGTTTGCAAAGATTGTTTGCAGAAAATGATATTGCGATGGAAAAAACTTTACAAATGTTCAAAAGGTTCTCTTGTTAATGAAAGGATTACCTAAAGAATATATGTGTGCTTTAGATAGATTAAAACAAGTTGATAAAAAGGATTGGAGCTTACCTTTAGCTATCAGATTTGTTTTAGATGAAGAAGATGATAAAGAGGTTTTAAAGAATAGGGGGGATTTTCAGGGTGTGAGATCACAATTTCAGAAAAATAGAAAAAGTGGTAAATCAGAAAATTGTTTTTATTGTAATGATTTAGGACATACTTTTAGAGTATGTCCACTTTATAAAAGTGCATGTGTCACAGGTAATTTTCAAAATGGATGGGATGACAATCGGGTTTGACCCCCTACACGAAGGGCTACACTTCTCGTTGATGAATTTGTATACTTGCCGACTGTTATATTTCTAATTACGGAAAATGAGGAAGGAGGGGAAACATGTGCTGCCACCAAATATGGAGTGGAGAAAGAGGTGACAGAAAAGGATTTGGTTTCTATCAATTTTTCCGATGACAGATTGGTGAGTGATAAATATTTACAAGAGGAAGAGGTTATTGAAGTGAGAATAGTTGGAGGAGGTGAAGGTCATTTGGAAGTGGAAACTGAAGTTAATTTGCATAAGGAGATTACTGTACTTAGAGAGAGAGAGAGATGAAAGGTGTTCAGAAAATTAGATTAAAAGAGAAATGTCATGATAGTGAGAAAGAAAATAAAATAACAAAAATTTGAAAAATCAGAAAAAATAATTGTGATAAAGGTATAAATTTTGACAAGACATCGAACTGCAGAAAGAGAACAAAGAAAAGATAAAGAAATCAAAAGACCAACCATAGAAAAAAACATTTGCAAAAGGTGATCAAGAGAAAACATCTTGAAAAATAAATTTATGGAGGATTTTATTTGGGAACATGAATTTAGGGTAAGTTTATTGTTGATATTTGAGTATTTTATAGGTCTGTATTAGGATAGAAAAAGAGCTAAGGCGGTCTGCCTCTAACTCCCCTTTCCAAGCCCCCATACTTGTTGTAGTCACTGAAGGCTGGATAGGGAGCTAGAGCCATGGCTGCCTAGGCTCTCTAGAGAAGACAGGGGGTAAATTAGGTAGACTTACCAAAAGTTAGTTGACGGACCCAGGAATTAATCCTGGTACCTACCGTCCGTCAATCCGCATTTGCCGTTAGCTCTAGCCGTTATGTCTAGAACAGATATTACAATATATAGGGTTTGACAAATATATAAATCGTTATATGTAGATTAATCCGTTTAACGACTAATAGATACTTCGTACAAAGATACAGTTTAATTAGTACGAAGTACGGTATGGGGGCAGAACGGATACCGCGCATTTGTTTCGATAGCGAAACAAATACCGCGCATTTTTTTCGACAGCAAAACAAATACCGCGCATTTGTTTCGATAGCGAAACAAATACCGCGCGTCGAATTTCAGCGGCTAGGATTATAGCCGGTTTTGATCGGACGACCACGATAGGCGCCGCGATCACGGAAAAGGAACTTTTGGCGTTTTACGGTCTTTGTCACGTCAGGTGACACGTGGCGTGATAACATTGGACTACGGGAATTCCGGAGATTACAGGAACTAATCCTGATTTGACACGTGTCGACATTTTGGCCATGTCGTACAATGGTCGTACAGAAAGTACACCGGCACCTGTACTTTTCTGTACGACACAGTAATTTGATTGGTGCCGTACTTCAGTAGATAGAGTTTTAGAGAGGGTATAGGAATTAGAAAATTTTGGGTAGGCAGCTGCCTCTCCCAGAGAGCACCCTGTATAAATGGCAAACTTTGGCCAGCCATAACTATCAATTTACTTGACCATTTTCAGTGATTCTTTTTGCTGCGGACTCAGGGGAGTCCAGGCTACACAGGGGTGTAGTCGGTCAGAGTTTTTGTCTGCTAGGGTGGCTGTATTTCTAAGGGAAAGTCAAAGTGGGTTAATGTGTCCAAATCTCATATTCTAGCTTTGCATTCTGTGGTGGAACTGAGCACACAGAAAGTGTTATTTCACAGGGGTGAATCTATATTGGGGTTCTGACTGTCAAGGGGTCAGTCACTTGGGTTTATATTAACTTGGAGTCGGCACTATCTAGATTAGCTTCTTTTGGATCTGCATACTCTGAGGGCCAATGGAGGTCTCAGAGTTTCATTTATCATCTTTAAGGATTTATATGACATGTATGTCTTATGAAGGTAGTCACTTTTGACATTCGCCAACCTTGTAAGATTCGGATTTGGTATTTGAATTTTGAAATTAGATTGAAAAGATCGTTTTATATATTTTTGAAGACCTAAAAGGAGGCAAGAAAAATAATGGCGTAGTCGAGAAGGACGCATTTGGAAGGAGGGAAAGTGGAAGCAATGGTGTGTTGTGGAAAGACGAATTTCATGAGACATGGCTAGAGGCAGCATGTGTTGTTTTTTAAATGTTAGTTTCGTACTTACGCCACATTTTGTGCACACGCGACGGTTCGTGCGTAGATTATTACCGGAAATATTGTGGTAGTAAAAATGGAGGTTCGAATAGATTTGTGGATTGGGGGAGTAATTGTACAATTGAAGTTAAAGGATTGTATTTTGATAATGTGGTATCAAGTGGACCGTACGTATGTGATGTCGGTTCATGACGTGGTTTCGTCCTCAAGTGACTAATCAAGTTGATACTCAGTACGCGGATTTTACGGAAGTGTCGATGTAAATATTTGGTTGAACATTGATGTGTCTTTTTGTGAATTAATTATTAGTGTAGATTTACTCACTTTGACATACCTTGAAGTATTCAAGTATACCGACATTAATAGAGGTAGCTGGTAGATAGCGTACCGCTGATATGCCTCCGTACATTCAGCAGTAAGCTCTTGTATATATTTGTAGGACTTCGTCATTTTAGGACATAGGAACTTTTTGGACCAAAAACTGTTTATGGTTATTTTTGGTAATTTTATCTGGGGATTACTCTCAGATCTGCTAGCGGAATTATCTGAAATTCTGCATGTTTGTTCCAATTTGCATTTTTAATATTTTCACATATTTTCAGGTCTATTGTGTGCCTGGTTTGTGTTTTACTTCATTGTGAAGTTAGCCTGTCTGATCAAAGTTCTGGCAGACTATTTTTCTGCAACTTTGACTAGATGATGTGATCAATCTGTTTATTATTTTTGTCTGAAACTTTGTGAGGTCATTTTATATCCTAGATAATATCTGTAAATGTAGTTTCAGCTTGTTTTGTTAATTCTGTTGAATTCTGTGTGTATCCAAAGTACGTTGTTTTTAGGGTAGTCTGTGGTGCTTCCTAGGGTGAATCCATAGCTAGAAATGGCTATGGACAACAGCATAAACAGTGGTGACGTCAGCGAAAGCAGTGGTGACGTTTGAACGAAGAAAAAAAAGGAGAAATTTGGAGGTACGGAAAGGTACAGTTACATTTTGACACGTTGCATACTTCATTATGGGTGCATGAAACTAAAATTTCGGGGGAGTGTTGTTTTGAAATGTTACTTTCGTGCGTACGCGACATTTTGTGCGCACGCGATGTTTCGTGCTTAATTTATCAAATGAATTTATTGTGGAGGTTAGAATGGTTTCGCGGATTGGGGGAGTGAATGTACGGATATATGTTGTTTCGGGACGAACGAAATAGAAATTGAGTGGCGCGGAATGTTTAATTGAAATGGACGGTCCGGATTCTTTGAAGAAATTTAAGGAATCTCGTTGAGTGACGTAGCGTGACTCAACATACGATTTTGTGAGATTGTGTGTACGTGTAAATATTTGGTCGAATATTGTTTTGTCTTTTTGTGTATTAAGTATTAGTGTAGGTTTACTCACTTTGACATACCTTGAAGAATTCGGGTATACAAACATTAATAGAGGTCCCTGGTAGATAGCGTACGGCTGGTATGCCTCGGTACATTCAACAGTAAGCTCTTGTATATATTTGTAGGACTTACTCATTTCAGGACATAGGAACTTTTCTGTACCAGAAACTATTTATGGACATTTTTGGTAATTTTATGTGAGGATTGCTCTCTCATCTGTTGGCAAAATTATCTGAAATTCTGTATATGTGTTCCTCTTTGTATTTTTAAAATTGTCACAGATTTGCCGGCCTATTGTGTGCCTGGCCTGTGTTTTACTTCATTGTGAAGTTGGTCGGTTCTATCAAAGTTCTGGCAGACTGTTTTTCTTCAACTTTGACTAGATGATGTGATCAACCTGTTTATTATTTTTATCTGAAACTTTGTAAGGTAATTTTAAAGCCTAGAAAATATTTGTGATTGTAGTTTCAGCCTGTGATGTTATTTTTGTAGAATTCTGTGTTGATTCAAAGTAGGCTGTTTTTGGGAAGTCTGTGGTGCTTCCGAGGGTAAATCCATGGCTGAAAATGGCTATGGACAACAGAACTTTTGATATCGTCGCAATATCAAAATCAGCAAAATATTGAACATTGCAGTACTCTCGTATGCTGCGACGCAAGAAGGGACCCAATGTCAAAACCCACAACCTTAGCCCCTAAAGACGCCATCAACTCACGCGACAACCTTAGTTGAAGCAGCCTCAAAAGCATTTCGCTCAGCGCAAGTAACTTACCCGCACTCGTTAAGTTAACTTACCCGCACTCGTTGAGTTACATGAACTCTTTATCACTACTGTCTCCATGGCTTTGTCATCTTCTCCACCACCGAAAGGTAGTAGATTAATCCGTATAGGACATGAAGATGGGATGTTTGTTGCAGCCGAAGCTATGGTAGAGGCAGATCGGAGGAGGGCAACAACAAAGGAGACCGAACAGGTGGAGGCTGCTGTTAGTGGGGAAGGAATGGAAGAGAGCAGCGGAGGGGACGGGTCAGAAAATTTGCAAGACCCCGAGTATAATCCAACCAAAGTGGGTGATTGTGAAGATGAGAAGGACCATGAGCTCTCAGATGCCGAGAAACCGGAGCAGGAACCGACGCACCCATCCGAAGAGGAACACGCCTCTGATCTAGAAGTGATGCGGGACCCGAACAAAGGGAGTACTGCCAACGAACAGTCTTCGAAAAGCCCAGTCTTTGAAAAGCTCTAAGAAAAAGGCTGAGGAGCAATTCCCCAGCGAGGATGGCGTGTTTGCCCTCCGACGGGAGGAAGGGGAAACGGAGGGGGAGAGCGAAGAGGAGGAAGAAATCCCCGACTATTTGTTTCCACTTTCCAGTGACTCTCAAAACCCCAACCTCACCTTTAGTTTTGAGAAACGATTCCATTATAATCCTTCAGAGTTGCCAGCAAAATGCAGAGTGGCCAGCAGAGTGGAGCACAGGAAAGCCCGGGGAACCAATCAACATCCTTGCTAGCGTACCTTCACATCTCGTCGGGAATTTTATGAGGAAGAAGGATTTAGGGAACAACCACAAAGGTTACGTGCAACTGAATCCTCATACTCTGCAGTTTGTAGAGGTGGTCGAGAACCACTATCGTTACCGCGTTGATGTTCCCGGATTACTTCGAGAGTATCATCCATGGGGTTTACGTCTTCACGACATTATTGCTTTGGCCGAGGTTACACCAGAAGTGCGACCACTGAAGCAAGCTTGAAAGAACGCACTAGAGCGAGCCTGAGCTGCTAGGAATCA
Organism: Zygnema cylindricum; assembly: GCA_037447655.1. Lineage (NCBI taxonomy): Eukaryota > Viridiplantae > Streptophyta > Zygnematophyceae > Zygnematales > Zygnemataceae > Zygnema > Zygnema cylindricum. Next base: position 97,637 of record JBBHKE010000651.1, on the reverse strand, counting down.
CATCTCCTTCAAGTTACGTTAAGTGCCTAGGTGGGAACTTGTGGACAAAGAAATAGAAGAACCCCACCCTGTTGTAGCACCCATAGCTCCCCATTGTCTGGAACCCGAGGAGCCTACACCCAAAACCCCTCAGCCACAGCCAGATGCGCCGGAAATCGCACCAGAGGAGGGAGAAGAACAACTGCGGTGGCGGGTTGCTCGACGATGTCTAGCGGCAGCGGATCACCGCATCGCGGTTTTGGAGGCGAGATGTGAGGAACTCCATAACTAATTCGACACTCTGCGTGTGGAATTTGAGGAATACCGACAAGAAACTTACGAGATTCTCCGTCAACTCCAGCTTCCCTAAGGAAGTAGTATTCAGCGGGACGCTGAATCTTTAGTGGGAGGCACTATAACGGAGTTACAAATTTGATCACTTTGAAGCAAAGTAGGGAGGCTGCTACAATTGCGATGGCAGAGTAGCGCTACTGCGATATCAAACTAGCTCAGCATAGCAGCATAGCAATCTAGTATAGCAACAGAGCAACGCAGCATGGTAGTATAGCAACGCATCAGATTGTAGATTTATTTGTGTTGTTCTAGAATATAGTATGGATAAGTATTGATTGACCGAGAAGGTCCACGTCTACATAAGTGTAGAACTTTGTTGACTAGCAACTAGCTAGTATTAATAATCCGGCAAGCCTTGTCAAAGGGGACTCTTTTGGAAGTAAACTTATGCAACGAGCCCTCAGTCTTGTAATCTCTTACCGATTAAAAAAGTCCCAACTCTTTCTGTGTATGGCATGTATTCATGCTGTCGCTACGAGTAAATCTTTGGGAATATATGATGTGCATTGCCGACGTGGTGTTATCATCTCGTTTTTTTTCACTATGAATCTTCTTTTGGGTGCATCTATTGCAATAATCTTGAGTTTCAACTTCCCCAAACTTAATCCCATGTAACATTCCCATTTTCTTCATTTATTTAACCTGTCTAGATGCACATGCTGCAATATTTTGTGACACATCATCACACGAGTAGAGAACACCTTTGACATTACAAAGTATCACTCTTAACTTCCTTTGGCTACCTTTCTCAACTTTGAAGTAAACTTCACCATCAAAGCTAGCAGTAAACACTCATTTCCTAGTCGTTGTTTCAAACTCTTTGTCATCTAGTACTGCTGTAGAGACTAGATTCTTGCTCGGCTGTGGTATATAGAGAACATCTAAAAGTGTTACAAATTTATTGAAGCCTTTCTATCAAATAGAACCTTTAAGTCAACTGACCCAAAAAGACTTGTGGTTTCTACTCTATCATCTCCATACTCTTTATCAACCGATGAAATCCTTTTCAACTTAGTCAACCATTATTTATCCTAGCACAAATGCACAAGGGCACCTTAGTCAATGATCCATCTATCCTTGGGTGGATCCTTCTTACCTCCAAATGCACGAAGTTATTTTTGTGGAATGTCGGCATCCTTCTCAATTACTTTCGAATTGAGGAGAAGCTCCTCGAGTTGTTCTTCTAGTTTGGATGCCTCGTCTTCATTTTCTTCATGTACTTGAGATAGGAGGGATTTCTTCTTTCCTCATCCGCTTGGGGTTCCTTGTCTATCCTTGATTCAGAGTTTTGCAAGTCTGACACAATATGCCATATAGTGTCCGAATTTCTTGCAAAAATGCTAGTTTGACACAATATGCCATATAGTGTCCGAATTTCTTGCAAAAGTGACATAGTCCTGCTCGTGGAGCTCCTTTCCCCTATTGATCGCATTTCCCACCTCCTTGTCCTCTTCCCCCAAAATTTTGATAGAGATCCTTTCACTTTTGCTCATCACGCTTCCACAAATTAGATCCTTAGTGCTTGCACACTATGACTCCCTCTCCTCAATTCTTTGGTATTCTCCTTCACTAAAATCACTCCTACTATGTCATCCCACTTCCAATTGACATCACCAATATCTTGTAGGTTAACTATATTTATCCCACTTCTAATTGACATCACCAATATCTTGAAGCCTTTTAACTATATTTTCATATTCTTTCATCATTAAAGTATTTACTTAATTCTTTTCAGACCATGGATTTCTTGCACTGTCTAGTTCAACAAACAAAGTTGCTAACTCATCACAATAATCAATTATAACACCACCTTTATAAGGATAGGCAGTGATTTTATTTTTTGCAAACTGCTGCTGCTGTAAAGATCCACTCTGATACTTATTCCTTAAAGACTCCTATATGGCAACAGACAAATTAGTTCTCAAGAGAGATTTAGCAATGACCTTGGTTACACTTTGGAGAATAAGTTATTTCGCCACCTCGTTCTTGTAATGTCGTTTCTCACAGGTCTTAGCCTCCGACTTTCTTGTTGGTAGGGCAACAGCTGGTATACCTTGGGTCAGCGGTGTGACTCGTGGTTCCTCTACTATTTTTTCCCCTTTGTCTCCCTCCATGATAATTGTCTCTCCATCCGTCTCATCCCCGGCTCCCATCTTCACTGAAAACGTTCGTGCTGATGAGCTGCTAGAAAATCGAACTCCTCCAAAGCTTGGTGGCGGACACTAGATATATCCGGATACAATGCCCCAAAGATGCTTCTCAAAAAGTGATCCATCCATTATTGTTTCCCAGTGGAGAAAGTCTGATACATGAAATATGGGCACTTTAGGGGGTGGCCCCATAACCTGAAATTCTGTGGCCTCGATTGGCATACAGAATTATGGGCACTTTAGGGGTTGGCCCCATAACTTGAAATTATGTGGCCTCCATTGGCATACAGAATTAGCAGGATATACTAAGCCTCTAAGATAATGCCAACTCCTTTGATTTCCCAATGAACAAGTGACACATAGGCAAGCAAAAAATCTAACCACACTCAACCCAGTGAGGGCGCGACTCCCTTGAGTCGAACGCAAAATAAAATCAATGAATTTGCTTCCCTGAGTAGTAAGTTATGGTTGGTCAAAGATGACCTTTATATTTTACAAGCTCACCTATAAAGAGGCGGCTAAATTTTCCTAAGTCTTAGTTTGCCTACTCAAAAATGCCTACTTCCAAACCCTAGGCCAATAGAAAGACGGTAGAGTATAAGAAGGTACAGTGGGCGATGTACTTCTTGTACGACCATTGTACGGTATGACCTTCCAGGTGACGCGTGTCAAATCGGGAGCCATGGTTCCTCTTCCCGTCTTTTCCGGTGTCCAATTATGTAATGTCACGTGGCATCGCATGATGCTACCTTTGAAAGCCGCCAAAACGTCCACTCCGGGTTGGCGGCTGCAATGGCGACCGTTCGATCAAACATAGCTACATGGTTCGATTCGTGTCCATACTCAATGTTGTAATAAGAACGCATGCCGTCGGTTCGCAAGCATCCCGTCGTCAATTTTGCACCATTAAATGAATAATTCGCCACATCAATCTTTATTACATTATCACACCCATTATATGCAATGATTCTACAATGACTTAGGGGATAGGGCGACAGGATACTCTGAATTTTGTAGGATCTAGGTTCAATTATGGGGAGGTTCGACTTTTTGTTAAAGGGACCTTTTGTCCTCTGACTAAGCCTACCAGCTGTGGCTGCCAAGAGGGCACTCATGGTGTCTTTCTCTCTTAGTCTCTATCTCTCTCTCTATCAACAGTTGAAAGTAGACTACAAATTATCTTTTTCAACAGTGTTTATAACACAATGGTGTGCATAATCTCGTTATTAACGATCACTTGCGAATACTCGAACATGTCGCGCTGTTTCATAAACAATTGTAACTAGGGCATGGTTCGCGGTTTTTATGGCACCAACAATACGAGGGTCACCAACCAAAGAATATCAATCTACTGCGATAGAATATTATGCGAATTATATCGCATATTATGCGAATTATCTCGATCAATAGAATACCCCCCCTCCCCCCCTCATAGGCAGTAGTAGTAATATTAGCAATAGTATCGTGAATCATGACATGTGCTTTAATAAACTCTCTTTCATGATAACAATGAATCACATAGACACAATCGAACTAAAAGGCACATGTGCGTGAGAAAACGAGAGAATCAAGTAAAGGTGGATGAAAGAGTCGAAGTCTGAACTTGAGGGTAGTGGTGAATTAGGCAAGCTTGAAACATAGAGTGTAACGAATATTTGTAGCAAACCTGTCATAAAACCTAAAACCAGGTCCTTGCAATAGATAAATGGGCACGTGAAAAATTAGAGGGAAGCGCCTCAATTTTATGAGGCCCAATTCAATTGGTGGTAACAACCTTACTAAAAATTAAATTATTAAGCACACTTACCTACCTGTGGAAGAAAGGTGGAGAAATCCAATACATCCACTAAAGCAAGAGGAGGAATGAAACAACCCGCCTTCAAAAGAGACTACTAGAAGGAAAACACGACGTATGAATCACGAAAAATAATGGTAGCAAGAAAAAAAGTTCTCCAAGCCACAAAAAACGAGAGACAATTGTCGAGACAATAAGGCACCGACTCGACTCCTAAGGTCGATAGTAAGAACCATAAATAAGTTGTACAATGAATAATTATCCCCGTAAAGACGGAGAGGGATCCATGAATGCGAGGCGCAACTTTGGACTCGCGATCAAAAGCCCCACCACAAATAACATGCGGAAGATGTCGAAGATGCGATCATTGAATGTTGAAAAAGGTGAGACAAAAGTAGGGGTGGGAGGGGAGGTGTTGGTGAGATAGGAAGTGGAGTGGGTTTAATACTTCGTCAAAATAACAAAAGCCACCAAAGGGTTCAAAATGTTGGGGAAACGGTCCACATAAGACGAATCATTTTGAAGAGGAAAATAAAAAAACCGGGTCACAATAATACTCGAACCAATCGGTAAACCTAACACATGTATGCCTTTGATTAGATAAGGGTTCGAAAACCATAAAGGCGAATGAGAGAAGGAAATATAAAAAGGTGACTAAACGACAAGCATGGACAGTCGAACATCAGGTTTAGTTATGCTCCGTGATCTTTGGGGCTGGTACAACTCGGTCTATAGGGTCGATACTATGTATGTCGTCTACCGTTGAATGGAAGAAGCAAGAGGGGAGAGCTTTAGGGAAAGGACAAGAGGGAAACTCGGAGGACATAATAGTGGTTAAGGGCAAATAAGGTTTCGCCAAAAAGGTTGTCGTGAGGAATGCCTATGGGAGAAAGGTTAAAGGTGAAAAGGGGAGAAGAGAAAAATAATAAATGAATTGAAACACGAGACAAAACTTTGGTACTTTGGTAATTATTGTTCATCTCATCCAACAATGGATTCCCCCCAAAAAATAATCCACACAAAACATTTTTCCCTAGTCTCTCCCTCTCCTTCTCCCCCTCTCTCTATCCCACCCCTCTCTCTTCTCTCTCCCCCATTACCCCACTCTCCCTTTATCTTCCTTTCTCCCTCTCCTTTCCCCTCTCCCTCTCATCCTCTCTCCCTCTGTCCCTACCCCCCCTCCCCCATCCCTGTCTCCCTCTCTCCTACTCTCCCTCTCCCCTTTCCTCTCCCTCTTTCCTTCTATTTCCCTCTCACCCCATTACCCCC